>JAFIRS010001633.1:0-320122 GCA_018342105.1 Gonioctena quinquepunctata
TCATAATGTAATAATAATAAAAATATATTTTTCCAAACGCCAACAACCCTAACTCACCAAATGAAAGTATTTGGTTGCAACAAGATGGTGCACCCCCGCACTATGCACGTGATGTTCGCGAGTTTTTAAATAACTGTTTTCCGCGGACCGATAGAGTGGCCCCCAAGATCTCCAGATCTTACGCCCCTGGATTTTTTCTTGTTGGGTTATTTGAAATCGAAGGTCTATGTAGATAGGCCGCAAAATCTACAAGAGTTGAAAAATCGAATTAGGATCGAAATTAACAGAATTACTCCGGAAGTTATTCGCAATGTGCAAGAGGAATGTGTCCGTAGATTTGCTTATTGCCAAGAGACTGGTGGATGGCATTTCGAACATAATTACCTTAATATTATTGAATGCAGTATTGAAAGGCCTCTCAGATTTTAATTCTTTTGTTGGATATAAAGTTATTCTCTTATTGAAATAAAATATTAATTTTTGTTCACCCTGTACAATAAAAAATCTAATTAATTATTATTATTGAATGCAGTATTGAAAGGCCTCTCAGATGAGGTATCACAAGACATCTATTCCAATTTAAAAAAATTACCGATTACGTCACCATGTCAAAACCAGTGATATAGCCTCTTTAGAATATACATAAAAAAATCGGCATTTTTAAATTAAAATCGACCTATTTTAGGATTTTTGTCAAAAGTGCATGGCTTGCGAAATATCGAATTTGTTCCATAATTTTGACGCGCACTGTATAACAATCACTCTTATGATTACATTACTTATGAATATTAATTACACAATTATGAAATTACTTATATTAATATCATTAGGGATATTAACAGAAGTGGCAGTGTTGAAATTAGAATTAGACGTAACATTAATTGTACTAGTTTTCGAGATATTTATTTCGTTACGGCCCTATTCGATCTGTGAAGCTATGTGAATTTTGTTTCTTGAAGAATGTTCTATTCATTGGTTGATTTCCATCCTCCGTGTCTCTTCAAGTTGGTTATACTACTTATGGGGGGGGAACACATAGCTGCCTGCAGGCGAAAATTAGCACCGCAGGCGTTTTTTTAAGGTCAAGGTAATGAGATCTTTAGAATAACGGTAGAATGCTATAACAATAGCAAACTTGAAGTGTCTTGACGATGGATTTTGTTTCAACAATGGAAAACGCATTTTAATGACAGGAAAGGATGATGGACGAGATATGAGTAAAAATGAGTCAAATATAAAAATATATTTCAATATTGATAAAAGAAAATCAAGCCTTCTTGGTCCATTATCTTTTAGAACTGCCATCACATCCTTCGGGTCAACGTGGATTTCCCTATGAATATTCAAATGTGCTAGTCCATTTAGCCTTTTTTCACTGGTTGTATTTCTCAAATAGGACTTCAGTCGACGTAATGTCGAGAATGGCCTTTCCGGTGAACCAGTCGATATCGGCAGAGTCGCGAATATTTTAAGTATTTTGAAAACATTGGGATGTATATCTGGATTACATAGATTCAATGCATCAAGTGCATTTTTTGGTTTTTGTAGATGACTTGTTTTACTGAATTTTTGGTACCACAGACACAGTTCTGCCTCAAAAATACTCCTTCTGAAATCCTGGATATCATGACTATAAAACTCAGCAAGGCCCAAAATGTCCTAATTTTTTTATGCAGATGGAAAATTTTCTGTTGGTATTAATACCATGAATTTTTTAAGAATTGACTTATGTTTGGCGAATCGATCTTCTAAACCAGATAAAAATGAATCAACCCATGGTATGAAAACTGATTTTCGATAATAATCCATAGCACTTTCAGCGGGTACGTTAGCTCGATTTGTTTGCTTCGAGGTTAATCTTGGGATTTTGATTTCAATGTCAAACATATCAGCGATCTGTTTGGCTTCATCGGAAATATTTTTGAACTCGCTTCAGCATTTTCTCGCACGTATTTGATAGTGGAGATTGTTTCTTCGGCTTTTTCCATCGCAAACGATGATTTTAGCTAAAGGAAGACTGTATCCGAGAAGCTTCTCTGCTGAGAACAATGAAATGATGAACTGTGACTGGGCTAGAGCACTTAGCAAAACAAACGCACCTGAACTGGAATCTTTATCTTTCCACAAAGATATTTCCTGAAGTGCTGCATGCACGGGTTTCAACAATTGCACCATAATCATGACAGAATCATGCCTTTGAATCCATCTGGTTGGACACACCTGTTTCTATTTGCCGCTGCGAGATTCTAGCAGTAACGAATGCACTTGATGTTGTAGCACTTGTTGTCTTTTAGGGGTATTGAAGGAAGTATATACTTTCTCAATAGTCCCCATGCAGTTCCTGATAGGTGGTATTTCGGAAGCACCAGAAATTGCCAGATTCAGATTATGTGCTGCACAATGTACATAGAGCGCTATTGGATGATGTTTGGCAATACAAGCTTGTGTCCCCTTTAATTGCCCACTCATATTGGATGATCCATCATATCCCTGTCCTCTCAAATTTGAAACATCAATATTGCATGATATCAGTCCATTTATGATTGCATCAGCAATATATTTTCCACAAGTTGACTGAACGGGCACAAAAGTAAGAACATTTTCACATATAGTAAATTCATTCTGGCTTGTTCCAATATTTTTAACATACCGAATACAGATTGAACATTGTTCAATGGTCGATATATATGTTGTTTCATCGGCTAATATAGAGAAACATTCAGCACAATTTACTTCGCTAGCAATTTTTTGTTTTATTATAATGTCACATGCCTCAATTATTTGGTTTTGTATATTCCAGCTGATGTAAGTAGCATTTCGAGGTGTTTCTTCAAATTCACATCTCCAGAATCAATCCTAGCTCTTAGCAAGGCACGAAAATTTCCCTCATTTTCTTCTGGTTCTACACTGATGTTGAACATGCCATGATCTCGATGTCCCCTTAAAGATAGTCCCTGTCTGCCACACAATATGACAGTCTGTATAATCGGAACCAATTTTTCCTGGTTTTCTTTAACCTGGCGTGCCCTTACGGCATCAACTTGATTATCGATTGATTGGCTTTTTCCCGCCATTACTGACAAGAAATTGTCAGCCTTTATACTTGCAGTACGATGGTATTGGGTTGTCTGGTTTTCTGAAAATTCTCCAAACCTTCCAATTTTTTTAAATATTTGTTTAAGATGTCCAGTGATTTTGTGCTGAAGTATGTCAAACTTCTTTTTGGGCGAAAACGAAACAAAATTTACAGTAAGCACCATCTTCTGATTTCGAATATATCAGCCACTTATAATTTTCGAGCCAAGCATATTGGAATTTCCTATATTTATTTCCAAAAAATGTACTTGCAAACTCAATTTTTCTTTGTGGCGCCGATAACTTCTGCAGTATTTGAATTTTGTCACCATCATTCAGCTGTTTGTTTCTGAAGAAAGAAATATCAGATTGGTCTGCAACCGAACAAGTACCAACATCCACCCCAGAAGTTGATGGCTGAAAATCAATCACAGCATCAATATTTGAACCTTCATTTGAAATATCCTCTTTTTCTTTTGAAAGAAATCCAATAGAGTTTGAAAAACGAAAGACTTTTCCATGCATTTTGATTCACAACGTCTAGAAAAAATAAGTTATTCAATAAAAGATATGACCCATTAAATAGTCTACTTACATTCCTTATGATTAAATGATAGTTTATTTCTTGATTATGGGGTTATCATTTTGTAATCAAAGCACCGATATCTCAGAATCAATGCGACGCCCAACGACAATAATGCAGAATCAAAATCGTATTTGCTTGACCTTGACCAACACTGAACTGACACTACTAACGTGAAACAATACAGTTCACAGCGTAAAAAATGAAGTAATGATGTCTGAATTCCTTAGAGAGCAACGGGCGAGGGCGGAGTTGAGACAGGAGAACGTACAGTACACCCCAAAAACATCTAAGAAGAGAAGCTTTCATGGCACATTTATTTTTTTCAATTGGGTTATTCAGACTGTGAGAGAATAGTGATCTGCAAGAGATAAGAAATTTGATTTTAGTCAAAATATCAGTTAGATTTTCGAAGTTTGGAGGGGGGGGGCGTGCTCCCCCCCCCCAGTGGCTGAGCTCCTGCGTAAACAGTGCCCGATGTATTCTTTGATATTCGGTAATTTCAGCAATTGTGCAGGCGATTTTTCCAAAAGTGTGAATAACAATAGGTTGTATAGTACATTTTTCGTTTTTGTAATAAACAAATAATCTACGATGTGGTGTGTTTGCTTGACGTAATGACAAATATGTTCTGTATAAAGAAATATTATTTTCTCCAATAACGACAAAGGTTCAATCCGTATTTGTTTTAGAATTAGGAATTTTAATCACTAACATGGTTGTCTTATCTTCTATATCATCCATATTCATTTTACAAAGCTCTTCACGACGACAAGCGCCTGCCAAACCAATTATTAATGCAACCTAAAATAAAAATAAAATTAATCATAAGGAAGAAGACGAATTAGATTTAATTATATTAACTTTGTCATTAGGTAGATATTATCTCCAGCTTCTGATAAGAAGTGATCTATTTCTTCTTTATTCAATTCTTTTGATTTTTTTGGTTTATAGCCAATGGATTTTCTTTTAAGGAAAGCAATAAGTTTGGGATAGCGGCTTATATCCATATTATTTTTAATATTAATTGTGGACTTGAGCATCGAGTAATTGCTCCAGAGGCTTGATGGCTTTAAGATTTTAGATTTTTCCATTAAATATGCAAGATTCACTTGTTCATTTATAGTAATGCACATTTTTGTCATTGCTCCATTTTTGAAATGAATTGTAGACCAATTCATACCTCTCTCTTGACTTTTAGTCTAGTTAACAAGTGCTTTTTATGTCAAATTTTTTTCGCATTCTCCGAAAATTATGATTGAGGTGTCATTCGATTCGGAATGGCATGTAGATATTTTGTGAGGAAATGCTAAGACCTCTCGCAAAAATTGCAATAGTTATAAACAATTAAGTGAAAAAAAGGGATTTGGGTTCTTCGCCAATATCTCAAAAAGTATTCGAGATAATTTATAATTTTCCCAGAGGGTTGAAATAACGCCCGAAAACGGGTACTCCGGCTTGCGCAAGCCACGTCCCCTCCAGACCTTTAATGAATAAATATTATTTAAACTTGAAATATGAAAATTAAAAATTGAAAAAATTCAGGCGCCTGCAAGATAGATCAATGAACAATAATCCGTGGTCCAAAAATTTTTATGGAGATTTTTCAATAAGTTATCCATTAGTTAATTAACAATTTTTTGTAGCACGAACATTAACATTGCAAGTGCGATAATTGTTAAACTATTAATCTGAGAATGTTTTCCTTTCGTGGAGCTATTTTTCAAAGGTCTAAGAAAAGATTCTCGTTGGAAAAATTGAAAAATTGTTAATTTTTTTTTCGTTTTGTTATTAACAATTTACTAAGGTGCAAAATTATAAAGCTTCATTAAACATTGAAAAAAACTTTTTTTTTTTAATATTTTTTTTTTTTTATGATCAGAAGCTACTTAAAAATGATTTTTAATAATTTTTATTCGTATTGTTTGAAAAATTGTTATAAACAAATGCGTTGTTTATGAGATAATTGAAAAATTTTTTTATAACATAACTTTTTTAAAATTATATTAAAAAAATTATTTCAATGATTTTTTTCAAATCATTATTTATCTTGGTCTTCGATATAAAAAAAAACGTTTGTTATTTAAATTTTCATTGTTTATTTAATAAACAATTTGTTATAAACATGAATTATCTCTTTGTATTTTTTTCTTTTTCTACTAAAAAAAAAACAAATGTATTATTTTCAGAAAAAAAATTTTTTTATATTTTTTATTGAACTTTAAATTTTCTGTTCTCTTTCATTTCACCACTCTGACCTGGTTTTTTATGTTTAATTTTATTATAACTTTCTAACTAATGGAGATACAAGGAAAACATTTCGGACTTATTTATTCTTTATTAATTAAACAACAAATTAAGCCCAAATTTGAAGCTCTCACTCAATCATTTATTTAATTTATACCATTTGTTTATAAAAATAATCTTTCAGAAAAAAAAAATCTACAATATTTTATAAATAAACTTACTTGAATTAAATAACATTTCTAATCAATTTTCAGTTACTAAGATGCTTAGGCTAATAAACTTGTAGATTTTTTTTTCAAACTTATTTTTATTCATAATTAAAAAAATTACCGAGCAATACTGAAATTTATAATAAAATTGTTGATAAATTAAAAAGTTACATAAGTTGTATGGTCATAGTTATATTAGTTTATAAGATATTTAGAAATAAAAGTAGAAAACAGTTTTGGCTTAATCAATAAAGAATAAATAAGTCTGAAATTTTTTCCTTGTATCTTCATTAGTTAAAAAGTTGTAATAAAATTAAACATAAAAAACCAGGTCATAGTGCTGAAATGAAAGAGAACAGAAAATTCAAAGTTCAATAAAAAATATAAATATTTTTTTTTTCTAAAAATGATACATGGTTGTTTTTGTTTTTTTTGGGTAGAAAAAGAAAAAAATACAAAGAGATAATTTATTTGTTTATAACAAATTGTTTATTAAATAAACAATAAAAATTTGAATAATAATTTTTTTTTTCAATATTGAAGACCAAGATAAATAATGATTAAAAAAAAATGGTTTCTTAATTTTCATAACAGGTGGTAAAAAAAAATGTTATTTAACAAATGCGTTTTTAAGCAATAAAATTATATTTTTAAGAAACGGTTTTTTTTTATAAATAATAATTATTATCAAATTTTAATTTTTTTTATTTGTTTATAACAATTTTTTAAGCAATAGGAGATAAAAATTATTAAAAGTCATTTTTGAGTAGTTCCCGATCATAAGAAAACGGATCAATAATTATATAAAAAAAAAGTTGTTTTCAATGTTTAATGAATCTTTATAATTTTTCACCCTAGTAAATTGTCAATAACAAAACGAAAATTAACAATTTTTCAATTTTTCTAACGGGAATCTAATCTTAGACCTTTGAAAAATAGCTCCACGAAAGGAAAACATTCTCAGATTAATAGTTTAACAATTATCGCACTTGCAATGTTAATGTTCGTGCTACAAAAAAATGTTAATTAACTAATGGATAACTTATTGAAAAATCGCGATAAAAATTTTTGGACCACGAATTATTGTTCATTGATCTATCCTGCAGGTGCCTGAATTTTTTCAATTTCTATTTTCATATTTAATAAGTTTAAATAATATTTATTCATTAAAGGTCCGAAGGGGACGTGGCTTGCGCAAGCCGGAGTACCCGTTTTCGGGCGTATTTTCAACCCTCTGGGAAAATTATAAATATTGGTCCTACAGTTCCGGGAGTTGAAACTTTTTCTTAGGAAATTTCCTCCTCTTTTTGTGTCTTTTTTCAAATTTCAATTATCTCGAATTGTTTTTGAGATATTGGCGAAAAACCAAACCCCCCTTTTTTTTGACTCAATTGTTTATAACTATTGCAATTTTTGCGAGCGGCCTTAGCATTTTCTCAAAAAATATCTACATGCCATTCCGAATCGAATGACACCTCAATCATAATTTTCGGAGAATGCGAAAAAATGTTGACCTAAAAAGCACTTGTTAACTAGACTATTTACCGGCAATAATTCATAAGTAGCCGCTTTAGCAGATTCACTAATCTCATTTGAAATCATTTCAGCCTCACTTCCACTACTGATTTCCATTTTTTGGATTTGAAAAGCGAAAAACCTCACACCAATATTACATGATAAGCGCTGTCACAATAAAATTACAGAAACTATGTAGGCGGCTTTGACAATAACATGAACTTTGTATTTTATTACAAAGTTCATGTTATTGTCAAAGCCGCCTGCATAGATACCCAAAATCGTCCCGAAAGTAACAAGAATCGTCCCGAAAGTGAAGAAATCGTTTCGAAAGGGAAAAAAAACATCCTGAAAATAGCTACTTTCGGTACCATTTGTGTAAAGTGGTACTTTCGATTTAATAAACCATATTGAAAATTTTATTTTCGAGACGGCTGTAGAAAAAATTGATTTATTCACAAAATAATTATACTTTTCGTACTGATTTTCGATTCGAAGCCATCAATGGATTCATCGTGAAAATTGGAATCTAGAGTATGTGCTGATGTCATTTGAAAAATTTGACGTTTTTCACAATTAGTGGTTTTGGAATATCAAACTCAACTAGGCGGGAAAAACTGTCATATACTATTTTTTACTCATCATTCATGTCCATCAGATTGGTTGAAGTGGGTTCAAAACACTCTAGATGCAAAAATAAAAAATATTTCTGAAAGATCAAATGTACCAATTTTCCGTTTCAAAACTGTGTGATCGTACTCAAAATCGTTTGTATACATTCCCTGATCCATTCAATTTTGTTTTCAGATAGTGGAAGGTTTTAAAAAAGTGAAAAACGAGAAATCCGCCACAAAAAATAAGCTTCAAACAATAATTAATTTTGTGAAATCTACTCCATCGGACAGATTTTGAATAATTAAATGGCAAAGTTTTGAACTTTGCCATTTTTTTATTTTTGACAGATGTCAGCTGGAGGAATAATTTTGAGGGTACTGGATACAGTTTTCCTAGGGCTTTCAAATGACATATTGCAAGTCAAGCGATAAAGTTTCTGTAATTTTTTTAATAGTGACAATCGATTGGTCAAATCTTTCGGCGCAGTTATCGTGGAAGATTACAGACACACATACAGACAGACAGACATACTTCACTCTGGAAATGGTCTCAATCGCCACGGATGACCTCAAAACTGATATTTCCGTCGTTATCTCGATTTTTTTTCGCACGATTACATTACTTGACCCTTACGGGGGGCAGTTCAAGTAAAATGGATGTAGCATGATACTGTTACACCCGGTACATTCGAGTTCATTTCGGATAAACATTTGAAATCCGTATCTACTCAACAGTGGAACATGAAATCAACCAACTGTTTTGTCGCCATGCTATGGTACTTGGCCTAGAAATTCGGTAATTTGCCAATAATTTGGACCAAACCGACTGTGAACAAAATCTGTTACAATTAACGAAAAAAGTTCGTTTCGAATGAATGGATGCGAATATTTAGAAATAAAATTGCAATTCAGGATATAGAATCAATAAATGTAAACCGACTTAAAAAGAAAAGGTTTTGCCAAAACACAAACTGATAAAAACGTTTTAACAAAAAATTAAACCGACAAAAAAATCAACTGAAAAGCAAACAATAAAATAAACCTTCTTAGTCTTAATGATAATTGAGCTCCTAAACTAATGTGAGTAACTAATTTTGAGTCGGCGCCAAATAAACTAGCAATTGAATTAGTTAAAGCGTAAAATGATTTTGATTACTTCTTCAAAGTAATATAATGATCTTCGATAATTGTTTGTTTGGCGCCGACTCAAAATTAGTTACTCACAATAGTTAAGGAGCTCAATTATCATTAAGACTAAAAAGGTTTATTTTATTTTTTGCTTTTCAGTTGATTTCTTCGTCGGTTTAATTTTTTGTTAAAAAGTTTTTATCCTTTTGCAGATGACACTATAGTGTATTATTCTACGGAAAAACCAAAATACTAGAAAAACAAGGTATGGAAAGATATTAAATTGATTGAAAAATGATAAATATGATTTTTAGCAGATAGATAGATTGATAATTTATTCATCATTAAAGCTTTATAAATGTGTAAATATAAAACTTATCAGACTAGTCAGTTCAACACACATATATACATAAAAAAATTACAGTAATAACTGCTAATAAAAAACAAACATTTGTTGGTGTTCCCAAACAAGACTTACACTTGTAAAAACAAAAAAAAAAATAAGACTTATGATTGAGAAGTTAGGAATTCATCCATAGAATAAAAAGCATTGGTACATAGGTGATCAAATAATTTTGACTCGTAGATTTTGAAGCTTTCAATTTCACCGAATAGAGTCAACGTGTGATTAAAACAGTTGATACCTTGATAATTATATGAATTTTGCCCAATTGTTAAACGGGAGAATGGTAGACGAATGTGATTAGCATTACGGGTCACGTGGTCATGTATCATATTTCCCTTTGATAATTGAAGTTCTTTTTTTTATATCCATAGTAATAAGATATATGTACAAGCAAGGAAGAGTTAGAATACCCAATCTAATAAATATATCCTTACAGCTTTCTCTGTATTGTGCTCCCACCAGGCACCTTATAATTCTTTTTGCATAAAAATACTTTCTGTAAGTGTGCAGAATTTCCCCAAACAATTAAACCGTAACTTAGTGATGAATTACAGTATGCCAATCATATATCAATGTCTAATGAAAACTTATACTGTTGTTTGATACTAAGGTTATCAGTTATGTTTCCCAGTAATTCTGATCATATCAATACAGGAACTTAATGTGATTGACTTGCTCAATGGATTTGTGATTCACCTGACAGTAACTGATCAATACACATTTTTGTTGAAAACATGAAAATTTTTACTGATATTACTGATAATCCGTTATTTTACTTGATGGAATTCATCTTCACATATATGAAGTTTCTGAATCAGTCCTACCAGGTATGAACATATATATGCAATAATTTCAAGCGACCAATTCTGATTTGACGATAAATGATTGAAAAATACACAAACACAAATATAGAAAATTTGAATTTTAAATGTCATGAAAAAAAATTAAGAATTCAAGCGCTATATTTTTTATCGATAGTGTGATGAACATATATATGCAATATATGCATTAACAATAATATTGAGGAGGTTTGTTGGGATTTGGATCAATTTTGTTGGAGAAAAACTATTGTTTCCTTGCCAACGTTTCGAATTTTATTAAATTCATCTTCAGGTCTCTGTAACAATGAGTTTTTGTAAGTTGAAGGGATTAAGAAATAGTAAAAATAAAGAAACAATTGACCACAAGAATTGGAACATTTCACAGTGAAATATATTATTAAAAAAGGAAACACTCACCAAAAATCAGTTTTTTCGAGTTGGATGTAAATAAAAATAATACATAAACAGACATTCTAGATACAAATGAAAAACACTTTCATGGGACAACAGGTTTAACATCAAGTGCGAGACAAACGAATACTGAGATAAAATTAAAAAAATATCCGTGAACCATATAAGTTCTTTTATTGATGGAGAAAAACAATTGTGGTGAAAAACGATAACAAATCATTTCGGCATGCATTGCAAATGACTTAAAAAAAAGTTTGGGCGAAAGCCAATGCCGAACATGCAGGGTGGCTATGGAGGGCACTAGCGCCCCAGGCTTTTGTAAAAAAAATATTCCAAAAATTATTATAACTTACTGTTTCGTTAATATCCCTAATTATTCACTACAATTCAAAACAATACGGGCGCCGAACATTTTGGTTGGCTGGGAGCCTAGCCGCACCTGCACACATCCGGTATCATAATATGTGATATCATAGCTTACTGTTCGGCGTCAATTTTATAACAAATATGAAATGAAATAAAAGTATGAATTATATAAGCCGAACAAATTAACCGGACATACATTTTTTATAAACAACAAAACGCAAACAAATTCTACTATACCGTTCGGCGATGTAATTTCAGCATATTCCAATCAATAATGTAACAAAGTGATTAGCTATGTTATTCGTAATCACTAAATAAAGTTTGCATCAATTTCATTGTATTGAATTGAATGAGCAGCTAGTTATTTCATATTTAATAGCTTCAAAAAATTCCTTTGTAGATATTTACAAATGAATTAAGGTGTGCCGAACAAAAAAATGCAACTGCCGAACATTTATTTTATTAAGGGGGGCTCCTTCACCTATGCACTTAAGTCTGATGGAAGTGACATTTTAACAACATAGCCTACTGTTCGGCGTTTGTAGATTATCATTTATTACACGAAATCAAGTGGATAAATCGTAACATCGAACAAATTAGTCGGGTACATTAGATCTATATAAATTAAAATGAATTGCTCTGTTCGTTAGTAAGCGCATAACTTGAGAACGGCTGGACCAATTTGGCTTTTTTTTCAAATGTTAGTGATGGTCCGAGTTAGATTTTAAGAAAAACTGGAAAAGTTGCCCGAAAAATTTGAAAATTTGGGAAAATGCTTTATTCAATGAGATTTTTGTATGAACTCAAGACCATAATTCAGGATTCGAACGAGATATATATATATATATATATATATATATATATATATATATATACAGTGTGACCCATTTACAATGTAACCACCCCTGTAAAATACGCATTTTTCAGTCATTCTCATAATTTTTTTTTTTGAAAATTGAGCATCAAAAACTGTATCTTGACACAAATTTTCATAACTTTAGTTTCATTTCCAAGGCACTCTATGGTTTTTTTTCTTCGTTAAAAACGGCAAAAGTTTATTAGGTAATTTTTGTTTTGAAGTTTGACTACACCACTGGATTCGTAGTCGTTATAAATGAAAACCATGAAAATTTCCTAAAAAAATATTGGTTAACAACGAAGTTACAACAACTTTAATTTTGGAAACAAAGTATTTGATATTAATTTTTATTTAGATTATAGACATTTAAAATCTGGCAACACTGCCGATACAAAGTAGAACACCAGTAAATTAGTACAGCGGAAATCCGAAGTCAATAGCTCATTCCGTTCTACAGTTATAACTCCTGAAAGTATGGTAATGTGAGCAATTTCTGGTGGAAGCGATTTTGTAATAAAAATCTGACTACGCCACTGGATTTGTGAATTATATTCCCTTAAAATAATTTATTTAAGTTTAGGTTATAAGTGTATTCGAAAATAACAAAAAATTAGAAATTCATTTTCAAGTTATGCAGTTTTCAATAGCCGATAAAAACGAAATGAACCGAATCAAGTTTTAAAGTACCAAAATTATTTATTCAATAATAAAACAGAAAGCAGGACAAAAAATTTTTCCGTTTTTAATCTGCAAAACTCAACTAAAATAAGCTTTTAGAGAAGGTATCAATAATTTGAGGAAAGCTGAACTAATTCATTGGGCATAGGTATTGTACTAAATCAATAGTAGGCTGTGATTTAGTACACCACAAATCGCTCACATTACCATTCTTTCAGTAGTTATAACTGTTGAACAGAATGAGCTATTGACTTCGGATTTTCGCTGTACAATTTCACTTGTGTTCTACTTTGTAACGGCAGTGTTGCCAGATTTCAAATATGTCTGCAATCTAAATGAAAATTATAATCAAATACTTTGTTTCCAAAATTAAAGTTGTTGTAACTTCGTTGTTAACCAATATTTTTTTATGAAATTCTGATGGTTTTCATTTATAACGACTGCGACAGTGGAGTAGTCAAATTTGGAAAAAAAAATTGCCTAATAAACTTTTGCCGTTTTTGACAAAGAAAAAAAAACCATAAAGTGCCTTGGAAATGGAACTAAAGTTATGAAAATTTGTGTCAAGATACAGTTTATATATATTTATATATATATATATATATATATATATATATTATATATATATATATATATATATATATATATATATATATATATATATATATATATATATATATATATATATATATTGTGTGACCCATTTAAAATGGAACCACCCTGTAGAATACGCATTTTTCAGTCAATCTCAAAACATTTTTTTTTCAAATATTAAGCATCAAAAACTGTATCTTGACACACATTTTCATAACTTTAGTTTCATTTCCAAGGCACTCTATGGTTTTTTTTCTTCGTCAAAAACGGCAAAACTTTATTAGGCAATTTTTGTTTTCAAATTTGACTACACCACTGGATTCGTAGTCGTTATAAATGGAAACCAACAAAATTTCATAAAAAAATTTTGGTTAACAACGAAGTTACAACAACTTTAATTTTGGAAACAAAGTATTTGATTATAATTTTTATTTAGATTATAGACATATTTAAAATCTGGCCGATACAAAGTAGAACACTAGTGAATTTGTACAGAGAAAATCCGAAGTATGGTAATGTGAGCGATTTGTGGTGTACTAAATCACAGCCTACTATTGATTTAGTACAATACCTATGCCTAATGTATTAGTTCAGCTTTCCTCAAATTATTGATACCTTCTCTAAAAGCTTGTTTTAGTTGAGTTTTGCAGAATTTAAAAAGAAAATTTTTTGTCATGCTTTTTGTTTTATTATTGAATAAATAATTTTGATACTTTAAAACTTGATTCGGTTCATTTCGTTTTTATCGGTTATGGTAGACTGCATAACTTGAAAATGAATTTTTAATTTTCTGTTATTTTCGAATACCCTTATAACCTGAACTCAAATAAATAATTTTAAGGGAATATAATTCACAAATCCAGTGGCGTAGTCAGATTTTTATTACAAAATCGCTTCCACCACAAATCGCTCACATTACCATACTTTCAGGAGTTATAACTGTAGAACGGAATGAGCTATTGACTTCGGATTTTCGCTGTACAAATTCACTGGTGTTCTACTTTGTATCGGCAGTGTTGCCAGATTTTAATATGTCTATAATCTAAATAAAAATTATAATCAAATACTTTGTTTCCAAAATTAAAGTTGTTGTAACTTCGTTGTTAACCAATATTTTTTTATGAAATTTTCATGGTTTCATTTATAAGACTACAACAGTGGTGTAGTCAAATTTCAAAACAAAATTGCCTAATAAACTTTTGCCGTTTTTAACGAAGAAAAAAAACCATAGAGTGCCTTGGAAATAAAATAAAGTTATGAAAATTTGTGTCAAGATACAGTTTTTGATGCTTAATTTTCAAAAAATTTTTTTTTGAGAATGACTGAAAAATGCGTATTTTACAGGGGTGGTTCCATTTTAAATGGGTCACACTGTATATATATATATATATATATATATATATATATATATATATATATATATATATCATTTGTTTTGTTCGTTATGGCATTGGAAATGTTTTCAGGAAAAAAACTAACGAACGAACGAACTAACAGGTGAAACTAAACAAATTTTATTAAAAAACAATTAAAATGATTAAAACTATATAACATAAAATCAAAAGTGGAAAACATTCTCTGCATAAAATTAGTAACAAGTATATTTTTAAATAACACAATATGCCTACTATTGTATGAACCCTGGCAAGGAGACAAGAATTACATTAATGAGAAATCTGAGTTAAGATATTCCTCAGTGTTATAAAAACAGTTTTTCAACAAAAATGATTTTATTATAAGTTCAAACGATTCGTGGTTGAGTGATTGAATAACTTCAGGTATATGATTGTAAAAATTTATATTCAGGAAGTTTTTCTGAGACTTTGACAATCTGTAACGAGGTTGAATGCTCAGCATTTCTTGTATGATAATGGTGAACATCCAGATGTTTAAAAAAATGTAATGTTTTTTGGGATTTCAAGAACAGTGCAGTAGATGAAAAAAGCAGGTAAAGGTAGAATTCCCATGTCTTTGAAAAGTAGTTTACAGTGTGTTCTGTACTCAGCGATCCTCATTATTCTCAGAGCCTTTTTCTGTTGCCTGAATATTTTTATGGAATGTGCTGAATTACCCCATATAATTATGCCGTAATTTATGAGAGAATGGAATATGGCAAAATATGGACTTTTTAAAGCATCGAGGTCCACTGCTTTTTTTAGTTGTCTTAGGGCAAAAATGCTCTTAGAGAGTTTCCTATTCAAAACATGAATATGAGTTGACCAGGATAAGTTCGCATCAAGAAGTAACTTTCCATTATTGTCCTCTATGTTAGTGTTGACTGAGGAGGATACAATTTGCTTGGTCTTCTCTTCATTCAATTTCAACTTATTTACTGTGAACCAACGAGAAGCCAGTTTGAGTGTTTTATCTTTTTTTATTTGGTGACATAAAATTGCTGAAGTGATTTACATACATCAAAAATAACAATGGCTCCAGATCCTTGAGGAACACCATGTAAAACATTTCTAACACCAGAAAATGCATCTCTTACATGAACCGACTGGGTTCTATCTGTCAGATATGATTTTAATAATTCCAGGGGAAGTCCTCTCACTCCATAGTAATTCAGCTTATCAAGAAGAGAGACATGAGATACAGAGTCGAAGGCCTTGGAAAGATAACACAGTGTGATCTCCTCTCTCAGCGCATCAACAATGCAACTCAGATGTAGTTCAATGTCCAGCGTGGCTTCAGCCGGGGAAGTAGTTGTTTTTTGTGAGACATTCACAAAAAATAACTTCATTTTAATCGTGGATTTTTCAATTCACAAAAAAATCTTTCTATCAATATTCAATTGAGAATGTTTCCCTTTTCAACATGAATACCCCACAAGAGGTTATCTTGACGATGGAAGATAGTGACTAAAGTTTAAGTTTCAGTCGCAGATGATTCTACATCTGATTTTATGAACATCCTGTTTATATTTTAAACAAATCAATCTATCATACCCCATGACAGGTTTCAATGTCAGAAAACACTAATTTCAAAGTGTCTCTCCAAAAGAAATGATTCAACTTTTTCCATCTTTACAAAGTGAGATTGCTTCTTGAAAATGTGTTTCCCATTTCTTCCGGTCTTCTTGATGATCGTGGAAGCGTGAAATAGATTTTCGTCGACAAAAATGTATTGAAGACCTAGTGAATGCGATGTCTCTCCTGCGTCAATGTTACGAATGATTTCTGGTGAGTACTCTCTTTTTGAAAACATTCTTCTTTGCCCCATTCATCTTTATGAGTTCTTAATTAGGACTGGAATATAAAATCAAATAACTACCTGAATGAAAATGCAAATTTTCAATTTCAGATTTTTTCTTTTGAGTTAGGGCCTTTTCAGAATATCTATCAGATGTAGTTCAATGTCCAGCGTGGATTTAGCCGGGAAAGTAGTTGTTTCCTGTTAGACATTCACAAAAAATAACTTCATTTTAATCGTGGATTTTTCAATTCACAGAAAAATATTTCTATCAATATTCAATTGAGAATGTTTCCCTTTTCAGCAACTCACAACTTTCAATAAAGCATCAATTGTGGACTTCCCTGCTCTAAACCCATACCGATGATCGCTGAAAAAGTTATTTATCACAAAATAACGGACCAACCTGTTCTTCAGGATGCTTTCCAGAATCTTACCTAGAACCGGAATTATTGAAATAGGACGATCATTGTCTACTAGAGACATCTCTTTTTTTCTATAATGGTAAAACAGCTAGGAAAACAACCTGTCGATATGCAGGAGTTGAAAAGGAATGTGAGAGGTTTAATAATTACATCAATGAACCCTTTCATTATTTGATTTGATAAGTCATAGCAATCTGAACATTTAGATTTTTTTAATGACCTTACTGCTTCGATTACTTTCGAAGGCAATATGGGTGCAAGAAAAAAAGAGTTACAAGACGAAGAACTAGAACTGAGTAGGTCAACCGAAGTCTCAGTCGCTTGAGGTAAAACCGATATTACACTTTCCGCAACATTGGCAAAAAAATTGCTGAAATTCGGTACATATGATATATCTTGTTCTTTTATCTTTTTGTTGAGTTCGTAATTTATTATTTGCCAGCTAGTTCTTCACTTGTTTTCTGATTCCGAAATGTAATTATTATAAGCTGGTTTTTTTTCACCAATAATCTCTTTAGGCAGCGTAACTTTCTGCAGTTCTTGTACAGTCGCAAATAATTTTTAGACTGGAGAGGTTTTCTCTGATTTCACGCAGATATTCATTAAACCATCTGACTGGAAGTTTAATATGTCCATGGACTTTTTTCTTCGGATCTTTTTCCGTGGTCTATTAAAATATCAAGAAAGTTGTTGGCATAATCATTTATGTCACAGTTTTCTATTTCGGGTATATTGCAAGAAATATTATCCAATGATGATTTCAGCTTCAATATATTTTTTTTTCATTTATTTGTTTCCGCCATACTATGGCTTACGAAATTCAGCATTTATAATCATGAATTGCCCGTAGTGGTTAGATAAACAAGGCTCCACCACTCCCATTTCAAAAAAATCGTTTTCGAGATTTGTCAAGATGTTGTTTCTGCAGGATGAAGAGTGTGATGAAACACGTTGTATGTTCATATTGAATCTATTGATCATACAGATAAGTTCGTCACGTTCAGTGGATTTTGATATAAAATTTATGTTGAAATCACCGCAAACAATAATCGTGTGATTTAAACTAGTGGATTTTACCAACAGATTCTCGAAATTTTGCAAGAAGGCTTCAAAGTTTCCGGACCTATAACACGTAACGACAATAGTCTTGAGGGACAATATCTCAATTCTACAAAACTCCGATTTATGTCACTGTTTTTACAGTCAATTTCCCTACATTACAAGCCAGATTTGGCAAAAATAGATACACCCCCGTGTTCTCTTTTTTCTCTACCGGAGACAAAAATACTTTTTAGAAATATATCGACTAAAGATGGGACAAATCGGTCCGGTAGTTTCAAAATGACGGCTCTTGGAAAATTGAAAAAAAAAACATTTCTTCAGTTTCATCTAATATTGATTTATCATAATTTCGATATAAATAAATACATTGGGGAATCTACCTGTCCGATTGGGCGCGCCATCCGTTTCTTTTTCACATGTTCTTTGAATTTTTCCCTCAATCTGACAAATGTGTATTAAGTTCATCATTGAAAAATCGTTGTGCATAACTTCTACTTGCCAACAAAAAAATTTCCCTTGCTCCCATATTTATGAATAATTTCTCTGTAGTAAAATTCATTCGCGAACTGAAAATCAATTATTTCTGTTATTTTATTCTCTTTCCTTTTATAGCCCTGTCAGCAAAAGTACTGATTCACATTTAAAGCAACAAAAAAACCCAAAAATCTACAAAATTATAATAGATTGGTAGAACATACTCAACATAAATTAAAGCCCCGCAAACGAGATTTATCGTGTCAATATGTAACCGAGTTAAAATCTTTTCGTGCCTCAGCAGACGTAACGGAATTTTTTTCTTTTTTGTGATGTATCTGTCATTCAGACCATATTAAATCAGACATTGATGGATATTCCATCATTTAACTGTCGGTTATCGAATCAAGTAGCTGAGTATCCAATACGGGCACCATGACATATCTCCTAAAAGAAAAACGTGAAATACCGATCAATGATTGATCACTAGGAATATTGTGAAAAAAACATAAACACAACATAATGTTGTGGAGTCGAAACAAAAATTAAAGCATTCATGGAATATTTTATTAGATATTTAACGACCGGTTTAGATTTTTTGTTACAATTACCATTGAAGAAATAAAATTTTCTACATATACAGGGTGACCCAAGGGAGCGTGTTTTTTTTACAACGCACTTATCTGCAATAGTTTTTGACTTCTGTCAATGTATGTGACAAAATAGCGTCGTGTATAGACCTACAGAAAAATTCATAACTTCAGAACCATTCAAGATAAATCAACTAACATTTTTTCAGTCGATTCCTTAGGCTTCAGCGCATGTTCCATCGCCTACTACGATTTTTTTTAAATGACAAATTACAATGACTCAACTTTTTTAAATTCAACACCCTATATTTTATTGCATGACTGCATTTCCCAAGAGTTTTGTCAATATCGGGTTTGTGTGGTCCACTTTGTGAAATTTGCGAGATTTGTTGCAAAATAATAAATTATGATGGTTTTTTCGAAAAATAATTGTACACGTCTAGTTGTTAATAATGAATTTCACTCGCGAAGAATTAGTGAATAATACGGTCTACTGTATTGGCGAAACTGACAGAAATCTCATCGTCTGTGGGGACCTCAAGGAGTTTGATATATCTGTTGACAGTGATGATAACAAAGATGAGTTCTATTTAGAACGTTTCGACGAGCTAAGAACTGAAGGCATGTAAAGAAGAAACAAATGAAAAATTTAATCAAAAATACGAACTATTCTATGAGGAGGCTATAACAATGTAAAACGATTTCGTGGATAAAATCCAAAATTGTGAAAAAACTATACGTGAATTGCAAAACAATTTGATATCGAGAATGTGGGAATAAAAAGAGTACAGTTTTTATAAGCACCCAAACCCAGAAGAGAAAAACCATACAGAACAAAAAAGTCGGACACCCAAGTGATAAATGCTTCTGATGTGTTCACTCAATCGGACAAACATGATAACACAGTGATGCCAAATGTTACAAATTTCGGATCGACCAAATAATAAAATGGAAACGAGAACTGATAAATAAAAACGGAGAGAAAAACCAATAAAACGGTCATCCAACAGAAAGAAAGAACACAAAGAAGAAATGCAGATGATATTAAGAAACTATGAAAGAAAGAAGCAGGAAAATGACATAGCGCTGAATATCGATAATAATGTCTCTGATGAACATAAGCCTACATCAACTAGCTACATACCTTGATGAATATTCATTCAAATTTCAAATGACTCCTGCCCTGTGTATCCATGTATATAAAAAGTTAACCAGATATCGCTTATGGAGGAACTGGAACACTCAAGTATTGTCGAGGATGCTGTAAGTGATGTTATTAACGAGAAAATAAACACACCCACTCTAAGGATAACAAATAAATCAGAGGTACCAATTCCATGCCCTCCATCCCTTCCACTGATAAAAATTCACATATGTGGAGACCAACATGCGTCGTGTTTTTCTAAGGTTCTTACTAAAATTGACATCATACCTAGGAGCTGTGTATATGGAAAATTTGAAAAAGTAGAGATCACTGATTAAACAAAAAATGTATTTGTTGAAACTATAGATTTTGATAAGGAAGACTTGATAGTGATAATGTTCAATACTAAAAATATAAGCAATAGGTACTCTCTATACCAATTTTTGAAAAATACACTAGATCTTGGCAAATTAATCTGACTGATAAAAATATCAATAGGATTATTTATAATCGCATCAAACAGTTTAAACAAAATAATAAAAATTGTTCCTTGACATTCTTAGCTGGCCAAAAACAAAAAGGTAGTAAATTCGAAATGAATGAAAAACTATAAAAAACTGCCTCATTTATATCAAATCGGACACATAACTTTGCTATGAAAACTGTTAACAGAATTAAAATTACCTCAAATGAATCACTGCAGTTTTTTCGATGTGAGTTCTCGTTCAATCACAATCAAATCTCCAACCAAACAGTCCTATAGGTTACAAACTAGTCACCAACAAAATACTTCACTGATTCTATTGAATATCCAGTCTGTTCGTAATAAAATTGATGAACTTTCAATATTTTTGGGATCTGAGAAATTTCCAACATTTCTACTTTTGACAGAACATTGTTTACTAAAGGATGAACCATCTTTTATCCCTGATTATCTTACTGTCTCAAATTTTGTTTCGAAAACAAATGTTATATGGAGGAACAATGATTTTCATACATAAAAATATGTTGGACGAATATTTATTAGTTGATGCACAAATATGATAATATGTTAGTTGAGAGAGAATTTGAGTTTTCAATATCTTGCAATAAGAAGAATAATCTGTATATACTATGCATTCAGGTCTAACAAGTGATATATTCACAAGTCTAGAAAGGTTTGAAATTATTTTATCATGTCTTCCACTCAAATTGGAAATTATTCTTA
This sequence comes from Gonioctena quinquepunctata, assembly GCA_018342105.1. Lineage (NCBI taxonomy): Eukaryota > Metazoa > Arthropoda > Insecta > Coleoptera > Chrysomelidae > Gonioctena > Gonioctena quinquepunctata. The sequence continues at coordinate 21,601 of JAFIRS010001633.1, forward strand.
CAGGAGATTTCAATATAGATTTCTTTCAAAATTGTAAATTCACTAATATCCTACAGAATTTATTCATTAGTTATAATTTGAAAATTCATATTGACGAGCCAACTAGAAATCACACCAATAACATCAATGCATAAACTCTCGTCTGTCGCGTGCGACGGCTTATATTTTCAAAACATTATTCTATAATTCTCGAGAATATTATTTCCGAAATCATCTGGCTTCTTAGAAGTAACTCGATGATTCTATGGCGTGATCGGAGAGTCCCAACGGCCGCTTCGTCTAGCACGTACGAGATGGACAGCGGCGTACTCCGCTTATTTTCGTAACAATAGGAAACACAAAGTGAGTTGTTTCCATTCTAGGCTGAAAACTTTGCATAGCGAGCCGCTCAGTGGCGAATTACCTGGTTATTGATGAAATAATTGAGTACTGTGTGATGACATAAAATTACTCTGAAAGTTAAAGGTGCACATCTACAAAATAAATTTGATGAATTCGGTCAAGGCCTCGTTTGACAATTCAAATATAAGATTTTATAAAAATTCACCGAGGAGAAAAATCTATTTTTTTACAAGTCTGACATGTTATTAAAATGAAAATTTTGTTGAAAAAAGTACCTATTTTGTGTTTAAGTCGCACCCCCCAGATATCGAATCTAAGAACCATTTTTCCTTCGATCTTATCCAACGAATTTCGCCAAAACCAAACCAAAACTAGAACTCACCTGTGATATTTATAGTTTCTCAACTGACTGAAAGACTTTCCACACTCCTCGCATTTGAAAGGCTTTTTCTTGTCGTATTTTCTTTCCACCCCCGCCCTACTATCATTTGACTCCCCTTCTCCGTCGTTGCTACTGGAACAATTTTCGTGAGAAGACACCGTAATTTCTTCTTTCTGTTCTTCAACGTCCACAGCGTTCGTACTTCTCGGAGATACTGTATCGGATATGACTTGTTTTGAATAACTGTCAACCACATTTTGCACTTCTGATTCTTGAGTCCTGATCCCTTCTAGAACAAGGCGTTTGTTTTTACTACTTCTAGACCAGGAGAGATCATCTGGTGGCTTAGATATTGTACTATTTAGCGAACCATTGTAGATATTTCGTATCTTATAGGATTCCAATTGGTACTTGGCGTATGAAGAGTCTCCTTCAAGAGGGTAACTTTTCGAGTTGGGATTGTACGTGCTCTGAGAGTTCTGGTTGAAAGTTTTTGGCATATGTTGGAAGTTGTTGTTGGGATCGTATTCTTGTGGTTTATTTTGGTGGCCTGGTGGTGAGACCTGCAAAGATTTAAAAATTGAATTCGAGATTGAGAGCTTCTTGAGGCCAGAGGTGCTCCAATTTCCCTTACTTTTCAATATTTTCAAGTGCAAACAGAAATTTTAAATTGAATTCTTAAGATTTGGTTTGATTTCAATAGATGACGTTACTTATATACTATCATTTATCACTCATACTTGGAGTGTAAATGAATTCTTTATTGGGGTGGTAACCGTAACTAGTCAAATACAAAATTCTGCATACACTAACCAAAAATGTTCTCATTCAGAGGTAAAATGAAGAAGTTAAAAAAAAAACTTGTAATGGCCATAACTGTCTTATCACATCCGATCTGGATGAATGATATATCAAAAGGAAAGTATTCTACTGTACTTCAACGAAGTGCATACAAAAATACGATCTGATTACCGGTTTACGGAAAATTTGGGAAATTGGAGTTTTCACAGGGGGTTTTTCAATGGTAGGGTTTTGGATTCTTCTTCAAAATGACATACAATTTTCCAATGTGCAACTACGTATGAGAAAAGTTTTTATTTGGTCAAAATTAGTAAGCACAAATCCTTTCCCAAACGAAAATAAGTAGATGTTTTACATGCCCAGAGCTGTGTAAAAGTTAGGGATGAAGTTTTTTCGCGTCAAAAGGCGATTTTCGTAACAATACATATAAATTATGACAAAAAAAAAATCCAAAAGTTAGAAATTTTCTCGAAATGATTCACATAAAAAAAGAAACAGTATCAACAATAGAAACGACATAAAAAACCTCAATCAAATCTGCAATAACTTATTTAAAAAACTCACCCCACAACAAGAAATATATAAAAAATAAACTGATCTTTACATTTCTACACGGAAAAGTCTTGAATGAATTATAGCAATAGAGCCCTCGTATTATAACTGGATATGTGAACACATTTTAATAAAAAAAAAGATAACAGATAAAACAAACCCGATACATGAAACGAAATAATAAAAGACTAACAGTTGAATTATATTGTAAGTTTTGAATGTCTCTCTGAATTTTAATCGGTATTTGATGTTATGTAACGTATTATGTTTTTAACTTTACATGTTTTACATTATTTTTAAGAATTAACCTGAAGATGACATAAACAATGTCGAAACGTCGTATCGAATAAAAAATACATTGACCTACTGAGGTCCTTATTCCGACAAAATAAAGAATATATATATATATATATATATATATATATATATATATATATATATATATATATATATTTATCTTCAGGTTTTATATATATATATATATATATATAACCTGAAGATGACATAAACAATGTCGAAACGTCGTATCAAAAAAAAAATACATAGACCTACTGAGGCCCTTATTCCGACAAAAAAAAATATATATAAATATTGTTATGTTATGTTGATAGCTAATTATTTTCGCTCCGCGTTGGGAGACCAAATTGTTCTAAAATATCAATTACTGAATTTTGCCAAATTGTTATGAAATAATAATTGCTAGCTAACGTCACTGTTTTCTCGCCACGTTGTTGCAAATTGTTATTACTCTTTCTTACCACGACTAACTCAGTTGGTACGCCTTCGCCTCAGGAGTCGGTATTGGCAATAGAACCACTGCCTGTCTTGGTGTCACTTGAACTATTTCAGTTTAGTGTTTATATGTGAAATATTAGCATGTCATTGTGGAAAATAAGCCAGAAATGATCAAAAAACAATTATTTCCTTTATTCAGGAAAACTTATATTAACCTGGCCTGCGATAGATAACTTCAAATTTTCATAGAAAATAATGAAAAACAGTGTTGGATATTGTATATAACCTCACTTTTTATTTTGAGTTGGAAGAATTCTTTTATAGTTCAATGCCAAAATAAATAGAGTTCTTCAGATATACGAGTTACGTTGCAAAGTGATTCAGTTTGTGATGTGCACTAAAAGAGTTTATACCTGGAACTGGAATGTCGATGATGCAATACCTGGCATAATCTGAATTCCTGTTTCATCCACTCCTCTCAGGGACTCTCCATTTGCAAAAGAACCATCCAAGATCCCCGAAATCAGCTTGGACAAGTTTGTATGTGGAGTACAAAAAGGTAATCTTCTTTTATGCTATTTATTTTGTGTCGAAATTATCCAGAAGTTGAATTGGTTTGTTATTTTTGGCAAACTACTTTGTCATTGGTGAAAATATTCAATTTCCTTTCTTCTCAAATTTTGTACCTGGCTTCGTTCTGAATTTTTTTTAAATCTCCTCTTAGCTTTGTTTTTTTATTCCCTGGATACCATTTCTGTTTTGTCCATTTTATTTGAATTTTCAAACTCACGCACTTTCTTGTCGCACTTTGATTAATTTGGTGTTATTTGAGAAAACTTATGAACTAATATATTTTACATTTCTTATAAACTAAATACAATATTTGATGATAAATATTTTTGACATTTCTCAGTTCTTACTTTTCCACAATTTCAAATCTTTTATCTCACCATCTCTGTTCCCTGATTGGCTATTGTCATCAAGAAGTTTCTTGTTCTCCCATTGGCTATTTTTAGTTAGATACAATTTCATATACTGTATGTTTCAAGCTTATGATTTTGTTGATCACATTTAATTCAGAATGATTTTGTAAATCTAGACTTTTTTGTTGTTTTTTAAACAATTATAGGTTGTAATCATTTTGACAATGTATGAAAATGATTGCATTATAGTATTTGCATATTTTTACCTATCAATATTATACAGAGGCTTCATAAAGGAAATATAATCTCAAAAAATTGTAAAAACAATATCTCATGAACTACTAACTATTAAATATTTATTATTTTGTGATTTTTTTACGAAATTATTTCTTTTTCACCCTTAAAATATATTACTGGTCCTTCCTAACATAACAATATATCTAGTGAAATGACTATTTTTCTCCTATAGATTGGTTCACTATTCTTCTTGCAGTGAGGGCACTACCATTCATATCAGAAGAATATTTTTATGGTGTTTTCACCACATAGCAGAATGTAGGCGGATTCAGATAGAATTAATATTTTATTCCATTCTACCATGTTGTCGACATAAGATTTAAAAATATGTTTCGAAAATAATTTTTTTTCCAGATAGTGGAAGCTTATAGCTTTTTTTTGAAATTTCCAGTTGATACTTCTGCTGAGGGCTATAAGTTTTCCGTAGATTTTGTTCAAAAATTAATTATTTGCGGCGGCCACATTTGTTTCCTGAAATATACCACTCGTACGATACAGATCACTAACAATGTATAACACGCAACTACCAACAAAAAATACCGTAATAATAATCTTAGGGCTTCACCGTCAAACTTAGATAATCGTTCAAACCATAGAATTAAGTGCTTCCAAATCTGTGATTATGTTTAGTCACGAACATCAAATGAGAACGATTCGAATTAGCATACAAAAGAGAAACAAAACGGCCCATAGAAGTAAGTGATTGTTTATTAATTTGATCGTAAAGCATATGCATATACAAATTTGGTATCCATATTCGGTATCTGTTTGATACTAGTTAGGAGCAAAATAGTGAAAAACAATATTTCCGGAGTGATGATTGTGAGATTGATATAATAATGTTGATGTCGAACACGACGGCGATGAACTTGGATGGGTCACCCGCCTGCCAGGAAAAAATCGCGATAAAAGCAACTACTAGCATATTCACAGCTCGCAGCCGCTACATCAATGAGCACGAGATGGAGCGAGCATAATGCCATCTTTCGAAGGAGACGTTAAGATGGCAGTCCCGAGCTTATTAGAGAATCCCTACCTCCAGATGGAAACACTTGGAAAAAATGTGTTCACCGACGTCGGTGATTACCCCCCCTGGTAGCAGACATATGCAGACACTAAATTTAAAAAAATGTATCAAAATCTATTTTAACGGAAACATTGTGCGCATATCCATTTTCAAGTTCGTTGAACATATGGAAACAGGTAAGTTGCAAGAAAATACTACAGTAATGCGTAGGAAATAATTCTGAACTACTTTGGCAAACTGCCAATGATATATTAAACAACCAAGAAACAACACCCATAAATTTGATAAAATTAGCGATTGTTTAATCAACATGATATAATTTTTCTTTATATTTCCTAAAATATTCACCTAACAAGAATTATTTCCATTCAGAGTTTATTCCCATACGAGGTGACATAAACAATAACTAACTTTATTATGATATCACTTTACAAATAACTTTGACTTCGTTATGATAACCTTATATACGTTTGTATCGTACCTACAATGATATCACGTTCTGTTCATTCATCTGAGATATATATATATATATATATATATATATATATAAATATATATATATATATACCAGGTGGTTCAAAAATTAGTATATATATATATATATATATATATATATATATATATTTATATATATATATACTAATTTTTGAACCACCTGGTTTATCGCAACGAAATTTGGAGGGCTTCAATAAGAGATAAAAACCTACTTTTTCATGAAACAATCACAGCTAAAAGTTTTAAAATGGCGGTTGAGCGCCATCTTCAATATTTTTTGTAAATAGAACACCCCGTATATTATTCCATTTTCGAAATCTGCTCATAATTCTCAACAGTTTTCTCCAATACACTTTACTCCTGAATTCAATTGTTTTCGAAATATTAACGTTTGAAAAGTGACATTCCGGTTTAAAAGGAAGTATGGATTTTGGTCACTTTTCTAACTAAACGTTATTATTAATTTGTAGTTAAATCTTTTAATGAATTCGACTAATAAGAGGCGTAAAGAGAGTTTATTAAGGATAAACAGTACTGCTTACTGGAAAATCTCGAAGCCTACGAATGTGTTCTGTAAATTCACAATCAAAACAAATTAGTTACCTAAAAAATTATAATTTATTTTTGAATAACACTTTTATTCAACCCCAACAATTATTTCATCGAGTCTTCAATGTGGCCCCCTCCTAAATCTTGACAATAAAGTGCCCTATTATAAATGGCTTCTCTCACGTTGATGAAAGTCTGTTCATCTATTTCTTCACATGTATCTATTATTCTGCGTTCCAACTCTTCTATTGTTTGGTATTCAGTGGCGTAGATTTTTGACTTCAGATACCCAAAGGAAAAAATCTAGAGGTGTAAGATCCGGAGATCTTGGTGGCCATTCTGTACTTCCCCTGCGACCTATCCATCGCCCAGGAAAGTTTGTATCGAGGAACTCTCTAGTCATGCGATCGAAATGGGGAAGTGCCCCATCCTGCTGAAATATGATTTCACGATTTCCAAGCTCTTCCTGATTGTTCAATACAATGTGTCTTATTCGAGGTTCAATTTCAGTTCCTAAAAGATTTCTGTAAAGAACTCCTGTAAGATTGCCAAAATCCCCGCCCAAACATTCACCTTTTTAGGAAACTGGGTATGTCCCTCTCTAAAAATATGCGGATTAGTATCGCTCCAGTATCGTACATTCTGTTTGTTGACTTTTCCATGAGGAATAAACGTGCATTCGTCTGCGAAACATACACGTTTCAGGAAGCCCCGTTCTCCTTCAATTGTTCTTGTTAACCACTCACAAAATTCAACCCTCCGGTCTGGATTATCTTCCGTTAGAGCATGCAGGATTTTAATTTTTTTGGGATGAAACTTTTCTTTTTTTAGGACTCTTTGGACACTTTTTGAACTTACTCCACAGGATTCAGCAACTGCAGACGTCGACTGAGTCGGATTGATTACTATTTCAGCAACAATTTCTACCTTTTTTTCTTCTGAAAGAGGCGGTCTTCTTGATCTTGGAGCATCTTTCAGCGTACCAGTTGCTTGGAGCTTATTTAAGAGTTTGCGCAAATATGACTTCGAAATAGGATTCTCGAGAGATAATTTCTTCCAGCTTCTCCAAATATGAGAACTGCTTTAAATTTATCGTCTAAATTACGAGCCATGATCACACGTTTCATAAAAGGATTTAGGCGCTCAATGGACTATTTGACAGTTAGCAGTTCAGTTTGACAGTAAACAAGATGTTACCGTGACAACGATTTTTTCCAATGCAAACTGATTGAAAGCAACATTATTGTTTTTGGTTGGCTTGAAATGACCAAAATGTCACTTTTCAAACTATAATATTTCGAAAACAATTGAATTTAGGAGTGAAGTGTATTGGAGAAAACTGTTGAGAATTATGAGCAGATTTCGAGAATTGAATAATATACAGGGTGTGCTATTTAAAAAAATTATTGAAGATGGCGCTCAGCTACCATTTTAAAACTGTTAGCTGTGATTTTTTCATGAAAAAGTAGGTTTTTATCTCCTATTCAAGCCCTCCGAATTTCGTTGCGATATACCAGATGGTTCAAAAATTAGTAGGGGGGGAACGGACTTGAGACGAGCACTGAATGAATTAAATGGTGGTTTTAATTTCATTGACCTAACTATTCCATTAGTCACTCACAGTCACAATAGGGCAATCCCATATTTTCGCTAACAATCCTGAAGGGACGACCACAAACTCTGTTAAAATAGAATATATTAGTTTTAACAATTATTTTATTTCTATAAGTGAAAACTTAGCACATAGTATAAATAGGAATTGGAGGATTGTTCTGAACTGAACCACTGAAAACGAGATACAAAATATCATATCTCAACTCAAGAACAAAAAGACCATGAAACTAGTGTGTGATTGTATATCAAAACCACTCACACATTTAAGCGGTATAAACGAAGAAAAAAGTTAGGTCAATACATTTTCAACTTTTACCAAAGGCATTACGTGAAAAAAATTAATCAAAACAAGCAATTCAATCACAATAATATCATCCCACCCCCTTCACTACACCCCTTTTACCGTTTGTCAGGCCTTTAGAGATGATATGGGGGTAGTTTCTGGAATATAATTCAATAACTTTCCTAAATGAAAGAGTACCGCATTCTGCTTTCAGGCTGTGTTTCATGAAGGAAAAAAGAATCGAACGACATCCCCTATAGTTTGTCAGCCCTTAAGAGGGTGGTGGAGGGGGGTAGTTTCTAGGAAATCATTCAATAACTTTCCCAAATTAAAGAGTACCGCATTCTATTTTCGGGATGTGTTTCATGAAGGAAAGATAAATCGAGTGACATCCCCCGTATAGTTTGTCAGGCCTCCAGAGGGTGGTAGAGGGGGGTAGTTTCTAGGAAATAATTCAATAACTTTCCCAAATTTCTTGAAGGGAAAATAAATCGAAAGACTTCCCACCTAAAGTTTGTCAGCCCTTCAGAAGGGTGGTAGAAGAGGTAGTTTCTGGAAAATAATTCAATAACTTTCCTAAATGAAAAAGTACCGCATTCTGCTTTTAGGATCTGTTTCATGAAGGAAAAATAAATCGAATGACACCCCCCTATAGTTTGTCAGGCCTTCAGAGGGGTGATAAGGGGGTAGTTTCTGGAAAATAATTCAATAACTTTCCCAAATTAAAGAGAACCGCATTCTACTTTTAGGGTGTATTTCATGAAGAAAAAATAAATTGAATGACCTCCCTTTCAGAGTTTGTCAGTTCTTCAGAAGGTGGTTATTGAATTATTTCCTAGAAACTACCCCCTCCACCATCCTCTGAAGGGCTGACAAACTATAGGGAGAATGTCATTCGATTTATTTATCCTTCATGAAACACATCCTAAAAGCAGAATGCAGAAGTTATTGAATTATTTTCCAGAACTACCCTCTCTACCACCCTGAAGGGCTGAGAAACTATAGGAGGGGTGTCATTCGATTTATTTTCCCTTCAAGAAACACATCCAAAGGCAGAATGCGGTACTCTTTATTTGGGAAAGTTATTGAATTATTTCCTAGAAATTACCTCCCCTACCACTGAAGGGCTGACAAACTATAGGGGGATGTCATTCGATTTATTTTTTCTTCATGAAACACATCCCCAAAGCAGAATGCGGTACTCTTTAATTTGGGAAAGTTATTGAATTATTTCCTGGAAATGTATTCCCTCTGAAGGGCTGACAAACTATAGGGGGGAAGTAATTCGATTTATTTTCTCTTCAAGAAACACATCCTAAGCAGAATGCGGTACTCCTTCATTTAGGAAAGTTATTGAATTATTTTCCAGAAACTACCCCCTCTACCACCCCTCTGAAGGGCTGACAAACTATAGAGGGGATGTCATTCGATTTATTTTCTCTTCAAGAAACACATCCTAAAGGCAGAATGCGGTCCTCTTAGGAAAGTTATTGAATTATTTTCCAGAAACTACCCCCATATCATCTCTAAAGGCCTGACAAACGGTAAAAGGGGTGTAGTAAAGGGGGTGAGATGATATTATTGTGATTGAATTGCTTGATTTGGTTAATTTTTTTCGCGTAATTCCTTTGGTAAAAGCTGAAAATGTATTGACCTAACTTTTTTCTTCGAGTATATCTGTGGATTTGGCTAACTTCACACCAGTACACATTTAGTCAATATGTTGGAGAAGGGCCTTTTCCTTCAGCCTCCAAAACGGCAATAATAACACCTATACACAAAACCTGATGTATCAAACTATATACCCAGGACCAAGATCCAATAAAACCCAATGAAAAAACGAACACAACAGATAGCTATATAAATGTTTGCATAAATCAAAGCCATCAATTTAGACTAGGAGGAATCGGCGCATGAGTACCGAAAACTATTCCACCTCAATTTTTTTATGCGATGCTCTTCAAATTGCCCTACTGATGATATAAATGCATGTTGCCATGGGGCAACCCCATGCCATATTGTTTAAACCGAAATTGTTTAAAAATTGAAGGAATTGTAATTTTCAAAATTTTTTTTTAAAAAAAACCTTTTCACGATAAATTAATATTTTTAGAGATATGAATTTTTAAAGGTTCGAAAAATCTCAAATTTGGGTATTTTTGACCCATGAAATATATATAATATATATAAAAAAAAATATCAATAATATTTTTTTTAATTCTTTATACAATAGTTAATAATATTCTTAATAGATATTTAAAAAAAAATCATTGTTTATACCTGTTATACTTGTACCACAAGTATGCGTCGTACCCGGTTTGTGAAATTTTACCTGTTTTACACGCATTTACGGGTTGTGACCAGTAAAATTGGCATAAAAAAAAGCTTTAGAAATGATAAAAGTAAAAGAAAATCGTGATGTCCCTCTTGGCAATGGCTTGGATTTAAGTACTAAGGAGTTGAAAGGCTTAGAAAGATTGTATTTAAATATTTTGGGTAAAAAAGGTAACACGGCGGATGAAGCTAGACAAAGTATTTTTTCTCGTTGCTTTGGCACTAATATTAATTTATCGAAAATTCCGTGCACATCAGATGCCTTGCATTTGCATGCACTTAGAGCTTCTGCTCAAACATACATTTGGAAAAATGCATTGAATCCCCAATATGAAACATTAGATTTTACGAATTTCGGATACAAACTAGAGAATGGTACTTTGCTACCTTTATTTATAAACAAAAGCCCATTTCCAACTGATCTTAAAAAATTGTGTAATTGTAAGAAATCCTGTGCAACCAAAGCTTGTTACTGTAAAAAAAAATAATATTAGTTGCATACTTCTATGTGGTTGTGATCCAGAAGACTGTAAAAATATAATATATAAAAATGATATTGATAATAAATACTTATTTTTAAATTTTGTTTCATTATTTCATACTTCTACATCTATAACCTTCGTTTGAAGAAGCTATTCAATGTAATTACTTTCTGTTTTAATAAAAAAAAAAGTAATATAAACTGATAAAAAAGTAATTTTAATTACATGTTCCGATTTATGCTTAAATAACTTTTCTAAAATTGATTCCAGAAAAAAAAATTGTAAAAAACAAATTGTAGACAATTTTATTATTAATAACATTGCTCTCTTTAACAATCTTGATAAAGTTAATAGTTTTCAAGATAAATGATAAATAATAATTCAGGACACAGAGAGGCCGATGCAGCGCATGAGTCAGAGAGAGACGGCGATACTTAAAGGTAAGCGACTCATACTTGTGAGCGCGCGAAATTAACAATAAAAAACAGGTATAAACAATGACATTTTTTTAAATATCTATTAAGAATATTATTAACTATTGTATAAAGAATTAAAAAAAAAAAATATTTATATATTTTATTTTTTTTAAATATATTTTTCATGTGTCAAAAGTACCCAAATTTGAGATTTTTCGAACTTTTAAATATTCATATCTCTAAAATATTAACTTTATCGTGAAAAGTCATAGGAACTTTTTAATTTGTATTTCCATAAAGAATATTAAAAAAATTTGTCCGGTTGAAAAATAACAATTTCTTGCAATTGTTTAAATAATTTCGGTTTAAACAATATGGCACGGGGTTGCCCCATGGCAACATGCCTTTATATCATCAGTAGGGCAATTTGAAGAGGATCGCATGAAAAAATTGAGGTGGAATAGTTTTCGGTACTCATGCGCCGATTCCTCCTAGTCTAATTGCTGTTTTCAAAGACCTTCGATGTCGTCAAGATTTTGAAATAAGAGATTTAACAAACGAACTTTTCAAGAGTTATTCAATGAATAGGAAGCAAAGGGTAAGAATAGGAGATCATGAAAGCGGAGAGGAAATTATTCTATGTGGTGTGCCTCATGGAGCGGAGCTAGGGCCAATCCTATTTGATATATATTTTAACAATATGTTCTTACTAAATACCAATTCCCACCCTTTCTACCAATTCCCACCCTCAGTCCACCTCTGACTTTCTTGGTAGATAAAAGGTCTATAAAAAACTTTCCTCTAGGTCATGATTATATCCAACTGAAAGCCTAACCATGGTAAGGAGTTCAAAAAATGATGTCAGTCTCTCATAAGTTTTTTTTAATTTAGATTTACGGAACCTAAAAATATGTTAAACCGATTAGAACCGTTAGAAAAACGGACGCTTCGCACAACTACCACTTTCATTATACCGCAAAGCATTATCAAATAGCGAACAATTCTGGGACAACAATACCATAAACGAGGCATTATAACCTGATTAGCTGAAAAAACAGTTTATATATTCAAATCCCATGAATATTTGTCTCAATAGTCCGGGCGGTAGTGACAGAAAATTATGATGACCAATTCCGATGAGCTTTCAATTATTTTTTCATACACAGGTTATATGTGTCAATATAGAATAGCATCAATGTTGTCCATTCAAACTAAAATAACAGTGTACAATAAATACTATTGTGTGGACATATTTCGATTTTTTTTGCTATAGTTCTGTATTTATTAGATTATAATAGTAGAGGAGACCGTGGGAGGTCGACCTTTACCGATCTGATAACTCGATGAGACATATTTTTTATCAAATATAATTTATAAACAAATATGCCCATGATAACTTGCCTATCGAAAAGTGTTCATAGCTATTTTTAATTGAATTAATTTTATTCAATTTTCTTTCATCACCTTCACTCTTTTGATAACCGAATGAGTTTCACCTCAACTGATAGTTTTTAACACACAGAATATGCCTACTTATTTCTGCTCATGGCTACCTGGCAAGCAGATGTGAATAGGTAAGTCAATATACTACACCGATCTGTTAACCAATCGAAATTGATATCATAGGTAAGATAATTTAATTACAAAACCAATCGTATAGGCTTGCCTGCAAAAAATCGTACATAAAATATTATTGCCAAGCTATACAGTTTTAGAATTTTAGCTATTTGATAGGTGCGAGAGAGAAAGTAGAGCGTTCGAGGTCCGTGTGATAGAACAGGACACAACATAGCAGCTACACGCTACCTGACCGTTGAATGTATCAGAGTGCGCATGCTCGTGTACATGTGAGTGACAGTGACAGCATTTATTTACACTCGACAGTAATTTTGAACTCTTATATGCTTTGTAATAAACGCTTTTAACAACATATATGTATTAAATTTTATTTTTCTATATTGATGATTTTTTTAATTTATTATACTAAAATTTTAAAAGTAACACTTATTCTTTCCCGCTTTACGGCATTTATTTGATTTTAAATAATAAATAAATTATTCTTTATTTAATTTTTAAATAAAAAATATAGATTTTCTTATCATTTTTAAATTTTATAATTTAGCTTTAAAATGAAAAAAAAAATGTTGAATTTTTATTTTTGATTAATATATTAAATTATTTATTTTTGATTATTTCATAGATGTAAGAATACATAGTGTGAAATAATACAAAAATTGTGATCGAAATTAGAGTTATAATAAATTATAGTTCAAAATTACTGTCGAGTGTAAATAAATGCTGTCACTGTTACTCACATGTACACGAGCATGCGCCCTCGGATACATTCAACGGTCAGGTAGCGTGCAGCTGCTATGTTGTGTCCTGTTCTATCACACGGACCTCGGACGCTCTACTTTCTCTCTCGCACTTATCAAATAGCTAAAATTCTAAGACTTTATAGCTTGGCAATAATATTTTATGTACGATTTTTTGCAGGCACGCCTATACGATTGGTTTTGTAATTAAATTATCTTACCTATGATATCAATTTCGATTGGTTAACAGATCGGTGTAGTTACGTATATTTACTTACCTGTTCACATCTGCTTGCCAGGTAGCCATGCACAGAAATAAGTAGGCAAGCCTGCCTAGGCATATTCTGAGTGTTAAAAACTATCAGTTGAGATGAAACTCATTCGGTTATCAAAAGAGTGAAGGTGATGAAAGAAAATTGATTAAAATTAATTCAATTAAAAATACCTATGAACACTTTTCGATAGGCATATTTGTTTATAAATTATATTTGATAAAAAATATGTCTCATCGAGTTATCAGATCGGTGAAGGTCGACCTCCCACCGGCTCTTAGACTATAATGATCGATCATCACTTCAGAAACTTCAGTGTAACAGGCGCCATTAGTCACATGTTGGAAACACTACAATGGCAATCAGTAAATGAAAGCCTTATAACTTTTGCGCTGATTTTTATTTTTAACTTATTGACGGTTTTGATGCCGGTGTATATAAATACGTTTGTTGTTTTTAGGAGAAAAATTCATGGATATCAAACAAGATCGCACAATAATTTTACCAATAGGGGTATGATCTAAATGACTTATAAAGGGTTAAACGAATATAATTCACTTCCCCAAATGTAAAAGAATGCGATTGTATTAGAAAATTTAAACAATTACCTAAGGAGTACCTGAAATGTTATAGTTTGATTGAATTGTCTTTTTCACACCTCATATTTCATAAACCTTTTTTTTGTAATTCGTTCACGAAATGAACAAAATACCTCAAACGATTTGTTGGTAGCCCGAAAATCACCTGTTGCGTAAATATAACGACCATAAACCAAAATCGAACTGATGAGATGAATATATAATTTTTCGAAAGAAAAATTTATGAAATATGAATAGATGTTGCCATCAGATATATTGTAGTATGTTACTCAATAGGAGGGTCAAATGTTTGAAAGCGATTTCAATTCTTATTATAACCGTTCCTGATATTTGATATCGGACACATTTCGAAACATTTATCAATTTTCATAAGTACTCCCTTTTCAACAAATTAAACGCAATAAGTGGTAGATTTTCCTTTCTAATGAGTCTCTTTGAGATAAAATCGTAATGAGATTAGTTTTTGGATAATGTTCTTTTGGAAACTTTGTTGAATATCTTAAAACTAATGAATCGTTGAAAAAACTCATAATCAGAATAAAAACAGCTTTCAAATGAAGTATCACTTGACCTATTTTTTATTTAATAAAAAAATATCTCTACTTAATAAAATTAATAATGGGAATTTTTGCTGCATATGGATATATCTGTAATTTTTTTGTTTGACTCTTCCAATTATGTCTTGCTATTATTTCACATGAAAAACGTGTAATTTCAATTTCAGCGCATAGCCATATATAATCTATCGCTATCTCCTGGACTACCAACAGTAAATTAGTGGAATTTATGCGTGTGTTTAAAGTTCCGTTTCTTTGTATTCACGACTAATCACAGAATGAGTATGAATAACTTTGAGAATTATTCAAATATTAATTAATATGCAGAAAATTAAATAGATATTAGTTATACCTTATTAATATAATTAGAAAAACACGTATTTCAGGTTTTTTGTTAAATTCAACCCTAAAGGGGTTGTTATGGGGATTGAAAATTTGTATAGGAGTAGAAATTGGTAATTGAGGTCTTCGTTATGAATTCAGTGTTTTCAATGTTTCAGTTTTTTCAGAACTTCAAGTCCTAACGGGGTGAAATGGGGGGTGAAAGTTTCTATAGGGGTTCCGATAGTTTTTATGTTAGGGTCATAAATATTGGTATTTGAGGTCTATGTTACAAATAATGAAATACGTATTTCAGTGTTTTAAGAAATTCAATACCTAAAGGGGTGAAATGGGAGTTTTTTTTTTGGGGTTTCGTTAGTTTTTAAGTAGGGGTGATGAATATTGTTTTGAAAAATAATAACACGACCATTGTAGTGATTCAGACATTCAGAACACGTGAACTGAACACTGTTGCCAAGCAAGATTCTCGCATGCACGGTTTACAAAGCTGTCTACGAACGAAAGTTTGTTAGATTCTACTAGTGTTTTCAGATTGTCAGGTGAATGAAAGATCCTAATTGGCAACCAATCAGAAAACAGTACGCGATGTGCAGGAGAATTAATTTGATATTGTCTTTGTCTTCTGCTGGCTCTTAAAACTAAACACCGAGCTGTTCCGTGCGTATTTTGAAGAGTAGAAGTCAAGATGAGTCACACATTTATGAATGAAGTAGTGAATTTCAATTCTGGTTGGATTCTGGAGTCGCCAATCACGGTGCGGGCGTTTTCGTACTAGAAATATTATTATATTATAAATTATTTTTTGATAGAATAGCAAATTTATGAAAGACAGACAATAATGTTCAAATTAATTCTCGTGCACATCGCATACTGTTTTCTGAGATCTTTCATTCACTAGCCAATCAGAAAACACTAGTTGAATCTAACAAACTTTCGTTCGTAGACAGCTTTGTGAAATTATGGTCGCGAAATTGATTTTGCGAATGTTTTTCCTTTTTCAATACTGTTCAGATAACGTTCATTCGATGTTGCTGACGTTTCTATGATGACCACGGTCTTCTTCAGAGACTACAATATTTTTGGTTACTTAAAATAAAAAGTGTGGACTTTTTAATTATACAGGGTGATTCAAAAGTACTTTGACAAACTTCAGGAGGTGATTCCTCACAATATTCTAATATGAATTGTCCAAATAAATATATGTCCGGAAACGCTTCCTTTCCAAGATACCGGGTGTAGACTTTTATTTTTATTTTAGTTTTTTTTAAATAACTTTCGAAATACTGACCTTAATTAAGGGAAAATTGGTAATGAGAGGTTTTTTGAGGTGTTATTATTGCTCTTACTCGTAGGGAGCACCACCTACACGTTTTTTTCTTTTTTGAAGATTCATAACATCTTTGAGCATATTTCTAGCACATTTTTCAGTAGAAAAATCAATTCCTCAATCATATCTACGTAAAAAAGCTACCCTTGTTACAAGTCGCTATAAGCAACCGTTTGCTAGATATTTGGACTTGAACATTTCAAGTCGATTATTTGATAATCGATGTGTGTTGAAGTTATTTCCATCATTTTGCATTTTGCACAAGAATGCTTAGGAAATGAATTTGACGTTTAAGTAAGTTGTTTTGGTAATTACATATTATGTGACAGTTAAACGTTTTGTTGTTTTATTGAAGGTTCTGTAAGTTTTAAAACACGAATTTTGAAAAAATGGATTATTTAAACAATAATGCTCATTTAGCCGATAAGCATTTCGTTTATGGCCTTGCGGATGGCAATGCGCGCGAAGCAAGACGTATTTACCAGGAGCGATTTCCTAATCGAGTACTGCCTTCAGCTCCAATATTTAGCAGTATCCACCGTCGTTTGGCAGAAACAGGTAGCTTTAAGAGGAGAGCTAATATTATTGGAAGACCACGAGCAGTCCGAACCCCGGAATTGGAAGAAGGTGTTTTGAACGCTCTCGAGGAGAATCTAGAAACAAGTTCAAGAATAATTGCTGAAGCTCTCAATTCTACTCAGTCCACAGTTTGGAGAATTATCCACGATCAACAATTTTATCCATACCATATTCAAAGGGTACAAGCCACGAGACTTTCCCTAACGCATTACTATGTGTCAGTGGTTTTTGAGAAAATTGGCTGGAAATCCTCAATTTTTAAGATATGTACTCTTCACGGACGAGGCAAACTCCTCCCGAAATGCTTTACAAACTTTCATAACAACCATGTTTGGGCTCTGGAAAATCCGCACGCAGTTAGTGAAAGGCATTATCAGTATCAATTTTCTGTAAATGTATGGGCGGCAATAATTGATAATTACTTAATAGGTCCTTTCTTTCTTCCGTACCGACTGAATGGCGCAACTTACAAAAACTTTTTAGAAAATGAATTGCCGGGACTCCTTCAGAATGTACCATTAGGAATTCGTATCTGCATGTGGTTTTGCATGATGGGGCTCCGGCCCATTTTAGCGTTGTAGCCAGGGAATTCCTTAACACTGTCGTCCATCCAAATCGATGGATCGGTAGGGGTGTCGAAGAACCTAATCAGGCGTGGGCACCAAGTTCCCCAGATGCAAACCAGCTAGATTTTTATTTTTGGGGACATTTGAAGTCACTAGTTTATAAAACTCCAGTAGCGAACGGGGAAGATCTAAGAAACCAAATGGTAGACGCAATAAGAAACACACCAATAATTTTTGAGCGGTAACGAGATTCAATGACCAGAAGACACAGTCTTCGCTGAAGGTGGACACTTTGATCAATTTATTTGAATATAATTTAGTTTCCTTCATTTTGTTTTATTCTACTCATTCAAAATTTCTTGAAATAAAATTTTGATATTTCTTGCAAATTTTATTAAAACAAATACAGATTTTGCACCCTTGATACAAAAATAAATATTTCAAACGAGTAAAAATAAATAGAATAGGTGGCGCCCCCTACAAAAAACTAAAACTACTTACTTAAACGTCAAATTCATTTTCTAAGCATTCTTGTGAAAAATGCAAAATAATGGTAATAACTTCAACACGCATCGATTATCAAATAATCGACTTGAAAATTTCAAGTCCAAATATCTAGAAAACGGTTGCTTATAGCGACTTGTAACAGGGGAAGCTTTTTTACGTAGTTATAATAGAGGAATGGATTTTTCTACTGAAAAATGTGCTAGAAGTACGCTCAAAAAAGTGATGGATCTTCAACAAAGAGAAATACGTGTAGGTGGCGCCCCCTACGAGTAAGAGCAATAGTAACACCAGGTTCGAATTCGACACCTCAAAGAACCTCCCAATACCAATTTTCGTTTAATAAAAGTCAGTATTTAGAAAGTTATTAGAAAAAAACTAAAATAAAAATAAAACTTTAACACCCTGTATCTTGGAAACGAAGCGTTTCCGGATATATATTTATTTGGACAATTCATATTAGAATATTGTGAGGAATCACCTCCTGAAGTTTGTCAAAGTACTTTTGAATCACCCTGTATATTAATGATGAAATGGACTTACCGCAGATGAATTAGCTAGATAATAATAATAATAATAATAAATGTCTTTATTACCAATTAATAAAGGATAATATTATATTTTATTTATATAGTTAGGGCAAGATTCAGTTTGTATGTAATATTAAATATAGTACAATATGAAATATATATTAGCATTTAACATACATCTGCTCTTCCATCTAACCCCAAAAAGAAGTCAAAGACAGCACATAGAATAATAAATAAATAAATTAATTTAATTTAATAGAGAAATAATATTAGTATTAATTAGCCATTAATTAATTAGCCAAGGGAAGATATTTTAATCCGACAAACTTAATTATTGTTGAGAAAAATAATGGTCAAATAGGACTCGTTTGAGTTTATGTAGTGATGAGTAACTGAAATCGAGAGGTAAGTTATTGATATGGTTAACAATGCAATAAGAAAACGATCGTTTGAAAAACTCAGTATGGTGGCGAGGTATAGTAAGAGTATTTCTGTGTCTTATTGGATAATGTACATCAGTTCTGTATTTTATTTTGTGATACAGATAAGGTGGAGAGTTTTCCTTTAGTAGCTCAATATAAAACATGGTAGAATGCAATTCTCGACGATTTTTCATGTGTAGCCATTTAGTAATTTTGAGAGTATGACTGATATGCTCAAATTTGCGAATACCAAAAATAAGTCTTAGGCATGAATTTTGCAATTTTTGTATTCTATTTATATCGAATGAATTTAAACAAGAATTATATAAAATGTCACTGAAATTTAGTTTAGATAATACTAATGAATCGCATAGTAGGATTTTAACCGATCTATCCAACACGTGGCGAGATTGAAATATGAGTTTTAGTGCTACATAAGCTTTTTGTAAACAGGTACTAATATGGTGCGAAAATCTTAAGTTTACATCAAACCACACTCCTAAGTTTTTAACTTTTTCGCTAAATTGTATAGTATGACCATTAATTAAAATATTTGATGAGTATTCTTGTTTGAACACCTGCGAATCAGTTTTGTTACCAAAAATAATTGCATTAGTCTTAGATGAATTTAGTTGTAAACAATGATTAATTGAAAATGTATAAAGATTATGTAAGTCATAATTAATAGCAGTTACCGCTTGATTCGCTTCATCCAAGGAAAAAGACATGTATAACTGAGTATCGTCAGCGTAGTAATGTTGTGAACATGAAAAGAAAATATCTGGAAAATTCGATGTTATAAATAGAGAAGAGTATAGGGCCCAATATTGATCCTTGGGGCACACCGGTGCTCACAGATAAAAAACTTGATACACTTTCTTGATTTTTTACAGCTTGACTTCTCTTAGATAGATACGATTTGAATAAATCTACAGCTTTAATATCCAGACCACTATATGCTAAGATCGAGAAGAGTAAATTATG
Source organism: Gonioctena quinquepunctata (assembly GCA_018342105.1). Classification (NCBI taxonomy): domain Eukaryota; kingdom Metazoa; phylum Arthropoda; class Insecta; order Coleoptera; family Chrysomelidae; genus Gonioctena; species Gonioctena quinquepunctata. Next base: position 41,830 of record JAFIRS010001633.1, read on the forward strand.
ATTAAGAGTGTCAAATGCTTTCGAGTAGTCAAATAAGAGCAACACAGTTAATTTAGTTCTAGATGTATAATAATTTTGAAATAAGAGAGATTATGTGTAGTGTTTGCTAGGCATTTTTGATAATTATATTATTTTCATAGTGTTCGTTACAATAGTAGGCCAATCAATAGAAATTTTCTTCTCTATTGATGTGACAAAAATACCACCAGGAAACCGACTGTGCCATCATATAAAATACGGTTCGTAGTTATTCCCTGTTACGTTTTCTACTCCCAACTGTCATTGCTTAATTTGTTATAAACATTTAAAAGCAATTTTTTTATTTTATATCGTTCTTGACTTGTAGCTTGAAAACCAATGAAGCAATCTCGGTACTCTCAATGGACGAATTGTAGAGAATTGAAAGGCAAAAAATTGCCCTAACGCGACTCGATCGAATTATTAGTAACGAAGAAAAACCGGAAAAATTCAGCTTTTTTTAAATAATTCATAACTCCGCCACTTTCTGAAATGTAGTACAGGCTTTTCACGACATAGTAGTGATCAATATGTACTTTATGTGTGAAAAACTCAGGTACTGTCGCATTATTGGTTTTGGCATAATTGCAATCTGAATGTTTTAATGCACTTTATTGCAGCAGACCTGGACGCGTCATAGGTGGTCCGATTCCAATTTTCCAAAAAAGATTTAGAAAGAAGAAGTATAGTACTACAAAACGTATATTCCCATTTTGCGTTAAATTGCTGTAAAATAGGTGAAAAATACTTGCAAACATGACCGAAAATGGGCGAGTGCGTGAAAGCGGATGAGTAGTAGGGGTAGAGCAGCAGACGCGGGGAAGCGTATGAGTAATACAAGCACGCTGCGCCCGTTATGAATCTGCTGCTCTACCCCCACTCCTGAGCCGCTTTCATGCACTCGCCGGTTTGCAAGTATTTCTCACCTATTTCGCAGCATTTTAACGCAAACTGAGAATAGTCATTTTGTAGTACTATACTTCAACTGTCATAATCTTTTAGAACTATTGAAATCGGACCACCTATGACACATCCAGGTCTGCTGCAATAAAGTGCATTAAATAATTCAAACTGCATTCATGCCAAAACTAATAATCCAACAGTGCCTGAGTTTTTCACACATGAAGTACATATCAATCACCACTATGTCGTGGAGAGCCTGCTTCAAAACTTGAAAAATGGCGGTGTTATGAATTAAAAAAAAAACGCAGATTTTTTCATTATTTTCCGGTTTTTCTCCGTTACTAATGATCAGATCGAAAGTATTGAGATTGCTTCATTAGTTTTCAAGTTACAAAACAAAAACGATAAAAAATTAAAGAAGTTGGGAGTAGGAAACATAACAGGATATAACTACAAACCGTCTCCCGTATGATGGCGCAGTCGGTTTCCTGGTAGTATTTTTGAGTAGTCCATAGAGGTGGTTCTGTGTAATGGTGAATCTACACCAGTTCAAACTTGCTAGTTTTTTCTGCAGATCTGACAGTGGGCATGGAGGTGTCTGCATATTTCTAAAATCTGATATGTTATATAAAACCATAGATCTCACACAATACTGTGAAGAATTTCATTCGGAAATGTGTGGTATTGTGCTTTCAAACACAAATATTTGTATTATCACTATGTATAGATCTTGTGTGCATGGGAATTTACAGATATTTTTTCTACATTTCAATAATCTTATGGATAAGCTTTTCGCAAAATACAATCAAATTATTATACTGGGTGATTTCAACATAAATATTAAAAAAAGTGACGAATCAACGTTGGAATGGTCAGAAATTATACAGTCCTTTGGTCTGAGATTCACAATCGACGAGTATACCAGAGTGAGCTCTAGATCTGCCAGTTGTATAGACAACATCCTAACAAACTTAAATAAATCCAGTTACTCGGTGGATATAGTCGATCCGGGACTCTCAGACCACCGGGCACAAAAAATACTTGTTAAAACTCCACACAATACTCTTCCAGCAAAAAACTTCACAAGAAAAATAAATGAAATTGGCCTTGGTAAAATGAAGGAATCACCTGGACCTGGATTGGACCGTTTTTAATTTACCCCAAGAAAACCAAAAAATTTGTAATTTATTGTCAAACTATCTAGTGGACAAGTTGAGAACCATGGTGGAGAAACATTTTCCCGAGAAAAAAAAAGCTAACAAATACAGATATGTGAAATATGTGACTCGACAAACGATCCACAAGATAGAGCTGCTTACAGTCTCTACAAATCTCAATATAATAAGGCGCTGGCTAACGCAAAAAAATATTCCTACAATTCATTTATACTAAATTCCACTAACCAAGCTAAAGATTCTTGGAAGTTAATAAATCACGAAAGGAATAAGGAAGCCAAGAAATCTAAAATATCTAAACTCAGTCCTGACGATTTCAATGAGTATTTCACACATGTTGCCGAGGAGATCATCCTAACATTACCTGATATTAACCATTCTTTGAGTGATTTTCTGAATGACCTCCCCAAAAAAAAAAGATTCACTTTTCCTAGGACCAGTAAATCACGAAGAGGTGAACGCTGCAATAAATAAATTGAGAAATTCAAACTGTTTTGATATACATTGTTTAAACAGTAAAATCATAAAGGGCTTAGCGACCTTGTTAATTGAACCCCTAGTAACCCTGATCAATCTATGTTTCCTCCATGGAATATTTCCTGACAATCTAAAAATCACTAAGGTACTTCCAATATATAAAAAAGGAGACCCTGATTTGGCCACAAATTTCAGACCCATCTCTATAATCCCGATTATCAGTAAGATTATTGAAATAATCCTGAAGGAACGATTGACAGTTTGGTTTTCGACCAAACCTCTCCACGATTCAGGCTATCAGCCGCATTGTTGCGAACATAGTCGAGGGTCTTGAGAATGGCAAACATACGGAAATCACCTTATGCGACCTATCCAAGGCCTTCGACTGTGTATCGCATGATAAACTACTAGAAAAATTAAACTTCTACGGTGTGCGTGTACCTCTGAAACTTATAGAATCCTATCTCAATAACAGAATTCAGTGTGTAGCCATAGAGAACAATTTCTCTGAATTCCAGAACATAAACCACGGAGTCCCGCAGGGAAGTGTATTGGGACCACTGTTGTTTTTTATCTACCTCAATGATAATGTTCACTATATGTCGCCCTCTGGATGTATTTGTTTTGCAGATGACACAACCTTAATTGAAACACATTGCAATCCTACCACACTCAACAATCTTACTGAGCAAGCAAAAAACAAGGCTCATATTTGGTTCAGTTCAAATAATCTTAAATTAAATCAAGAAAAAACCCAAAAAAATTTCATCTCTGCTAACAACTATTTTACCTCGAATAACTCAGTCAACCTGTTAGGTATTGTGCTGGACGACAGGTCAAAATGGAGTGCCCACATTGATCATTTATGCAAAAAACTCTCCACCCAATTATTCCTATTGAGACAACTAAAAAAAGTATTGAGCATTCCAATATTAATAACTTCCTACCATTCTCTCTTTCACTCGCACCTTAACTATGGTACTATTCTCTGGGGAAACTCAACACACTCAATTAGAGTATTCAGACTTCAAAAAAAGGCGCTAAGGATCATAGATGGTGCAACCTTCCATGCCCACTGTCAGCCACTATTCAAGAAATCCAGAATTTTACCAATTCCTTGTGTCTATATCTATCAAACTCTACTGGAGATTTCTACTAATATAACTCTGTACTCAACTAATGCTGATGTCCACAACCATACTACAAGATCATCGAATGAACTCAGAATTCCTAAATTCAGATTGTCCGTCACAGAGCAAAATTCTATAAATGTCAGAATTTTCAATAAATTACCAGCATCTGTAAAATCATTAAATTTCAGCCAATTCAAGAAATGTGTAAAGAACCATTTACTATCATATTGTTTTTACTCAATAGAAGAATTCCTATCATTTAACCATGAATGCATGTTACTCACCCCAACTACATAACCGTAGCGCAATAAAAATATTTATAATGAAAATTTTAAAACAATAAAACCCGCTTAAGGGGCATGTCTAATACAATCCATGTTGTGATTGTTTTGTTGTGTTGTTTCAAAACTTTTAAACATTTGTGTCAAAACTTTTAAACATTTGTAGTTACATATATATGTAATTCTGTCCTGTTCATTTCATTTGTTATGACTAATTTTATTACTTGAAATTTTAACTATTGTTAATTTAATTTTTTTTACTTTGACATGCTACAAACATAATTTTATGTAACGTGGTTAAATAATAAATTATATTCTATTCTATTGATATTGCATTGTCATCCAGTTCTGAGGTATGTTTGCAGTTTCAAGTCTCTAGTTCATCGGAAAGTTAATTTAAAATCGATAGCTCCTTAATATTATTATTATTGTTATTATTAAAGACACACAAGAAAGCGAATTGATATTGCATAGTCACCCAGTACTGAGCTATGTTTGAAGTTTCAAGTCTCTGTCTAGCTCATCGGAAAGTTAATTTAAAACTAATTGCAAAATTTGTACCGACCAGACAAACAGACAAGAAGGCGAATTAATAAAAACGCGGTTAAATAAAAGGAAAGATCGAGAAATGAGATCATTTATGTGGGTATGTGTGAAAAACGTTTTCTCACCCACCTGACTTTCCCAATCCGTTCCAACGTTTCTCGGATCATCGAACACTCCTTCAACCCTCGGACACCAGGGACTAGGCGACACATAGCTACACAGCCTTTTTTTACTCTTCATCTTCTCTTGAGGTTGAAACCGACTGATGGGCATCAACTTCGGCAGTCTCTTCTGGTTTCTTCTACTGTAAACCTCCATATCGCTGGAGGAAACTATGTCCTCTTTTTTCTCAAGGAACTTTTTGTCACATCTCTTGAAGACATGGTCCTTTCCTAGCTCCAGGTGGATTTCTAGAATACTAGCTAGACAGAGAAGGTCCTGGATAGTGTTGGAGTAGACTACCACGCTGCCTGTGTAGATGTAGTCCAGGACTAAGGACATTGTGTTGCTGGATACGTCGGGAAAAATGATCACCGTTGGATCAGATGTTGCTTCTTTCAGAAGGTCCTGGAAAAAATGAATAAAAGTCGTAATTTTCATATATATAGTGTATCCCATTTTTTTGTAATCATAATCAGGAATTTTGGTGATTTTGTTATTGAAATAGTCGACGGGAGCCTGGCCGTCGTCAATCTCTTATTATATCATTAAAAGGGCACGGAAAACGGGTCTCAAAAGTATAGTGGAGTTTCAACCAATGAACTTCTCTTAGTCTTGCATTTGTCCGCAAGGTTCTGATTGCAAATTCGTGTTCAGTAGCCGAAAATATGGAATATGATACAAAATGTTATCAAAGAATGTTGGTGTTGTTTTTGGCGCATTTACTTTCAAACTGACATTTGGTATAAATATTTCATTTGTTTCCATGACACTCTAGCCCAAATTGAAAAATGTTGAAACACAAAATATGAGACTTCTTTGAAACATTGAGAATGACGATTTTCCATCTAAAATTCGCAACCACTCATATTCAACAGAAAATTGAAAACTTCCTCAAAATTGGGGACAGGCTAGTAAAGGAGAGTAAATTCGATTAACTGATGAAATAATACTTTTCAATTTTAGTTATTTCAATACGTTTATTTCATTGATTTTGACTATTTTATCATTTCTGTAACTTCCTATTCAGAACCATTGATTGAAAATCGGACTTGAAAAACAAAATTTATAGAAATTACAAAGAAAATCAAAATTCGAATTTTGCGTTGAAATTCGGTATTCGATTTCTAAGCAACTTTTTCAAATAACTTTTTTTCAGTATCTCCAACGCGAAGCAAAATATCGAGAATTTGCCCTTTTCGCGGGATCGCAGTAGGCTGGGTTTAAGGCTGTCACTCGGGCTGAGTATCGCGAAAAGTGCGGCCCATGAAGGTCTACGTCTGTACCAAAAATCAAATCTCTGCTTTCAAAAATGACTAAAATATAGGGGTGTCTTCATCTCAAGTGTGTCACACTGTATATATAATAGATACGTTTTCACATAAATTTTAAGTAAAAATAACATTTTGCCTAATGTATATTGTTATTGTTTATGAAATGAATAAGTTTCCACATGATTCTTGAGAGAAAAATAACGTTTTGTTGAATTTTTATCGTTTTTTATCTGAATTTTCTTTGTATTCATTCAATAAACGATATATTTTGGTTGAATTTTATTTCTTAATTCATGACCGCACTAATTCGGAAATAATAATAATAATTTATTTTCAAATTCAAATACGTTATAGGTAGATAATTATTTTCATATAAATTGGAGAAATGAAAATACATTGGAAAACCCACTAAAGTCTTTCGACTTGTGCGTGAGTAAAAAAAACTCTTCAAATCCAAATCACATATTACACACCTTCAATACAATATACAAAGTACTAAATAACACTGAATTAATATAGTTATTTCATAAATATGTAAGAATAAACGGATGAAAGTGGAACAATACAATGATAATTATTTTAGCAATAGTATAAAAATAAATAAATTATTCTTTTTATACTAGAATTAGTAAGAAGAATTGAACTAATATGAATATTTCAATATAATAGTTTATAGAACTACAATATTATGAATAACACGAGATATAATTATCTTTAATTAAACAAATTTATCTACAATTATTTTTATTAGATTTCGATTAAATAGATTTGAAAAAGCACTAGTGCGGTAATAAACATCATTATGACATTAAAAAAAAAAGACAAATCACAGTCATTACTTGACTTACTATCGGTAAGATTGGATGAGCACAAGAAATGGACTCAACGTGGAGAAACATCAAAATCGGGAGTCACTGACCACGCCTGGACTGAGCACCATCGAGTTCTATGGGACGACGCAAGTATTCTACATAGAGAGGAGCATTGGTTCAAACGAAAGTTCAAAGCGGCCGCCTACATCGAAGCCAATAACGCCTTTAGTCAACCAAACGTTGAGATCAAGAACGTATTGAAACCACTGCTTGCTCTTTCTGGCGGGCTGCAGAGGCGCGAAACTTCACGCACCACCACACCGCGCGAAATTACACGCACCACTACACATGGCGGGATTACACGCATCATTGCACCGGCAGTCATATAAATTGGTAAGTAGCACCTAAACTTGTCAGTATTCACCTGAAGACGATTGCAGATGCAAGCATTCGAAACGTCGTGGAAACCTTTTAAATCCATTAGGACGATGGACGTCCGAAACGAAAGTAATCAAATTACTTTACAGTTGTAGATGAACGATTGTAACTAAACGTCAATGTGTGCTTCTTTAACTTAAATTTTGATGATGATTCTATCAGTTGAAACAATTACAACGCAACAATTAGAAGAATAAATCTCACGCTACTCACTAACTATACTCCAACTCATCAAATAAATAACTGACTGACTCGCCGCATCCGCCAACGCTTATATAGGGTCATTGATTCTAGAATATTCTCGTCGAATGCTCACTGGAGAATTCTCGAATGTTCGGCGCGACGTCAACCAGGTCCGTTCGAATTTGTATTTATGCGTGTTGAAAAATACACGTTTCAGCACAGACACGATTTTGAAGACAATAACAGTGAATAAGAAACGACGGCGAACGATAATTAACTCAACTCGAGATTGAAATACGTATTGGCCCCGATTAGCAGACATAGTTTGTTCGATTTTATTTCATTTTCAACTAGCGTATTTCCTTGTAAAATTGGATTATACACCCATCACTCATGGAACTACAAAAGAACACACCGCGGCCTCAAAAGTGTCATTTTACGCACTTGGCACAAACATACCTGTTGCTGACCTAATTTATATTTTCTCGAGACTGTTTCAGTTTTTTCAAGTATCTACCCGACCTGAAGGAAGCTTCAACGTAATACCTCTACTATACAACATTAGTTAGTTTCCTCATTCACAACTATCTATAAATCCTGTAACGCCCTGGGTGGTACCATATCCGGAGAAGTAATATATTGTTGATACCCCGGTATTCCACAAAATAACTTCGGTTTATTATTAACGACTGCGAATGGTTTGCATTTCCAAGTGATACGTTATCCGATGGTAATTGGATGTCCCATCCGAAAGAGATTCATTGCAATGATAAACAAATAGTTTATACAAGACCATGTCAAGCTGTCTCCTCTCTACCGATATTATAGTGAAATTAATTGATTAGAATCGAATGTATGAAGACCATTGGAAAGTAGATAGGACTAGATACTCGATCTGTATTTCTTGTTGAATACGTCGAAAGACAGTTCCTTATCTTTTCCATGAACCAACTTTAGTTTCTGTAGACCTCCATTCAAATAGTTTCATTTTGACCTGCATAAAACGGTTGTTTCTGTTCGTTTATTTTCACAAAAAAATGCACTAAAGATCTTTTAATGGATACCGCATTTTTTGTTGAAGGATATTCATAGTAGCCAGTATTTGAAAAAAAAAAATATCAGTTGAAATGCTTTTATTTATTCGAAAAAAAACGGGAAAAATAGGGCTACGCCATTTTTATAGGTTAGGTTATCCTTAATAACTCATAATTATACCCTACAGGATCATAACCTCATTTAGGAATTATTTTCGACTCGAAAATGATTTTCAACAAACATATTTCTTACATCTCTAAGAAAGCGAACAAAATGCTTTTTTCATTTCAAGAACACCTTATCCTCTCAGAGATTATAATACTTTGCGTACTCTTTTTATGCCATACGTAAATAGTCTGCTAGGCTTCGCCTCAACCATTTGGAACCCACACTATACAGGGTGTCCCGTGAAGACCTCGTCAAAATTAAGGACAATGTAGATCAAAGGATCCCCCTACCTAATATAAAGAAATCCCCATAATAAAAGTCTTACCGTTTTCGAGATATTTTTTTTAAACATTGAATTTTTGGCCCTCTCATTTATTTTTTCTGTGCTGTTGGCACAATTTTAGTTTTTTCGAATTTATTTTTTCATTAAAATATTGTTGAATGATTATTGTAACTTCTACATTAAAAAAAATACTCCGAACATTTTAGACGGGCGCTATGAGAATTTTTGCTGATAGAAGTTTTGGGAGGAGATTTTTTTTGGATGAAGCCCACCGTTATAAAAACAAAATGTACAGGGCTAATGCTGCACATCAATAAATTGCCTATTATTCAAATGGTAACAGGTGATTTTTTATCTTGAAAAATATTGCTATTTTTATCAAAAAAGTGACGTTTCCTCAATTCGGCTTCATCGTTTATGGATTTTGAATAAACATTGTCCTTTGAGCAACTCTAATAATAAATCTCCATAGGATTCAGGTCTGGTGAACGAGGGGGCCACAAAATGTAACCTCTTCCGATCCACCGGCACCGGTGGGAATAAGTTTGATTTAAATGCCAATAGAATGGGCAGCTGGTCGGTTAAAAATTCCAAATAATTGTTAGAGTTCATTGATGGCGGCATTCAATCGAACCCAAAATTGCACCATTAAATATTCCCGTCAATAAATTGACCTTAAATCTATTTTGTGATCTATCTTCTTCCTTCTTGTGTGGATTTATGATATGCCAGCTATGCAAATTGTGTACCCATCCTTTTTACAGGAAGACTTGTCGCTCCAAATGATCTTATTGAGAAATTCTTCATGATGCTTTCGCAGCATTTGCCGGTAAAATTGAACTCGGGCTGGGTAATCTCTGGGTAGCAAGCTTTGAACTCGTTGTACGTGGTAGGGGTGATAATTGTGCCGCTGCAAGATTCTATGGGCAGTTGATTTCGGTATGCCTGTACGGCGTTCTATCATTCGAGAAGCAATTGATGGATCTTCTTCGACTTCATCCAAAACACCCTTGCCGCAGTTCGACCTTTAAAGCGAACTTCTCATAAATTAAGTGCATGTCAGCGTATTTTGGCGACGTATACGGACAATACAATATGACAATACAATTATGTGTATTCAGTATCATTGTAAATCCAAGATGGCCGCCGCCACAAAATGGCGGATTACATATTTTTTTACAACCCCCTCAATATGAACATCAAATGAAAGGGCTTGACTAGTAGAATACAGTACACCATGAAAACATTATAAATCCAAGATGGCGTCCGAAACAAAATGGTGGATCATGGAGTTTAGACAGTCAATACAACCCCCTCACCATGGATATCAGATGAAAGGGCTTGACTGGTAGAATACAGTACACCATGAAAATATTCCAAATCCAAGATGGCGTCCGAAACAAAATGGCGGATCATAGAGTTTAGACAGTCAAAATACAACCCCTTCAATATGGATATCAAATGGAAGGGATTGAGTAGTAGAATACAGTACACCATGAAAAAATTCAAATTAAGTTGGCGCCGAAACAAAAGGCGGTCATAGAGATTAGACAGTCAATACATTAAAACTGAAATCTAGGTATAATCAAAACAAAAGACTTTGTCTACTTAGAATCGTGATTCAAGCATGAATCCCCCACCGAAGTCAAAATTTCGTATGGTGTCGAGGGTAGCTAAAAATGATACGTCGTTATTTATTTATTTATTTATTTATTTTGTTATTCATACAAACCTTACGGTTTTATTACATGAATAAATATGTAATTAGATACATTGTGCAAATTAATAACTTTTTACATTATAAAATAAAATTTACAGAATTTATAAAATTCACAAAATGTAGACACCTAAGAAAATTAGTTATGTAAATATATAATTATATTCGTATAATTTTTCCTAAGTTAATTGAATTGTATGAGGATTGATACAACCTTTAAAGTTCTTCACAGAGATATCAGTATTAAATGCTCCAAGATTGTTTTACGAAAAACTCTAGTAGAAACTGTCCATTCTAGATCTATTAATGCATTGAATTGATTCGCAAGTCGAAACATGTTTACCGTAGGTGATCTCGAAATGTTAAATGATGGAGGAATATTAAACATTGGAACCTGGCGCATTCTTCTAGGTGGCACATTAAATCTAATTAAGGCCAAAAGTTCAGGGGAGCTAATTCTATTATTTATAATATTATATAAAAATACCAATACTGAGAGTTGTCTTCTATTTTCTAGAGATAATATCTTGAATTCATTCCTAAGAGTTGCACTTCTTATTGTCTGGTAGTCAGGGTATACGTGATGTTTTTTAAAATAGAGTAACCTTAAAAACTTATTTTGAATTTTTTCTAATTTATAGTGGTAGACCACCGTAAAGTCTTTGGAAGGATTATGTAGTCAGGAGTTAGATTGCAACAAACTGACACGAAAGGAACCTTGTTATAATGGGGCACTAATTCAACTGAAGATGATCGAGTACTTTGCAACGTCAGGTGTACCGCAAGGGTCTAACCTAGGCGCATTGCTATTCAATATATTCATAAATGATATTGTTGATGTCATTGATGTGAACTGTTTGCTATTCGCTGACGATATAAAAATATACTGGAACATAAACGACTTGAGTGATTGTGAGCGCATTTCTTGTAACCTGGCCAGAATTCAAAGGTGGCGTCAGCTTAATAATTTATTTTTGAATATTCCAAAATGCAATGTTATGTCTTTCACGCTTAAATTAGAACCATTAATCTATAAGTATGATATCGATGGCAAACCATTGGAGAGGCCGAAAACATTCAATGACCTAGGGGTGACTTTCGATCCCCAACTCACATTCATACCCCATATTGGCAACTTGGTGTCTACCGCGTTCAGAATGTACGGATTTATAGTTCGAACAAGTCGGGAATTTTCTGATATGACTACATCCAAAACGCTATACTATTCGTTTGTCAGGTCTAAACTTGAATATGCTTCACTAATATGGATACTATCAGTTACATGTTGACAAAATAGAATCAATACAACGACGCTCCCTAACATTTTTAAGCTTTAGACTAGATGACTCCTATCCACCAAGAGGTATTCCCAAAAATGAACTCATGGAGAGACACAAGATGAATGAGTTTAAATAAAATCATCAATAATCAAGAAACTGTATCTCGAGTCAACAGCACATTTCATCTCTCAACAGCACGCACAGACATTCTTAAGTTTTCACCAGTACACAACATGCTATCGAACTATAACTCAAAATGCTCTCAGATAGATATATTTAACTGTTCAGTTTATTTATTTAGCAAAACAACGTCCAAAACTAAAAACAGATCAGAGTCCAGAGTCCAATAGAGCGCCAAAACTTCCGCTATGACTTCACTCAAACAAAATCCACTTCGGTAGGCAAAACAAAGTCCAGGTCTAAAGCAATATCAGGTAATAATGTGAACGATAAGTGAGAACGACGCGCGAGCTAAACAGAGTCGAGTAACGAACGAATGAATGAAAGGGCAAGTTAAAAGTTAATGTCAAGCGAACCCACAGCTGCCCTTGTGTATCTCTAGTCAATCAATCTGGCAAAGCGAGGTAGATGATGAGCGAAATAGCAAGTTGTTCTTTTCAATTGTTCTTTGAAAAATGACCCTACAATGGTCGGTGGCAAGTAATGAATAATGTTAATTATTGAGGTAAATAATTGGGCAACGAACATGTCTCACATAAAAGATTGAAATTTTTCACTAGGTAATGCAAAATCAATGATTACAAAAAAATAATTAGCTTTAATAAAAATAGCAATTTTTTTTAAGATAAAAAAATCACTTGTTGCCATTTTGAAATCACCATAGAATAGGCAATTTAGTGATGTAATGTGCAGCAGTAGCCCAGTACATTTTATTTTTATTACGATGGGCTACACTTCATGCAAAAAACTGTACTCCCAAAACTTCTATTGAAAACATTCTCACAGCGCCCCTCTAAAAGGTTCGTAGTATTTTTTTCAATGTAGAAGTTAGAATAATCATTCAACAATATTTTACTGGAACAATGAATTAGAAAAGTGTAAAATTGTACAAACAGCACAGAAAAAACTACTGAAAAGGGCAATTCATATCAGGTAGGGTATCCTCTGATCTACATTCTCCTTAATTTTGACGTGGTCTTTACGGGACACCCTACATGAAACAAATTGAAAGTATCTAGAATAAATTTATTGATTATATCAACAAAAAATATTTCAGAAACACGTCACAAAATCACTTCGTAAATCAAAAGCACAATTTGATTAGTCTTGCTGACAGAAGAGCTATCGCCGACATCAAATTTTCTTTTAATAAATGATAAATGGTACGTTTCATTCCTCATCTATACATAATATGATTCATTACAACGTTCCACAATTTTCCACTAGCCATTATAATTTATTCCATACATCCATACCAAACACAAATTACTATTTGAATTCACCATTACATCGATGCTTGAAAAGTTATAACTCTATTTCAAACATAATGGACATAGATATCTTTTCTGACTACCTTTGGGAATACATTTAAGAAACACTGTGTTCCATTGTCTAATTGATGATGAATTCAATATTAATTTTCTTAATTTTTTATATAATTTTTCTAATCTATAATTTGTTTACTATTATATAATTTGAATAACAACATATTTAGTATATATATATATATATATATATATATATATGTGAATACTGTTTTAGGGTTCGTCCTGTTTGTATTCCTGTTTAAAAAAAAATAAAAAAAATTACAAGAATATAGGACGAGGCTGTATTGAATACATGGAAAGAAGCATCAAATAAAGTTACTACGCAAAATTGGGCAGATTGTATTAAACACACTGAAAATCTTATAAGTACAAATTGCGAACGGGAGAAAATGTTGGATTGTCAAATAATTAATCTAAATGAAGATTCATCATCCGAGGAAGATAATTATTCTTCAGACGCAGTCCACTATAAATTTGGGGTTTTATTATATCATTTTGCATCGATCAATACCATCGGAATATAGATTTCCATCGATATGAGAGTGAAAACCACTCGCCCGGTCTATTTCAGTTTTTCTTTGCTCATTATTTCACTCACCTTGAAAATTGGGCTAGCCATCGATAGTATCACCCGATGGGCCATCAGACGATGTCCTTGACAGCTCAAGATGACATCACAAGAACTTTCGGTTGTTAGCAATCTCAAGGCCCCCTCTCGAATTACTGTTTCCATCCTAAACCTGGAAAAGACAAACAATAATATAGAAAATGATGTATTTGAGAAAATATGATAGGGCAATTTATACTGATTTGTCACATCCATTCTCAACTAGTTATAATTTTAAAATCGTTATTTGATGGCAGAAAAATGCGGAAAAGTATTGTGAGGAATCACCTCCTGAAGTTTGTCAAAGTACTTTTGAATCACCCTGTATATGTATATTCTAATGCTTTTCCAAGTTTAAACCGACGAAATACGGAACTTAAGAGCAAAGTATAAAATAACCCTTCTTAGTCTCAATAACTAAGCTCCTAACCTAATGTAAGTAACTAATTTTGAGTCGGCGCCAAACAAACAATCAATGAAGATCATTAAATTACTTCAAAAACATTATCAGAATGTCACCGCCCAACTCGATGCCATCATTTTACGCCTTACCTAATAAATTTGCTTGTTTGTTTGTCGCCGACTCAAAATTAGTTACTTACATTAGTTTAGTAGCTTAGTTATTGAGACTAAGAAGGTTTATTTTATTTTTTACTTTTCAGTTCCGTATTTCGTCGGTTTAATTTTTTGTTAAAAAGTTTTTCGAACTACTGGTGCGTGCCGTCGCGAAGAATTGATGAATATGGCGATAGACGATATTGAAGACAAAAAAAAAATGTTATTGTTATTACCATCCCGAACGCAAAAACCAACATTATGAGAAAATTTGTGGTTTGCGACCCCGAAAATGAAAGGACAAGCTACCTAGAATTATACAAAAAGTATGCCAGTCTGCGGTTTTTTCTCTTCTTCAAATCAGGAAAATGCAGTAAACAATGTGTGGGAATTAATACTTTTGGCAAAATGCCATCAAACAATGCTATGTACTTGGGCCTCCCAAATCCTGAGAATTACACAGGTCATTGTTTCCGGAGGTCGTCAGCCACACTGTTGGCCGACTCTGGGGCCAACATCACTAACATTAAAAGGAACGGTGGATGGAAATCTACGTCTATGGCAGAATCATACATCGAGAATACGCCCGAAAATAAGAAGAAGATTGCTGATCATACTCTAAAAAAACGTTCAAACACTCCAATACCAAACTCCAGCTCCCCATCGACATCAGTTTCTCGCAAAGCAGCATTCTCACCTGTCGATAATTCAGCGAAAATTCAACAAGCTTTTTTTCATGGCACATCTAAGGAGAGCCGATTGGCGTTGAATTTGCATAATGATACCCAATGCATATTTAATTTTAATATTATTCATGATTAGTTTGAATAAATAAAAATTATATTAGGTATCCTTTCTTTCTCATAAAAAATTTAGATATATTATACTCGTAGGAAAAATGTTGTACCTAACACATGGGGACATGGCTAGTGTGAAAATTCCAAAGCTAAAATTGTGAAATCAGGAAGAATATCCAAAGTCCACAAGAAAACGATGATTCTAGATCTTATGGTTTTTGAGTAATTCATAATATCCAGCGTCTCTCCGCTAGATGAAGGGGTCTTGAGATTATTTGTATGTTAATGTTAGTGATGACCTCAGATCAATTTGATCTGAGGTGATGATCTAATATACACTTGTTCTTGGAATCTTGGGAATGCAGTGAATTTGAACGAGATAGTTTCATATAGCTAATAAGACACTCTTATTTCAAATAATTACAATACCTCGGTTACGTTCGAAGATGGCACGTAGTTATATATATATATTTTTTATATACATTTTGGCGAACTGGTTCGATGGATATTTTTGAGCTCTACACATTTTATTTGAAAAGTTATTCACAGAAACGAAATATTGCCGTTGGATTCTGTTGATATTTTTTAATCAATTCATAATTTTTGTTGCTATATCCTTCTTTTATATGAGGTTTGTTCCTTCGTGTTTTGACAGCAGTTTATCTTTCTTTGACACACATACTTCAGTATTTCTCATTGTAGAATAGGATGTGATAAAAGCAGCTGAATTTGTGAAAAACGAACAAGCCACATATTATGTCAAGTCAAAACGTCATGCAAAGATGTCTAAAAACGAACTGATTCGATATTGTTCAGATTTTCGAGGGGACACCACCTGTTACTTCAACAGAGCTTCTCTCTGTGGTAGATGGCGCCGTCCAAAAATGTTTATATTCTCGCTTAATGTCAGAACTTGATTTCTGACATCTGCAGCATCATATATGAAATAATTTCAGTGTTTTGTCGGTATCTATGCGTTTTGCATCTCTTTGATTTGAAATCTTGCTTAGCTTATTCCTGAGTTTGTTCTTAAAAAAATCACTCGTTCATCAGTGCGTGAGGAATTGTTTATTTTCAGGTAGTGTAGTGTGTAAGAATACTTTTTGTAGAATGGACCACATTTGTATTTTGTGTGGACAGTATAAAGCCGCAGATTCGAATATTCACCTGTATTCAGTACCAAAAGCAAGTACAAATCTTGACGAATTGACTAATAATGATATTTTCATAGTTCATCATATTGTATGCATTGAATTTTAAATTTTCTGCAATTTAATGACAATTTCATTTCTAATTCTCCGTCTATCAAAATGCAGTTAACCTCAATTTCAAATGGTACAAAATACGAAAAACAACACGACAGTGCTTTCTTTGTGTAATGTTCGGGGGCTTCTAATCCTAGCTTTGCTATTGGTGAAGTTTGACAGATGTCTCTTTTCAACCAATAGCAAAGCTAGAATTGTAACCCGCGAATAGTTCGTCTCAAAAAGAATGCTGAGGAAATACTGTTACTGAATTGGAACGAAAACGAAATTGGCGCCATCTGACACGCTAGTAATCTCTATTATCAAGTAGGCCAAGTGTCGCCAAGTCGATCCCAAACTTCTACAGGTATAAGTGCAAGCACCATGGTTTTTAGACATCTTACGTCATGCATTTGACAGTACTTTGTGAAATAAATCTTCTCGCATCGGTTTTGTTGTTATCTCTACTTCATTTTCAACCGACGAAACTAAAAAGGAGGAGGTTCTCTAGTCGACGCGTATATTTAATTTTTTTTTATATTTTTTTTTATGTATGATCACGCTTAACTTTTTACGGAGACGTCCGATTCCGATAATTCTTTTTTCAGTGGATAGGATGTACTTCGAAGTTGGTCTCATTTGAATTTAAAATATGAAATCCACCCCTGAGGGTAGCAAAATAAAGGATATTGATCACTCACCCTCTGAATTCTGGTCCGTTAACCGATTCTATCAGGCATAACATTGTACTGGGATCTTCGATTTGGATGATTCTTCTTTTATCAGATATGGTATACCTCATAGTTGATCATATTTGGATTTCGAATGGAATTATCCACCCTTACGGGTAGAAAAATAGGGGATGATTGGTTTTTCACTTGTGAACATTGGCACACATATGTAGTTGACATTGACAAAGTGATAAAATCAACGAACCAGAACGTTCAAAATTAATTTATATTATATAACAATGAATAGTTAAAATAGAAAATCATATTATTTAATAGTTAATAGTTGAAGTGAGCTAGGTAAGTAAGTATTTTGGAAGTAATCAAAAATTGAGTAGATAGTAATTAGTAGATTTCAGCAACAAAAAATTGAAAAAGAAAAACTTTTTAACAAAAAATTAAACCGACGAAAAAATCAACTGAAAAGCAAAAAAAAATCTTCTTAGTCTAAATGATAATTGAGCTCCTAAACTAAACTGATTTTGAGTCGGCGCCAAACAAACTAGCAATTGAATTAGGTAAAGCGTGAAATGATGGCAGAGAGATGCACGGCTGCGTTTTAATTACTTCTTTCAAAGTAATATAATGATCTTCGATAATTGTTTGTTTGGTTACTCACATTAGTTTAGGAGCTCAATTATCATGTAGACTAAGAAGATTTATTTTTATTTTTTGCTTTTCAGTTGATTTTTTTGTCGGTTTAATTTTTTGTTAAAAAGTTTTTATAAACATTGGTAAAATGCTGATATAACGAATCTGATACTCCAAATGAATACATTTTCATTCATGGATTTGAAACAAGTTCATTTATTAGGAATATTGCACAATTATTTAACATCTAACATACATTCCAATTGGGTTAGCTCTTTCATCATTAGATATGACTTGGGGGTATTTCCTGGCGGGTCTTCAAATCAGTCACAATTAATATATTCAATTTATAATTACTATTTTTATAATTATATGTAATCACAATAAATCAGTAACGGTCTGTCGAATATTCCCAATGGAAACGTTACATGATACCGGTTCGAATTTTTTTATTAAACGTTACAGAAACTTTTTTGAACAGCAACCAAAATAGTTATGGCTATGGCTACGACGAAAAAAAAAACATTAACATACATCGGTTCAATTCAGTTTCGAAAATTAGTAGAATGTAATTAGTTGATTCAAGACGAGAGTCTGCGAGAATATTCCTCAAATAAAGAATGCGTAGAAAGATGCCGTTTTCAAAATGTCACTTAGTATTGTATGTTGAACAATAAACGGCGGAAGAATTATAAAACAATGCCTAGTCACAGGACATCATAATATAAAATGGAGAAGTTTTACCGCAAAACTGGATTTTTGATATAAGTCGGTTCGAGGCATCTTAAAACTAACAGTAGAAGTAAATTGTGATTTGAACCCCCGGTGAGAGTTGGAGAAAAACTTTCGGATGAAGGTTGTGGAGCATAAAATTTTACATGAAAATGGTTTAACTAACTTTTTCTGCTACCCTCTGGGAAAAGAAAAAAAAAGAAAAAAAAAAACGTAAGTTGAAAAATTAATGAACTATTTAAAAAAATCCAAACTTTTTTGTAAAGAAATATATATATAATTTATTTTCAATTGTAAAAAATATAATAATTTAAAAAACGTAAAAAAATCAAAGTTAACTTTTTATTATCAAAATAATAATTCGAATAGTGCTGATTTTTTAACGTTATTCAACCATGTTAATCGACAATTAAAAAATTAAAATTGGTATACCTTTTTCATCAACAATTGAAAGATTGATTAAAAAATATTTAAAAATAAATTTTCGTTTGGGTAGGATTTCTCTAAATTTTCATTATATCCGCTTAACTTGAAGTCTCCCAAACTTCGTTGATTTTGAAAGCAGCAGAAAAAGGCCATTTCTATGAAATATTTGAATATCCACAATTTGTTATTTTATTTCTCTAGCTCTCATCGTTTTGGAATTAGGTATATGACAAACACTTTTTTTTCAACCCTTGCCGGGGTTTGAAAATAGAATTACTTTTACTGATAGTTCAGAGACGACTATGGACGTATTTATTTTGTGGGAATAAGCGAATACCCCACCTGTATATGAAGCTGAAACGCTGAACAAAGCTCACCTGATGCATTGGCTGAAACTGTTCGACATACTGAACAAAAAATTAAATTATATACGGATAAAAAAGTTGGGTTTGATATTGAAGATGTTCAGCTCTTATTATTAATTCTGATTCTGATGATTGTGGTATAATAATGATGTCTTGCAATTTAAGAAAAACTTATAATAACCAAGTAAGTTCGTAATTTGTATTCATAGCATCCATTGACATTGAAAAAATTCAGTAAAAACAACTTATTTCATTAATTAACACAATTACAAGGGTCCTGGTCAGAGCTGTAAGTGAACGCAATTGCGGGATGCAATGATCATTTAAATAATGTGGAATAATGGTAGCAGAATTAAAAAAAATCATTTCAGGCGACAGATATTTAATTTCAAAGTGATGAAAACAAACCAACCTCGTTATACCCAAACTGTTAGATAAAGTCAGAACTAGGAGATGTCAACGCAGCTTTGGCACTTATCAAATCGCACTTTTCAAATCACAATTATGAAAAATTCAGTTTTAGAAACACAAAAGACAGAATTGTTTATTTTTTTCAAATTAACTAGTTACGTCCATCATTATGAACTAGTCTTCTTCTTCTTGAATAATTTTATGGCTATTTGCTCCAGTGTTGCCAACCGAAATTCTATAGAATCCTTGTAATGAAAAAGTCCTCACAATCTTATGTTCTCATTTATTGATGTATAATCATGTAATTAGTTGAAAGTATATTATAGTGCAAAAACTGCCATATTTTTTATATAATTCACTACGATTTCATTGATAAACATACGAACTCGTGAAAACATGACCGCTAAAAAACAACCCTAATAAAATCACAATATGAGTGCTACGGTCACCGCTAAGCGGCGCCACAGCCGAATAAGATATTTGGTTGCTACAGCTTTCCTTGGTAGGGTACACTGCGTAATGTATTATCTAGCCTTATGATTGGTTGAAAGTATAAAATCATATAACCACGAACGAAGCACTGATTTTTTTTTTATTATGATGAATGGAATGCTCGTCAAGCTGCGCGAATGGATTACACATGGTAAGCGCAATTTTGTTTCGTGTCGTGGCGGAGGAACGAAAGAACACACCACAGCAAATACACAACGATTCTTCTTTTCTCAGTTCTTTTGGTCTTAGCTGTCAGGTCAGGACTATTCGGCAACCCTCTTTTGGCCTTCGGTATCGTAGCAATAACTTATACTTTACTACCACTGTTTTTTTGTTTTTCGTACAAAGTGCACCTATCAAGAAATATGAATTATTTTCATATTCGAAGAAAATCCTCACTTTCATAATAGCTTAAAAATTTCCTCACTCATTGAAAAAATCCTCACAAAAGGAATTGTAGATATCTTCCAATCAATTTGGAGCCTTAATATCGCGATTTAATTAAAAAAAATGCTCTTCTATAAAACACAATTTATATTATGCTACTACGAAAACACCCAAAGCGTTTCCCCATTTCAGATATACACAGTCTCTGACACTTGATGACTTATGTTTTCCTGACTCCTGATTGTTGACCTCAGAATCCAGCCAGATTCGAAATTAACTACTTATTCATTAATTAATACGACGAGTGATTTCTCTTGTATTTTACTATTCAAAATACGCACGGCTCTGTTCGGTGTTTGGTTATGAAAACCAGCACAAGACAATCAGCCAATCAGAAAACAGTTGTCGAATCTGTTCGTAGATTTGTAATGCACAACAACAGGCGCATACGAGAATCTTGGAAAAACTAACTGGCAACACTGTTCACGTGATATGAATGACGAATAAGAGGAGCAAATAGCCATAAAATTATTGAAGAAGAAGACTAGTTCTTAATGATGGCCGTAAATAATTTAAAAAAATAAACTAATTTGTCTTTTGTCTTTCTAACACTGAATTTTCGATGATTGTGATTTGAAAAGTGCGATTTGATAAGTGCCAAAGCTGCGTTGACATCTATTAGTTCTGACTTTATCTACCAGTTTGGATATAACGAGGTTCGTTTGTTTTCATCACATTAAAATTGAATATCTAGAGCCTGAAATGAAAATTTGTATATTCTTCTACCACACAATCAATTCATCATTCCACATTATTTAAATGTTTATTGCATCCGGCAATTGCGTTCACTTACAGTTCTGACCAAGAATTTTTAACCGCTATAATTCGCTATAAAACGGCATAATACACTCGCCATTCACGTATGTGCAAGAGGGTAGATTACACCCTGTATATATATATATTTTTTTCTTTAGTTTCTTGACCACATATATATTTTCTTAAATTTCTCGGAATAAAAGGTCTGATTCAGTCAATTCATATAATTTCTCTTAACTACGTTTCGACATGGTATTTGTCATCATCAGGTTAAAAGAAAATTATATTATTTGAATTCTGCGTTCGCATCGTACGAACGTTATTGTAGGTGTCTACAATCAGACCTTTATTCCGAGAAATTGAAAATATATATATATATATATATATATATCTATATATAGAGGAAAGTGACCAAATATGGAATAGTATCCATAATATGGAATACCCCCATTTTTCTCAAATGCAAACTTACACACGCAAGAAACAGTGATTTTCTGTCTCTTTCTACTCCCATTTACGCGTACAAGTTGTAGCATGTCAGTCGAGCCAGCCCTTTCGTCGTAGTGACAGTGTTTTGTTTTATCGCTGCCGCATAACTTTCTAAGGTACGTAAAAAATAATTATTTTTTGTACAGAAAGTGCACACAGTATTGTTTTATAACTTTTAGAGACCCTTTAGATGTTCTTTAGTATGTTTTACGGAATTTGTTAATTTTATTTAAATATGTGAATATCATTTGAAATATTGGAAAATCCAAATATGGATGATCACAGTGTCCAATTATGGACTATTCCATAATTGGACACTGTGACGTATCAGCTGACTTAATGACTTTGTTAATTATATTTTTTTTCGGGTTTTATCAGAATGGCGGGCGTCAATTGGAAAACGAAGCGAAAAGAATGGAATTCAGAGCATATGGCAGAAGCTATAAAATTAGTACGAGAAAAAAAAATGGGTTATTTGAAAGCTGCAAAACACTTCGATGTGCCAAGATCTACCTTGTTTCGTTTATGTCAGAAAAACGAATTTTTTCCAGAAGAAGCCGCAGCTACTACACTCGGAAGGAAAACTGTCTTAGGGACAACCCTTGAAAATCATTTGCTAGACTACATTTTGGCGATGGAGAGCAAATTTCATGGCTTGACGAGAAATGATGTTTGAAGAATGGCGTACATGTTAGCAAGTCGTAATCAGTTGAAAAATCCATTTGGTGCGACTAGCATGGCTTGAAAAAAATGGCTTAAATTATTTCTGAAACGCCATAAGGACAAGCTATCAGTGAGAAGACCAACTGGCACGTCTTTTGCTAGAGCCTTTGGATTTAGCAAAGAAAAAGTAGACTCATTCTTTGATCTCCTCGAAGACGTCTATGCTCAAGGAAACTATGGTCCAAGTCGCATATACAACGTGGATGAATCAGGGCTTACCGTAGTACAGAGCAAGATACCCCAAGTGATTGGACATAAAGGAAAACGGCAGATAGCTTCTCTTACCTCAGCGGAAAGGGGTTCATTAATGACGATTGTTGTTGCCATGAACGCCACTGGTCATTTTGTACCTCCCTTTATTATATTCCCGCGCAAGAATATGAGTGATCAGCTAATGGGAGGTAGTCTCCCAGGTGCTGTTGGCATTGCGCATCCATCAGGATGGATACAAATGAACATATTCACTGACTGGTTCAAACATTTCATCAAACATACAAACCCTACTCCGGAATCGAAAGAATTATTGATCTTAGATGGCCATTTTTCTCACACTCGTAACATCGATGTGATAGAGCTTGATAGGCAAAATAACGTAGAAATTGTCTCCTCACCTCCCCACACAACTCACAAGCTCCAGCCACTGGACAAAACGTTTATGGGACCATTAAAAACCTATTACAGTGAAGAAATACGCATGTGGATTAGAGACAATAATCGACCACTAAGCCCTTATGATGTTGTCGAGCTGTTTGGCAGAGCTTATTTGAAAGTGCAAACTGGTGAGATTTCAGCAAATGGCTTTCGTGTAACTGGCTTATGGCCATTGAATAAAAATATTTTCACTGCGGTCGACTATCTCGCTGCGCAACAAGATGCAGTTAAAGATGGTTGCACAGTCAACGTTACATCAATGGCATCAGGTCACCAACCTGAAGTACCATCGATGGCCAGTTTAAGAACACCTGATAATTGTATGCCTTTAACTGAAGCTGTCACACCCAGACAAGATACAAATATTGAACCTGTACCCTCAACTTCCGGACTATCTCGCAGTGATTTAGGATTAGTGTCTCCGTATGACATCAGTCCCGTACCAAACAAGAAAAGGAAACCTTCTAATAGAGGAAGAAAAGCATCTGTTGCAGCAGTCATCACGTCGTCACCGTATAAGAATGACCTTATAGACAAAAACAGGAAAAAAGAAGACCCGATCCTTGATAGGATGTACAGCTCCAGACTCTGAAGATTCGGAGTGTATTTTCAAAAAAAAATCAAAAGGAAAAAAACCAAAAGAAAAGACTAAGCCTATGTCTGATTCAGATGATGAGGAGGTGATGCTGTTTGATACAGACAGCGAACCCGATCCTTGATAGGATGTACAGCTCCAGACTCTGAAGATTCGGAGTGTATTTTCTGTGGTATGCTGTTTTCGAATGACACTCATGGGGAAACATGGATCAAGTGCCTCATGTGTGGGCTCTGGGCACATAATGATTGCGCTGGGCCAGAGTTTGATACCTGGATTTGCGATTTTTGTAAATAATTTGTGTTCATTTCTTTATTATACCAAAGTTTTCAAAGAGTCTCTTAAAAGTTAAGGTTAATTTTTCATAGTGATTATAGTATTCCATATTTGGGGTACCTATTCCATATATAGGTACCTTTATCGTTTTTTAGTTTTTGAAAATTCTTCTTACCTCAAACTGAACAAAATAATCTAAAATTGTAACAAACTTAAGTGCAAATATATGATTGTTAATAATTACCACAAAAAGTATTTTATTTATAAAATTTGTGAAAGTTATGCCTGAAAATCAAAACGGTATTCGATATTTGGTCACTTTCCTCTATATATATATATATATATATATATATATATATATATATATATATATATATATAATAAATATGCTTGCGAACACTTACAGGGTCACGCACGGTCAATGGTAGGTTAGTCGTTTATGGGAAAACGAGACAAAGGATTATTTTGAAATTTTTGTTTCTTAGGTAATTAGTTCTGTCCTATCTATCAATATAATCAGAGCTGCGGCGTTGCCGCTTCTTTGAAAAGCAGCACAACTTTGATATTTTAAATGAGACACTCTGTATATTATTGCATTTTTCGCTTTGATATTGCTTTCCGATTATTTTTGTTTAATACTTCCCTATACCAATCTCCAACGGTATTTTAATTCGTAGAAAGCTGAAATTTTTAGGGCAGTTTACCAATGTCCTGTTAAGGAATTTGTTCTTTATTATACAGAGTCGTTCAGAATTTGTGAGTTTACCGCTAGATACAAAAATTATGTATCATGTTCCTATACCTAAATAGTCAGGTTTCCGAAATAAAAACAAGTTTCTATAAAAATCGGATTATTTTGACATATTTTGTAATATGAAATGTCATGGAACATGTCATTATTCAAATGTAGTTTTGTTGAAATTGTTCATTGTTCATGGTCAATGTGATCAAATAACAGCAGGATCATGCAGAAGGTTCAATGGAATGTATCCCGATTCACAACCAATGAACGAGAGAAAATTTGTACGATTACAAAATAATAATAATTACATTTGGCCCGCGAGATCACCTGACTAACGCTACTTGATTATTACTTGTGGAGGAAATCTTTCCACAAGTATTCGGATTTTAAAATGTTTGAAAACCAACGGTGGTCATTTTGAACTATAATTGTGAACGTTTTATAAATTTTCATACATATTATGTTATTGTATTAACATTGTTAATTGAGGTTCAACTGTTTTGTTATTTCACATAATAAAAATAGTTTTTTATTATTATAGTAAATTTCGTTTCGCTTTTCGCTAATTTCAACAATATTTTTTTTAACCAGACTACCTTTATTTTCCTGCTCTACCCTATTATTACTTATGAATTCTATTCCTCGACAAAGTTAATGTCATTTCCTGAAATCTTCATGTTCTGTGAAATTTTCAAAGCTTCCCTCATTGTAGTCTAGAAGAAATCTGAATATATAGTCGGCATACAATTGCGTTGTTGTCTCGTATATGTCCACCAACCCAATATTTCCATTTGAGAGTACAGTCCAAGAACAATAAAATCATTAAAAAAAAACTTTCTAAAGACAAGCTTTTGATCAAATGCGCTTAAAAGTAAAAAATAATTGCTTTGTATGTGCGACGTAGGTTATTTCATGAGTCCGTATTCAAAAGCTTGTCGCGCAGTACGAATACAAAAGCGACAAGCTTTTGAATCTGTAACTCACGAAATAACCTACGTTCAAAGCAATTATTTTTTACTTTTGAGCGCATTTGAATGAAAGCTTGTCTTTAAAAAGGTTTTTTATTAGATAATTATTTTATTTTGTGCTTTTTAGTAAGTACGCCTTCTAAAAAGTACAAAATAAAGTACTATGCATTTTTGTTAAAGCATCGTCATCATGAGGTCTTTTTCCTGTAATTCTCCAATGAGGAGACCATCTAAAAATTAATTCGTCCGTCCCCCTGGAGCTGCCATCTTCAATTTATGAATTCTGACAAAAAATCAATGATCTTCGACAAAATTCATTAACACAGTCCCCAAAAACACCGACATACCAATTTTGAATAGAGACGGTCCATGATCACAAAACTTGTCCACCATCTTGGAGCCGCCATCTTGAATTCATAATCTCTGACCCCGAAAACCTCTACATACCAATTTTCAATAGAATCACAGAGATCTTGGTATGATTGTATGAATTTTCACAAAAAAATAATAATCTTCAACCGCGAAAACCTCCACGTACCAATCCAATAAGATCTATTTGCATTTTTAATGAATTACATTTCATGCCTCAACTTAAAACTAACTATTTACATTATTTATTACAATATATACAAGTATGAGCTTGAAGTGTCGGTCATGTTGTTTTGTGATGTTTTTTCTGGCCTTACGTTTATGTCAGAATTTGGTGTTTTTTACGTTATGTGTGCTTTTATTTTGAGTAAATTCCCAGTACCAATTTTGAATAGAATCGGACCATAATTACAAAACTCGTCCGCCATCTTAAATTTATTAATTCTGACAAAAAATTCATAATCTCCGACCCCGAAAACCTCCACGTACAAATTTTGAATAGAATCGGACCATAATCACAGAGATTGTCCGTCATCTTGGAGCCGCCATCTTGAATTTGTGAATTTTGATGAAAAAATCATCATCTACGACTCCGAAAACCCCCACATACCAATTTTGAATCGAATCGGACCATAACCACAAATCTCGTCCGCCATCTTGGAGCAGCCATTTTGTTTTTTTTCTCTAACAAAAATTACATAATGCATGTCACGGGAACTATGGATACCTGCCGAATTTCATGTTGATCGGATAACTGGAAGTGGGTCAAATTTAACCTGATTTGATTACAGACACCGGTAAACGACTGAAATAAAGTAATGGAAGAATCTTCTGTGTGCTAGGCGCGCGCTACTTGTGTGTGTCAGTCGGCAGGGAAGAAAAATGGCCGCCGTAAAACATGAGTTAGCTTTAGCGGCCATCTTGGAAAACGCGTTTATACAGTTTAAATTTTGTTTTGGAGCAATGTCTTCTGCCATAATAGAACCCTTTTATAGTTTAGAAATAAGTAGGAACATATAACGATTTTGAAATATTGTGCTGTTCCTTAAGTCGTGTTACCCTACAATATGGAGTGGAAAAAAGTAATGCGAATTGGGAATTGCAGAAGGAAAGTTGATTTGAGACTATGCACAGTTGGGATTCCCTTTCAATTGTCTGGACTATTTTAAACATTCTGAAAAAAAACGATAAAGATAACTACGTAGGATATTACATTTGTAACACCTTCTCTTTTCGTGGATTTTTTTATCATAACATAAAGAAAATTACCTAGTTTGTGAGTTACGAGGCACTCTGAAAATATTTATATATTCATTCCAATAGTAACAATCTTTATATCCAGACATCATTCAATATTCCTTGAATGATCATGGAATATTCTTTCTGGAATAATGGAATATTCTTCAACATGCTAGGGATATACATATCTTTGATAGAAAATTCTCTGAATGTGCTGGGGGAAAATGGAAATATTCCCAGAATTTTCCATGTATATTCGGAATATGCTCAAATTGTTCCAGGATTATTCAGTTTAGAATATTCCCTGAAGCATTTTCCAAGATGGCCGCTTAAGAACTTCTCCCTCCGTGCCGCGCCAACTCAGAATTATACTCAAACCCCTCTATCATGTGGAAAAAAAAATAGCTACTGTCGATTGGAATACTTGTACAATCCAGCTCATAGTGGTCTCAAAATTATGCAACCCTTCCTTCAATCAATCAGATCCGAAGGTCACATTCTACTGGTAGCCAGCCAACTAGGCCGATCAACTTGTAAGCGACAGAAAAAAACGAGAAGTAAGACATTAGAGATTCCGATCATCATCTCCCTTTCATTATCGACAGGTATCAGTTCTCATCTCAAAGGGACCCCCTGGGGTGTGCCCGAAACCGCGCTTCCTTAATGACCATCAGAAGGCGGTTCTGAATGTTCGATTGTTTGAAAAACTTTCGAGTAAGAGGCCGAATGGTTGGCATCTATCAATGTCAATGAATGAAAGTAATCGGACACATGATTGAATCGGTATCTATTTCGAATCATATTCCGTTTAATAAAAAATTTGAAGCGTAATTAATTTGAGAGACAAGTTTGCTCAGTTTTTCTGAAAGCTTACGTAATTCTTGGCTCGCAGAATTTATGTGGGCCGCTTTCAATTCACTGAGATATATTGCAGAATGTCTCGAACCAGCGTGGGTCCGATTTTTTCTAGTTCCCAGCAGGGACAGCTAACGTTTGGATGGTTATACATAAACAAAAATAATAATTAACCGTTAGAGTGAATATTCAACACTGGCTAGTAAAAAGTTGAATACTATACCGGGTGACAATGAGACTAAGGCCATGCCTATATCTCCTTCACTTATCAACCGATTTGAATGAACTTTTGTACATAGATATGAGACACAATTTCGGATTGTCAGACATATGAAAACAAAATGGCCGATTTCCGGTTTCGCCAGAATAGCCACCAACTTAAATTTTTCAAATGGAACACCCTGTATGTTTGATGTTTTTCGGATTCTACGGCTCAAATCACATATGACCGTGTTGCCAAATTCTTATTTTACATTTGAACAAAAAAAACTACCAGGAGGCCTTGATCAGGATAAAATATTTACTCATTTACATCAGTAACTCATAGTAATAGTCATTTCATCGGTAGAATAGAATAGATTAGAATATCCTTCATTCACCATAAAAAATACAATAGTATTATAAGGTTTTGTCAAGAATATATAAATACCATAAAAACACTAAATAAACAAATAAACAAATGAGAGGTGAATATACATAACTATAATTTTTTTTATTGTTTTTTTTTCGTGTCTACGTACATTGTAACTTCGAAATATATTAGTTGGTGTTGAAGTCAAATGATAAGAATTCGTCGATACTATAAAAAGCGTTTTCCAAGCAGATATTCCTCATGTAATTTGTAAACGGAGCTGTATTTGGGTTTTTTATATCTTCTGGTAGTTTATTAAATCAAATAGCACCAAAATAATTTTTCGAAAAACGGCAGTGATTTAGTCTTGTGAATTCAATTTTAATTTGTTGGGATTGTCTGGTGTTATGTAAATGAAAATAGTTTTGATTTAGATATAAGTGAGGATTTTTTTTACATAATTTATGCACGAATAGACGTGAAAAGAAGGTAGTTTAAACATTTTATTATTAATAACTGTTGTTTTAACGTCTTCTTGATAACCCAGTTTGAAAATAACTCGCAAACATTTTCCAGTCCAGTCCAAACACTCTTTTTGCATGAGGCGAGTGCCCCCAAAGTACTAGACTATAAGAGATATGGGACATAAAAAGTGAATGATAAGCAGTGATAATGGTTTCAATAGATGAAATGTCCATAAGATCAATAACAAATCCTACAGCAGGAATTGAAATTTTCTGAACGCATTTTTGACGAAAAAATAGTTTTTTTTAAATGGTACCTACCGAGGGCCATCTTGTAATTCGCTAGAGAATTTAATTACCAATTCAACGATATACATAATGTACCACTTTCTTTTTGTTCAAAACTAATAAGGATCAGTTATTGAATTTGTAAATATTTTATACGATGCCTACAAATTCCAATGACTTATCCGTTTAGGTTTGATGAAATAAAAGGTAGCCGTGGAATCATGGAAAACAGCAGGTGATTAATGTCATGTCAAAAGTGAAATACCAATTTTTCTTGTCATCTCGTTTCGTTTGTAAAAAGTCTTTTTGAAATGGAAAATAATAATCGTTAGTCTCGTATCGAACAAATCGATATGATATTGATATACGGATAATGTCAGAAGAACGTTGTCAATGCTAGTATGCTGTTCGTTAACCGTTAAGACAGCACCCATCGAGGACCTATTTCAGGAAATTGGAAATGATGCTAAGGAAAGAACCAGCTGATCAAAACCACATCCACTTTGTCGTCAGTGAAGAAGCGGAAACTAATGTTTTAGCATATGTTCATTTTTCTCCATCTGCCTCAGTGCGAGAATCGTAAATTGAATGTGGGATCAGCAAGGAAAGTGCCAGAAAAATATTAAAAAACATAAATATCGCTCCTATAAATACAGTTTGCATCAGCATCTATATGAAAGTGACCCAGAACGGAGAATAGGAATAATACAAGGTATTAGGCTCAAGAAAATCCTAGGTTGCTGAGAGAAGGTAATTTTCAAGAACGATTTGGATTTAACGTCTGGGTAGGAATCATAGGGACAAGAATCAATGGACCAATTCTTTTCGACGGTCCTTTGACGTGCCAAAGATATCTACAATTATTAGAGAACGATTTTCAAAATAATATCAACGATTTACCGAGAACATCAGGGAAAATATGTTTTTTCAGCAGGATGGTATATGATGCTAATTAGGGTGCTTCATTTTTGGGCAAAATTTTTTTTCTTCAAGTCCCGCCTGAAAATCTTGTGATTTATAGAAAAACAAAATTTTTGAGCATATTGCGAACCCTTAATTCGAATTTTAACCCACTGCTAGAGAATTTTGAATTTTATCCATTAAATTAACATTAAAAAATTATTTTTTATACGTTTTTCCTTCCGCTCACCCAGAAAAATTTTTTTTTTGGGAATTTTGACTCATGGATTCTTGTTATAGGTATAATTTCCTACAAAAAAGCCCATTGCGTCGAGTTTGTAACTCCAACGGGTTCGACGAAAAATGTCATTTAAGCTTTTAACTTTTCTTTGATAATTAATTAAGTCTTCTAAAAAATTGTTGGAAAAAATATTTCAATAAATTACATATCGTTATCTAATCTAAGGAGGCTTTTTTCTAAACATAATTATGGTATAGATCACAAGCATAAACCATACGTATTACTGAAAAATGATAATGAGTGAGTTGTACATAAATATAAAGTCTAACATGAATAATCTATCTGTGAAAATTGTATAATTTTTTTTTTAAATATTTTAAACTCCAAGAAGTAGTAATCGTTGTGAAATTACTGATTTGAAATATTTTTGCTGCCATAAAATTTCAAAGAATACAATGACAAAAAAAAATTTCATTCGATTTTTTAACTTGGATTTCATAAATTGGTTTTTATTGAAAAAAATTGCCCTAATGCTAATATTGTTAGGCATTATCTTAGTGATACCTATGGGCAGAGATGGATTGGAACAAATGGTCCAATCAGATGGCCAGCCGGATCGCCCGATTTAACCCCTATTGATTTTTATTTATGGGGTCACATAAAATCCTAAGTATACTCGAGGAGACCAACTTCTTTGGAGGACTTGAAATTCCTGCTCACGAACTGATAAATGTGTGAGGTGTACAATAAATAGAACAAGTCTATGTGTTAGGGAAAACGGGCAACACTTCGAACATATCATTGATCATCGATAAATGAAATGAATTTTCGATGGTTGTTAAACTCTTCTATTGAAAACAGGATAGTGGTATTGTGAGTAATAATTTGTACGTTGAATGTTTCACTGTTTCAGTCGTTAGATTTATTCAAACAGTTTGATAATGTTTAAGTTATCTTTTCTGTAATGGGTTCATGATTATTACATATTGTCAAGTCGATTATTTTTGGTAATTCATTGTTACCATTCTGAAGTAAAGTTTGAAAGAATGCATAGATGTCATGTTACCTATTAATTTTTTCCGATTGATTTCATTTTGTTAGTCGGTTTAGTTGGTTTTGAACAAAAAGAAAGTGGTACATAATGTATATCGTTGAATTGGTAATTTAATTCTCTATCGAATAGCAAGATGGTCCTTGGTAGATACCATTTGAAAAAAACTATTTTTTCGTTAAAAATGCGTTCAGAAAATTTCAATTCCCGCTATAGGATTTGTTATTGATCTCATCGATGAAATGACTATTAATAACTATGAGTTACTGATATTAATTAGGATCGAGTTTAACCTGATCAAGGCCTCCTAGGCTAAAAAAAATATTGAGAAATATTTGTTTTCAATTGTAAGATTTGGCAACACTGTCGTATGTAATTTGAGCCGTAGAATCCGAAAAACATCAAATATACAGGGTGTTTCATTTGACAAATCAAAGTTGGCAATTCTGGCGAAACCGTCGGCCATTTTGTTTTCATATGTCTGTCAATCCGAAATTGTCTCTCATATCTATGTACAGAATTTCATTTAAATCGGTTGATAAGTGAAGGAGATGTTGAGGTGGAAATATATAAAACAAGGAATGGAAAAGGCATTTGTCATTCAAATGTGATATTCAACCCATCTACAGATACGTAGTACGTGGTGGGGGACTACAAAACTAACGGAAAAAGGCATGCAATTGTTTATTAAATTTTTTGCTATTATTTATGAAAATAACTCGAAAATATATTTTTAAAACTTTAAAAGTTAAATCCTGCCTCAATAAATAATACGATAAATTTCATTCATGTATCAATACATTATACTTTATATACGTTCATTACTTGAAAGTTGAGTCATTTGGCCACCATTAAAAACAAATTTTATTCTAATTTGCATACAAAGATAATCCTGTTTCCACCACGCTAACTTTCAGATGTTCGCTGACGATCTGAAATTGTATTCCAAGATAACATCCAAACTGGACTGTATGTTGCTACAGTCTGATGTACAAAACGTAACTAACTGGTGTGAGCTAAATGACATGGAATTGAATCCTAATAAATGCCATGTTACAGTCTTCCACAGATCTCATGCTACGACTGAGTTTCAATACAGCATCAATGGTGAAAAGGGAAACATTCTCTCAATTGAATATTCAATTGAGAGAATGTTTCCCTTTTCAACATGAATACCCCACAAGAGGTTATCTTGACGATGGAAGATAGTGACTAAAGTTTATCTTTCAGTCGCAGATGATTCCACATCTGATTTTATGAACATCCTGTTTATATTTTCAACAAATCAGCATCAATGGTGTTAATCTAAATGTCTGTGAACACGTGAAAGATCTAGGTGTTACGTTTGATCCACATCTGACCTTTACCACACACATATCAAATATGATCACAAGTCGCTTCAACTTTTAGGCTTTGTGAAAAGGATCACTCAAGGCTTCACGAACACCCACACTCTTAAGCTACTATATTGTTCCTTAATAAGAACTCATTTAGAATATGCCTCAAGTATTTGGTCACCTTATTACCAAAATTATATAACTAAAATAAAAGCAGTAGAACATAGATTCTTGCGCTATATAGCTTTTAAACAAGGGATCAGTGCATCAAACATTGACTATGTAAATCTGCGATCCGAGTTGAATCTGATGTCAGTTACAACCAGACGCAAGCAGAAGGATCTGAAAATACTGTACGACATCTTAAATTCGTTTATACCATGCCCCCAACTACTCAATAAAATCGGTATCCATGTCCCACCTAGGATCACTCGCTCAACTATTACCTTCAATATACCTTTTAGCAGGACCAATTACGGGCAACACACATTCATTTCGAGATCCAGCAGTCTAGCAAACCAGTATAACCACTCCCTTGATTTCTTTGATACTCGTAGTGCATTTATATCTCAATTGACAGATCTTATTGTTTGAATATTCATCTGTTTCTGCCTACCTTGGTCAGAAATGTTTTTGTTTTTGTCTTATTTTTTTTTGTTTAGTAATAGTATCTTTAGCATTAGTATTAGTGTTAGTATTAAGGATTTATATTAACTTTGTTTATCTGCATATGTGATTAACAGAATTGGGGATTTCCCCGTTTATAAATGAATAAATAAATGAACATCAACTAATTTAATTTGAACGAGTTTCTAACTCCTATACAACTCTTGATACTTCACAATTTTGAAATTATCATCAAATTCCAATTTCTACCTATTGAAATATTTTCGCCCCAAAAACGATCAAATAGATTACAGAAAAAAAAAAGAAATAAGTAAACAAAAATTGTGCAGTGTAAAAACTTATGAATTAATAAAGTTTATATTAACGTCAAAATTGCTTTCAGTTTATAAAATACTTATATTTGAAAACTAAGATATATATTTTTTATCAATAATTCAATAACTAATTGAGCTACAGCTTCGCTTAAAAGCTCAATTCATTTATTAATTTACGGAGTATAAAAAAGATTCTGAATGGTTTTGTCGTATCTTCAATAGTTTATAAGATATTTGAATTCAAAAGTCTTAAGGAATACTTAACTTGAAGTGTTTTTGTCGTATCTTCAATAGTTTATATTTCAATTACAATATTGAAAAGCTGAAAGACAACGACAAGCTTAAGAACACGAAATTATTAAAAATTATATAAAAAATAGAAAAAAAATCACATGGTTGTTTTTTTCAGTATCTGAAAAAAAAAATTGCGCGGAAATCCATTTGTTTATAACAAATAAAAAATAAACCATTTTTTTTCAGAATATGGAAGAGCAATAGAAATAATGATTGAAAACAAAGAACTGTTTCTTCTTAATATTAATAGTTAAAAGCAAAAAAGAAATTTAATCAACAAATGCGTTTTTAAGCGATAATTTTTTTTTAAGAATCGATTTTTTTTATCATCCTTTTTCTCAATGATTAGATTCCCAAAAAAAATATT
Source organism: Gonioctena quinquepunctata (assembly GCA_018342105.1). Classification (NCBI taxonomy): domain Eukaryota; kingdom Metazoa; phylum Arthropoda; class Insecta; order Coleoptera; family Chrysomelidae; genus Gonioctena; species Gonioctena quinquepunctata. Next base: position 76,732 of record JAFIRS010001633.1, read on the forward strand.
TTCTCATAAACAATTCATTTGTTTATAACAATTATTTAGACAATGGGAGTAAAAACTATTTTTATTTCAATGAGAACATGAAATAATCGGGATATTAAAAAAATAGTAGTTTATGTAACAAGTACGCAAAATGAGGCTTTCGCGGACGAATCGTAATGTTTACGGACGAGGCGATAGCCGAGTCTGTAATATGAAGATGAGTCCACGAAAGCCATTTGCGTACGTGTTGCATACAATTTTTTTTGTATAAGTTTTCCAAAGGGTGTTTCATCTAGGAACTATGATTTTATTTCTGCTATCAATACGCAAATATATTTGTAGGCAGCACCGGCAGAAGGCCGTGTGAAATATCGAATCAGATTTTTATTATCGACGTGTCAAAGGTCAAATATGTCAACTAGTCAATAACATTTGCGTTTGTTGTTATGTTCTCTAATTGTATTTTCAGTAATTTTTTCCAGGATCCAACTATACTAACGTATTATGGGGATATAGATAGTTGAACATAATAAACTTGTAAGTAAATATGACAACCATTCAGAAAAGTACTTCAAATTTGAAAGTAAATTGTAAATGTATTCAGTATACAGCAAAATCCTGTTTTCCCTTAGTTTGACATTCGAATTCGAATTTTATTTTATTAATAACTTCATTTGAACTTTTTATTTATTAATGCCTTCGATTGTTAATAAAAAAGTGGAATATAATTTTTTTTAATTTTTTTCAAAAGGATTTTTTTTAAAAGGTCGAAACAATAGATTAGAGAAGTGAAAAAAATCTCAGGTTTTTAGTTTGTAAATTATCAGGGTTTTTATGTTATTTTCCAACTTGAAAAAATAACTTAATTAACAAAAATACAACTAATCCAAAAATTGCGGATTTCTTTTCCGAAGAATTATTGTTTATTCATGTATTCAAATGATTTTTTTACTTTTTTCCTTAATATTAATATTTAATGATTTAAAATTTGATTGATTATTTGATTAGTGGTATTACTGCGATAATCCCTCTGAAGTTTATTGAAGTACATTGGAAATTCAAAAGCAATGGAAATACTAGGAATTGTTTTATTGAATACCTCTCCTGTATCACCCAATATATGGTATTGCGAAAATATATCAAGATATCTATTATATCTATTTAAAAGTTTATTATTGGCCTAATACCTGGAGAAACAATGTAAATGATCCATAATTACAAAGATCTCAAAATTTCACTCGCAATATTAAACTGTAATTTGCATACGAATTATTCTACATAAAATTGATGTAGTGGCTAATTCAAGAGCCATAAAACCAAACACAACCGACAAAAAGCAATATATGTGTCAGATTAAATTTATGACGAACTAATTAGGAGCATAGAACTTGATTAAGCATTTGTATTAGGCCATAAAAACACGAACTAAATTACGAAATTCAGTTTGTCATTCATCATAATGACGTTCAAATACAACTACTGGTGTAATGAGTATTCATTCGGTAACATGTTTTTGAATTGCACGTGCAAATATTTTATCATTCCATACAAGCTCAAAGGTTCAACAATGTGAAAAGTTCGCGAAAAAATACAGCAATCTATATAGCCATCACACCGATAAATATGTCTTGATTTGACATCCTGGGTAGGTATGAGTGAATTCCCATGTTCTTTGAGATGAACTTGATAATGTATGAGAACGTGTAAAATCACTGGGAACGTATTTTTTGCGACAAGAAATCAAGTCTGACACTCTCTCCAAAACATCGATGGGAAGATCCTGAGTACAGAGAGAGAGGGAGAATAAGAACGTCATAGAAAAAATGGATCCCTCAAATTAAATATTCACATATCCCTGGAGTAAACAATCATCTGATAAGAATAATCATTTCAAATTAAGCAGTACTCCTATTTCAAACTGAGCTGTTTGCCTGTTGCATTAATTTCCTCGAATAAATTTGGTTGAACTGAAATTCCCCACGTTAGAAAACGATAAAATCCGGTCAATTATTTTTCTCACTTCAAGAATATCAACCCTTGTCAATATTGTTCTGATAACAAAAGCACTGGAGAACACGCGTAACACGTGGCTTGCTCAATCAATAAACAGCATTAGCACGCAGAGCCAGTTGCCATTGTTTTTATGCTTATCAAGGTCACACTGTTCGGAGTCATCTCGGTTGATGGTACCAATCAAGGCCACCCTAAACAATACATATCGAAAATCATATTTTTACTTCTCTATATTCGATTCTATTTCGTTCTTCGGCATTTTCAGATAATGCCAGTGACTTTTCCACTATACCCGATCACTTAAACCTATTGGAAATTTCCTACGAAAAAATACATAATAAGACCAAATATTTTGTATGATAGTAATATAAACCTAAACATCAATCAAATAATCGATTTTTTTTCTCACATAACATTGCGTCTGAAAAAAAAAAACATTTGCCCACAATATTGATAATAATGACATGAAGAAGGATGACTTTTTCAGATCTCTCCGGGCAAATGTTTTGTGTGGTCCGAGGAAACTATGTACCAAATTCGCATATATTAACTAAAGAAAAGGATCTAAATTGAACCGCCATCAATATAACATAAAATTGAAGAAGAAACGGGATTGTGAAATACTGATTAGTGGTATTAACCAAGATATAAATCAAATCGTACAGCCGGTCCAGTATCAACTACTACTGCCATATTATTATTGAAAAAAATTTGGAATTCAAAACCAATGGAAATACTGGGAATTTTTATTGACTACTGTTACCTTTCCTCCTGTAACACCAAATATATGGTATTGCCTAAATATATTATGAATGTCTATTATATCTGTCTGAAAATTTATTATTGGCCTTATACCTGGAGATACAATGTGAATTATCCATAACTAGCTGACCCGACAGACGTTGTCCTGTCCAAATTTCTATATTCCCTCAATTTGTTTTCCTGTTTTCGAAGAATTTCTCTTTTCTTTGTGTTGTTTCATCTAGGCTTTTGACTCTGCCCGCTTCACGTTATCGCGTTTTCCCATTATCCCGTTTTGCCGTTATCCCGGTATCCTGTGATCCCGATTTCCCATTATCCCGGTATCCCGTTATTCCCTTTATCCCGTTTTCCACTTATCTCCTTATCCCGTTATTCCCGTTATCCCGTTTCCCCTTATCCCGTTATTCCCGTTATCCCGTTTTCCCGTTATCCCGTTTTCTCGTTTTCCTGCATATACAGTATCGGAAAGTATTTATCTTGGGTATGGTGGTTTCATGAGAGCGTAAAGAATAGCTTGCTATGTGTTGAGAGAGCATTACAATTTCTCCTCGACTCGCTCGAGGAAGGGATATCGACGTCACGACACAGAGATAGGAGAGTCAGGGCGGTCTGACGCGGTCAGCTCAGAACGTCAGTATCATACCAGCAGCAGTCGGGAGAATGTGTGCGCTGCAATGAAGAATAATTATTGACGATAATTTCACATCAGATAATTTTAACAAATTGAACTGAATCATTGATTCAATTTAATCTGTCGGACGACAGGTAGATCAAAATATCTTTGGTGCCGTGGTGGCCGCGAAAACAAAAGAAAATTCTCTTACATAAACAAAAGCAAACGATATTTCTGTAAGACAATAAAAACAAAAAACTTATTTCTAACAAAAAAACAATTATTTCTTGATTGGAGAGAAAAAAAAAATTTAAAAGAAAAGACAAACCAAATTAATTATTTTGTGTACGGAATTATTTTATCAAATGTTCGAACAAACCACCAATTTGGGCCAAACAGGTAATCATTGTCACGGTCTTTTGTTTTCGCAACCAAGGCTCGGCAAGAATGAGTCGCTGTGCGCTGTGTCGCATTGCCACGTGGTCAGTTAATGCGTCGGGTGGGGTAACAGGAGGGGCGCACAGCAGTGCGTCTCTCTTGTTTATGTGGTATTATCATATCATTGCGTTCCTTGTTGCTCGTGTAGATTTCTGTCTATACCCCAGATAAATTGTTTCCGATACTGTACATATGCCGCTCGTTCCAGGTTCACAGGAGCATTGCGTCGGCGCAATCGCTCATGTTCATTGTGTCGTGCTCGCTGTTGTTGTGTTTGATGTGCACGTACTTGTCGCATTCTAAATCTATCCACTTTGAACTTTTCAGTCACTCTCGAACGCGATTCGGACATACCAATACGGCTATTATCATTATCTGTCGCCCGCTATGGTTTGCACGTGGGGTAGCTCGTCGCACATTTGATTGACTTCGACGACTTATGTCAGCACTGTAATGAACTTTGTTTTCACTTTAACCTCAAACTAAAAAAAATGTGGTTATCTACAAAGTCAATATAGGTCAATAGAATGGCAGATCAAAATAAATGATAAACCTTCGCAAAGTGTACCTAAATTCACTTCAACCAAGACTTTTCTGAAAATCCACAAATTTTACACAACCGCACGGAAGAAATGGCAGTTTTCTATAGCACGTCAGTTAGACGATAGGTCCGTTTTTCGATTTTTCAGCTGTTTTTTTGGGTTTTCCCATTTTTTTTTAAATATTCAAATCTGTCGAGCCGTTTTTGAGTTTTAGCGAGACTAACGAACGGCAATTGATTTTTATATATGTAGAGAAGATATTACAATGATCTCAATAATTTCCTGCCTATATAAAACATGACCGACAAATGTATCAGATTAAATTTATGACGAACTAGTTACGTGCAAGTTGATAAACATTTATATTAGGCTATAAAAAACATGATTACTATCGTTTCGGACGTCCATCGTCTTGATGTATTTAAAAGGTTTTCACGACGTTTCGAATGCTTGTATCTGCAATCGTCTTCAGGTGAATACTGACAAGTTGAGGTGCTACTTACCAATTTATATGACTGTCGGCGCAATGATGCGTGCAATTCCGCCATGTGCAGCGGTGCGTGTAGTTTCGCGCGGTGTGGTGGTGCGTTGAGTTTCGCGCCTCTGCAGCCCGCCAGAAAGAGCAATCAGGGGTTTCCATACGTTCTTATCTCAACGCTTGGTTGACTAAAGGCGTTATTGGCTTCGATGTAGGCGGCCTCTTTGAACTTTCGTATGAACCAATGCTCCTCTCTATGTAGAACACTTGCGTCGTCCCATAGAACTCGATGGTGCTCAGTCCAGGCGTGGTCAGCGATTCCCGATTTTGATGTTTCTCCACGTTGAGTCCATTTCTTGTGCTCATCCAATCTTACCGATAACGGTCTCTTTGTCTCTCTAATGTAGGAATCTCCGCATTCACGTTCATAAATGCAATTCTTACTGATTTAATTTTGGTTGTCAGGTTTGGTTTCGGTCAGGAAACTCCGTAAAGTACTGCCGGATTGGAAGCAGCTCTTGATGTTGAACTTGTTTCCGATCCTTCTGATCTTCTCGGAGACACCTCTGATGTACGGAAGGCAGATCACTGTGCTTTGTTGTTGCTCTTCAGATGTCTTCGTTCTCCGGAGTTGTTTCAATACTTCTTCTAGGAGTTTCTTGGGATATCCATTCCGATTGCTCTTTCTGGCGGGCTGCAGAGGCGCGAAACTTCACGCACCATCACACCGCGCGAAACTACACGCACCGCTGCACATGGCGGAATTGGACGCATCATTGCGCCAACAGTCATATAAATTGGTAAGTAGCACCTTAACTTGTCAGTATTCACCTGAAGACGATTGCAGATACAAGCATTCGAAACGTCGTGAAAACCTTTTGAATACATTAAGGCGATGGACGTCCGAAACGATAGTAATCAAGTTACCACATCGTCTACAACCTTCAACCAAACTATAAAAAACAGTTTGCCATTCATCATAGTTACGTTCAAATACAACTACTGTTGACTGGTGTAATGAATATTCGTTCACATTTTTGTGAATTGCACGTGCAAATATTTTCTCATTCCATATAAGCTCAAAGGTTCATCAATGTGAAATATTTCGAAAAAACAGCAATCTAAATAGCCGTCACACTGATAAATATTTCTTGATTTAACATTCTGGGTACGACTGAGTGAATTCCCATGTTCTTTAAGATGAAGTTGATATGACATGAGAACGTGTAAGAATGCTGGGAACGTTGATTTTTTTGCGACGAGACATCAAGTCTGACACTATCTTGTCCAAAACATCGAGTACAGAGAAAGATAGTGAGCACGACACAGAAAAAAAAGATCTCCCATATTAAATATTCACATAAACAATCATCTGATTAGAATAATGATTTCAGATTGAGCCAATATACTTCTATTTCAAATTAAGCTGTTTGCTTCTTAGCATTAATTTTTTTGAAATGAATTTGGTGGAACTGAAACATTCGTTCTCTTTTCATTATAAAACGATAAAAGAACACGCCAGTCAATTATATTTCTCCCACTACAAGAATATCATCCCTTGCCAATAGTGTTCTGATAACGAAAGCACTGGAGAACACGCGTAACACGTGACTTGCTAGGAATATATGTGGACAAGTTTTGTAGGTATGTGGCTTTTTTTCCAGAGGCGGACTGGAGGGCCAATCAATCGGGCGATCGCTCAATGGCCCGGTACCTTTTGGGGCCGATGGAAATGTTCAACGAATGCAAAAAAATATACATATATATATAGACACTGGTATACAAAATGAAACTGCATCAATAAAGAAGGGAAATTTTTATGTGTGTGATTTATGATGTGAAAGAGAGTTGGCGGCAGGCATAATTTTTTTTTAATTCTAGAAAAATATATCCTCGGGCGGGGATCGAACCCACTACCTCATGATTACTAGTCACGTGCTCTCCCAACTGAGCTACCCAAGACATACGTTTCTAGAATTTTTATGTTAGTGTGCTTTTAGGAAATTCATGAGGTGGAAGGGAAGTCATTCGAGTATTTACTATTTACTATTTGTATACATTACAGAGAGACAATAGTGAAATCATATTCTCAGCGTCAAAAATAGAAGCGAAAGAGAAAAAATAATGTGTAAGGAACTTCGTTCCTGAAGGAGCCTACAGACGTACTAATTTATCGGACCCGATATTGGGGGGCCGACGCACAGTGATCTGGCTTGGCCGAAAACGGACAAAAGTCGTTTATTCGTACACAAAGAAATTTTGAAAAAAAATATTGTTGGTTTCGTTAGGAATTGCCTTAGCCTAACTTTCAACATATTATTTTTCTTAATATTCATACCGCGCAAGCGCTAATAACATAAATATGAATACATGATTTTTTGAATTGCTTATATTTTCTAAACCAGTAATCGAATTTTGATATTTTTTTTATGCATAGAATTGTAAATCTGTACCAATTTATGACATTTTTGAAACACAAGATGCGTACAAGTTCAGTATCAGTATCGGTGTAGTACTTTTTTTTCAATATCTTGAAACAATGTATAAGCGATGCATTATGAATGAAAGTAATGCTTATAAATTTGGCATTTTATTCTCATGACGAATAGCGGTGTATCATTTTTCCGTTGAGGAATACGATATTTGTTACATTCTGAAAATGCAAGTTATAGTAATTTTTTAAAACCAATTTTAGGTAGATTTCAATAGAAATACTACCTATTGTTCCCGTCATCACAACATGACTCTCATGGTCCTCAGGAGATGTACATACAAAAAAAAATCGCTGTAAATTACAATTCCTGAGAATCAATAATTATTGTTTGCCCTGTATGCTCCTTCCGTTCATTCGTCCATTCGCTCGTATCAATCAGATACTATTTGAGTTTTTCTTCCGCCGACAAACAGAACATCATTGTATTTTATATTCGTTAGCTTGAATGGCAATTTCAAAATCAATAAATACATTCTGAAATCTACCTTTCCGACTGGCCACGTCATCGTTTTTTTTTATTTTTATATTTATCATAGACTTCTATAATCAAAATACACAAGGATATAACAAACATACTAATAAACAAGGTGAAAGTGGAAATATTGTGTCCGAAATACATATAATGAAAGAGGGAATTTTATGGCATAGTGGACAAATTATTAAATTGAAGAAAAAAAGCATCCCCAAGTGGGAGTCGAACCCACGACCTTATGATCTCTAGCTATACGCTCTACCATCTGAGCCATTCGAGGACATGGGAATCGACACACACTCGTGAATCCTTTCTTTCCACAATTTAATATTCATGTTAGAAATGAATCGAAAATCAAACGTATGACGATGAAGTTGAGTGACAGGTAATGGATCTCGACGGCCAGTGATAAGTACGTTTGATTTTCGATTCATTTCTAACAAGAATATTAAATTGTGGAAGGAAAGGATTCACGAGTGTCTGTCGATTCCTATGTCCTCGAATGGCTCAGATGGTAGATCGTATGGCTAGAGATCATAAGGTCGTGGGTTCGACTCCCACTTGAAGATGCTTCTTTTCTTTAATTAAATAATTTGTCCACTATGCCACAGAATTCCCTGTTTCATTATATGTATTTCGGACACAATATTTCCACTTTCACCTTATATATTTGGCTAAATCTCATCAGTGGTTAGAGATCATCTGCTTGAATTTGCTACTGAAATCTTCGAATGACGATGAACTTGAGTGACAGGTAATGGATTTCGACGGCCAGTGATAAGTACGTTTGATTTTCGATTCATTTCTAACATGAATTTTAAATTGTGGAAGGAGTGTGTGTCGATTTCTATGTCCTCGAATGGCTCAGATGGTAGAGCGTATGATTAGAGATCATAAGGTCGTGGGTTCGACTCCCACTTGAGGATGCTTTTTTTCTTTAATTTAATCATTTGTCCACTATGCCACAAAATTTCCTCTTTCATTATACTAATAAACATTTCCTTATATATAATTATTTTGTTGCTCTCAGGTTTTAATAATTTTTAATACTTAGTAGATTTTTTGGGAAAGGAGTAAAATGTGACGAGAAAAATATTATGTTTTTCAATTTTGATATGGTTGCTATATATATAAATGCAAGAAATGATAGTCAAGGGAAAATTAATTTTTAAAACAACACGAATTTACTTAAAAAATTATTTTGTAATTTCATTATTTCTCGACCGATTTTTACAACTGATACGTCAAACTACTTCTTGTCAAAAGCTCTTCAATTTTCATCATGAATACAGTTTTGTTACAATGTTACAGTATTATTTTCAGAATTAATCCTTAATTTTCATATAATTCAGTGGGAAAAACATCAATTATTGATACCCCTGTCGTTGTCAGGGGCGGGTCGGGGCGCGTAAATTTCCAAGTGAGACTTACTGGGTAAACCTTGAGATATCATATCTATATACAAGCTTGCTGGTCCAGGGTGGTCCTTGAAAGATCTAGTAATTTTTTTTAGAAATTCTCTTAAAATAAGGTTCCTTTCGATTTTTTAGTGCAAAGACCATAATGGCCTCAACATTTTTTTTTGTACTGAGTAAAAGCACGTAGATGTTTTTGGTTTTTTCCAAAAACTATTTTTGCCTTAGTTATAGCCAATCAACTGTTTCCTCTTTTTTTCGTCAGACGTATAATGCTTACGCTCCAAAATTATGCAAATTCAACCTTCTGTAACTTTTAGAAAATTAAACTTAGGAATTAACTTCCAATGCATCGTTTTCTTGGGGACATTTAAAGATTTAATTGGCATCTCTTGAAGTTGATATAAGAATATCGAATGTGACCATTTTTGGCCGTTTTATGGCCAAGCCAGATCACTGTGCGACGCACAGTGGTTCCGATATTCAATCTGATTGGATAAAAGTGCGCAAAAAACATAAATACTTCAGCAATATAATCATTAATGATTGCTTATTTCATGAGCTATTATAAATTTTGGATAGTCAATCAAACTCTCCTTAAAAAAACAGGGTAAAAAATAATCTTTTAAGAATTATGCTTTGCTCCCGTTGTTATCAGTGGAAATTCAAGGCGCAAGGAAGTCCAACTGTTATATCCAAATATTGTAGTTTCTGACCAGGTAAAATATAGTTTGCACTCCACTTCACGAACTGTTTTTCATCTCCATGACATTTAAATCATTAATATGCTCTCATTCTCATTTAACTAGCATTAAAAAAAGCCGTCGGAAGTCCATTGAAATAATATACTTGACAGGTGAGTTGGCTATCTTGGAATACATTAACAGAATTTCATGGCCTAGATTTACCAACTTTTTTTTTAATACCTTTTAATTATCGAAATCAAAAGAAGAGATCTCTTCAACGTTTGTCAGTGAGTCAATTATTCGTAAAAGACTAGAGTGTATACGACAATACATTATGAACAGAAATGCTATAGAAGACAGTGATGAACTTGTTAGTGCACAAGTACATGAAAAATCTACAAAATTTTGCAGAAAAATTAAAGGAACATTGAGAAAATGTCATTACATTTTAATGGTCATATAATTCTTACAGAAAACACCCAAAGAAGTAATATTACGGATCGACCAAGATGTTACGTTGGATAAACATCACAGTGGTTACAACAACGTATAATCCAACATAAGAGTGACTGACGTTTGGGAAAAAACTTATGCGTGGTAGTTGAACACTACAAAAGAACCGGTCACCAATTCGATTATGAGAATGTTAAAATACTAGAACACGAAAATAACTACAAAAGCAGATTTTTCCTTGAGATGAACCATATCAATAAAAACAAGAATACAACGGTCAATTATAAATCTGATACAAGACAACCAAGCAATATATACTGCAATAGTTTGCAATCAATTTAGACGTATGATTAAAATGTTTTTTCTCATGTTTTCCCCCCTTTTTTGTTTTTCTTCTTGTTTAGTATTGATTGTTGTTTTTCCATTGTCTTCCGAGTTGTTACAAAAACCCTGTACCTGTATATATTCAAAATCTACTTCACCTCACGATGTAAATGGAAGAAAGATATCATTGTTTTTTGTTTTTATCTCTAGTTTCTTTCTCTCTTACTAATATATTGTAACGTAAATAAACTTAACTTGGTTTAACTAATTTATTTAACACTTAATCTACAACTTAATTTATATTACTACGCCACTGTATAGCTCGATGGTATGGGCTCGTTCAGACTGTCCGTGAGACTTGAGGGCTGTCTATTTATCTCCGTCACAGAATTCCCGATCTTTCGAATTCCGGCAGTTGGCGATCCAGCATGTTCCAATCGTTTCCAATATCGACCGTTGCTCTCCGCGGAAAAGCGACTGGATGGTTCTCGAATATCTCCGGGGATGATCTCATCGCTGTCGATGGCAACATGTGAGGCGACAGGTCCGGCCTAGGTTCGTTACATTGCCCCCTTCTTAAAGACATTTCGTCCCGAAATTTCATCCTTGGAGTGTGACGATATCTGCATGACTCCCCATATCTGCACCGTGAAGTTCGATGGAAGTAACACTCCACGGTCTTCATGATCGGTCGTGGAAGAGGGTTACAGCAAACCAGAATCCTGACGCCGCTGGATCTGAATATCGCCTCCAGCATACTTCTTATGACTCTCCAGTCCAACCCATCAATACCACAGGATAATTTTGGAATTGCTAGATCCACCAGGTTCTGGTCCACCATAGTATCTCTTAGTTTGGTGAGACTCTTCCAGACATCTTCATAGGACGGTTTATCTTGGGAATGCCTCTTGGTAACTAGGTAGTAGATGTTTCTCTGGCCTTTCTTCAACTGTAGCACCCCACCAACTTCTGGATTCTGCTCCCGCAGTGTTTGGAGTTGACCAAATTTCTTGGAGAACACTACGGCGATGCCCCTGGACATTCGAAGATCTTCTGCCACACAGTGCGCTAGTGCGTAGTCAGCAGGCACCTCGAAAAGGTCTCGTGACTCCTCTCTAGTAACTCCCATGTAGAACTTTCTGCCCGTTTGAATACAAGGACATAAACTTCTCGAACGTCATATCATCCTCCGGTGGCTTGAGGGTGCGAACTTGGTCATGGTTTCCAGCGTATGGGGCCAACCTGTTGAAATGGACGACCCTTGGTTTCCCTCGGGTGGCTTATGGATTCGGTACACAAGGTCGTTTATCCTTTTCACAATTTTATACGGGCCTTCCCACGAGTTCCGCAACTTTGGTGATAGTCCACGACGACGTTTGGGGTTGTACAGCCAAACCAGGTCATCAACCCTAAATCCTCCAGCGTCGGCCTTGATGTCATAGGTCTTCTTCATTTTATCGCTGGCACTCTGGATGTTCAACCGGACTCGTTCGTGGATGTCGTCCATTCTCTGCCGAAGTTTGCTGACGTAGTCCTCTCCCGCAGTGTCTTGTCCTGGCGGTATCCCAAACTTCAGGTCACAAGGCAGTCGCAGTTCTCGGCCCATTATAATACTAGCAGGAGTTTGACCGGTTGACTCGTGTACTGCGGATCGATAGGCCATCAGGAACAAATGAAGATACTGGTCCCAGTCTCTTTGATGGTCAGAGACAACCTTGGACAAGTGGCGGTTGATCGTCCTGTTCATCCGTTCCACCATTCCATCGGACTGCGGATGTAGGGCCGTGGTTCTTGTCTTGCGGATGTTCAGCAGTAGACATATTTCTTGGAAAAGGTTGATTCGAAATTTCTGCCTTGATCCGAGTGCAGCTCCATTGGAATACCGAATCGACATATCCATTCTTTCACCAAGACGTCGGCGACGGTGATGGCTTCCTGGTTGGGCAGGGCATAGGCTTCCGCCCACTTACTGAAGTAGTCCATTGCCACAAGGATGTATTTATTCCCGTGGTCGGATACGGGAAACGGGCCGGCGATGTCAATGGCGATTCTCTCGAACGGGCTGCCTACGTTGTACTGACGCATCGGGGCCTTGGGGCGTATTCGAGGTCCATTGCTAGCAGCGCATACAGCGCACTTCCTGCACCAGTCCTGGACGTCAGCTTGACAATTGGCCCAGTAAAACCGTTGCCTCACTTTCTGCAGGGTCTTCGTCACTCCCAGATGTCCTCCGGCGACTCCATCATGGATTTCCGCAGCACTTCCTCTCTTCTGTTCCTGGGAACAATTATTTGGCGTCTGTCTTCCCACCAATATCGGCCTCCAACACACGTTTCAGGATCCCATTGTCCAGAATAAGAGAGTTCCATTGTGCCCAATAGGACTTAACAGCCGGCGAGTAACCTGCGACTTCCTGCCATGATGGTCTTCGATTGCCCTTCTTCCAGCTGACGACTAAGCCAAGGTCGGGGTCTCTCTTGGTCTTTCTGGATTGTCTTCCAGTTCCCATTGCCGCGGTTCTACAAAGTGTTGCTTCTTTCTCTTCTGCTCGTCGGCAATGTGAGCAATCATCTGGACATGGTCTTCGCGACAAGGCATCTGCATTCTTATGGCTAGTTCCGGCTCGATGTTCGATCTCGAAATCGAATTCTTGGAGTCTCTCGATCCAACGTGCTACTTGACCCTCAGGATTTTTGAACTGTAAGAGCCATTTGAGAGCTGCATGGTCAGTTCTCAACAGGAATCTTCTTCCATACACGTACTTGTAGAAGTGCTCCACTCCCTTTACAACAGCTAACAGCTCTCGCCTGGTGACACAGTAATTGCGCTCTGGTTTGCTGAGCGTCTTGCTGAAATAACCAATGACCTTCTCCTGCCCCTCCTGGATCTGAGATAGGACAGCTCCAAGTCCCACGTTGCTGGCGTCCGTATCCAAAATGAACTTCCCGTTGGGTAAGGGATAGCTCAGAACAGGTGCGTTAATCAAAGCTCCCTTCAGCTTCCTGAACGAGTCTTGGCATTCTTCGGACCACTGGAACTTTGTTTGACCTTCCGTGAGCCTGGTCAGTGGTTTAGCGATGTTTGCAAACCCCAGCACATATCGGCGATAGTATGTGCACAAACCAAGGAAACTTCGAAGTTGGTGAATGTCTTTTGGGATGGGCCAATCCTTAACAGCTTTGATCTTCTGGTCATCCACTGCTACTCCTTCCCCAGAGACAACGTGGCCGAGGTATCGTACGCACATGTCCAATTTTGCGACAATTCCGGCATCTTATATGTCTTTTCTCAGGCAACACTTCCTTCATCACTTTTCTTATGGCAGCTTCCAAGTTAGCAGGCTCCTGTGAGTCTTCCTCAATCGTTTGAACTTTACTTTGGCTTTTGCAGCATTGTTTTGCTGCCTCAAATTCCAAAGCTCGTGCCAGTGCGTCTACGAGATGTGTTGGACGAGCTAATATCAACGCTTGTCTGGTTTCTTGGTCACGGAGTCCATCCAAGAATGCTTGAACCGCTAGTCGCTCCATTACATTTTCTGGTGTGGCTGGATATGCGAGACGAACCAAGCGTGCAATGTCAGTTTCGAATTCTTGTAAGGATTCGCCCGATTTTTGGCAGCGATTTTTCAGCTGGGAGTGGTATACGTGTTCCAAATGGGCGTGGCCATATCGTAATTCTAGATGTTTAATCAGCTGATCATAGTCCTCCTGTTCTTGGGCGGTGAGAGTTTGTAGAATATTTGTCGCTTCTCCACGTAATGCAAGTGTCAGTGCTACAGCTCTTTCCCCTGCATTCCATCCGTTTTGCGTTAACCATCTCTGTGGAGGACGCATTATTAATTTGTTTTTCCAGCTTACTAATCAGGGGTTGGAAAGCTTCCTATTTCTGAAATGACCTTGACATCTTTTATACCCTCTTGAACTTTATCCACGTTCAAACTCAAGTCCAGCATTGCATTTTCGTTAACCATCTCTGTGGAGGACGCATTATTAATTTGTTTTTCCAGCTTACTGATCGTTTCCTTTATTTTGTCCATTTCTGCCTCGATTCCGTCTTTGATTTCATCGCTGATTATTTCCTTCATCTTGTCCATCTCTGCCTCGACCCCATCTTTGATTTTATCTACCTCCGTGTTCATTTGCTCCCTAATTTTATCTATCTCTGTCTCAACGGTTCCCATTCTTTCTTCTAGGAAATTAGCCACACCACACAATTCTTTTTTTAGGCCTTCTGTGTTTTCCAGGAACTTCTCTTCCAGGCTTCTTGAATTTTCTAGAAGCTTCTCTTCCAGATTTCTAGAAAGCTTCTCTTCCAGATTTATAGAATTTTCTAGAAGCTTCTCTTCCAGATTTCTAGAATTTTCTTGAAGCTTCTCTTCCAGATTTCTAGAATTTTCTTCAAGCTTCTCTTCCAGATTTTTAGCATTTTCTTCCAGGCTTCTTGAATTTTCTAGAAGCTTCTCTTCCAGATTTTTAGCATTTTCTTCCAGGCTTCTTGAATTTTCTTCCAGTTTATTCATTACCAAACTTAAATCACCTCCGGGAACTTCGAATAAAAATGTTTCGGGGTCCTCACCTTCTTGTATAAGTCCTTCTGCAAGTCTTTCCTGGAGTACTTGCTTTTTACCTGTTGTTTCCAGTTCCCTTTCCTCCAATTCCTGTTTCAATTCCGCTACCTTCAAATCCGCAAGGCGCACTTTTCTTGAACACATTTTGTCTTTGACGAGGTATCAGTCTGTTTTACACGAAGAGTTTATCAGTTTGTTAAAAATTCACTTCGCGAAATCTTTTCCACGGGCCACCAGTCTATTGTCTGTTTCACGCGAAGAGTGTATCAGTTTATATTCCCACGCACAATTGTCCACTTCGCGAAAACCGGGCCACTGTCTATTTTGGGCGTACAAAAAGGTCTATCAATTTATTTTTCTGACTATCCACTCCACGATCACTTGTTTATTTTCAAAATCTCACTTCCGACACCAATTGTAACGTAAATAAACTTAACTTGGTTTAACTAATTTATTTAACACTTAATCTACAACTTAATTTATATTACTACGCCACTGTATAGCTCGATGGTATGGGCTCGTTCAGACTGTCCGTGAGACTTGAGGGCTGTCTATTTATCTCCGTCACAGAATTCCCGATCTTTCGAATTCCGGCAGTTGGCGATCCAGCATGTTCCAATCGTTTCCAATATCGACCGTTGCTCTCCGCGGAAAAGCGACTGGATGGTTCTCGAATATCTCCGGGGATGATCTCATCGCTGTCGATGGCAACATGTGAGGCGACAGGTCCGGCCTAGGTTCGTTACAATATTAATGTATTCTGCAGTCCTAGTCTGATTGTTCTGGCTAACACTTCGACAATGTTTTTTCTCATTTTAATTTCTATTCGTGTTTTACTGTATGTTTTATGAGTATTCTATTAATTGTTCATATAATTTTTGGTAATATGTCAATTGTTTATTTACTTTTTAGCCTTCTCCTGATGAAGTTGATGAATTCCAACGAATTATTGAGAATTTGAAAAAAACTAATAAGTTTTATTAGTCACAGACCGCAAAACTGAAAAACCACCTATTCCTCTATATTTATATAGTAGTGATAAGTACTTTATTATTTATTTATAATTGGCCCGCGTTGGGCGCCAATTGTTGTGATAGGTGCTTTATTATATTTAGTTATTTATTATATTTCTATTTGTATTTAAAAATAAATACCTATCATAACAGACATGAAACTCCGGCTATGTTGTCTTACCCTTTTTCAACACTCTTCTTACCTTATCATAGCTCAGTCGGTACGCCTATGAAGAGTGAGTCATCTCTATTCTCAACGGCAGGTTCAGTAGTGCCAACTTGGTGCGCTGCTTGATGTCAATGTGCTATTTTGTGGGAAGATTATGGTTAGATGTTCAATAGATAAACAAAGAATGCAGAAACATCGTCAAATAATTGTTTTTATTGAAATCAATCCATAAAACTGACCTACTCTGCGGAATTTAACTTATCTAACTAAAAACAGTAATCTGAAATGGTGAAAACTTGTTTATGTGTGATCAATACTAGTTGAATAAACGTTTGGATGTTATGAAAAAGTCTGTGAGCATAAAAAATCATTAAATGTTCTAAAGAAAGGACACAAGTGATCAGATACCCAATATGAGTTTCTGGACCTGATACATTGCACTTTATTTAGTTCAGCTTTTGAAATAACTTGCAATTCTTCCTTTGTGGTGTACTCCTGCCTCTTGGAAGTGTTCGTGCTTACTGGAAAATACAGCTCCAACTTCATTTATATTTCAATTGTCATTCATCATTCACACACATCACTTCCTCTTTAATCCAACATGACCTCCATAAGAGCCCGTTTGGAATTTAATAATGTTTGTGCACTTATTTTAAGTAATCATGATCAATTTTGAAATTTTAACTATATAGGATTATACCAAGAGTTTTTCTGTTGTGACATGTTATTTTATAAATTGCGGCAAGTGAAAGGGATTTTTAACCTCACTTTCGTGAGTACACACATGCCAAATTGTTTTTCAAATGAGCAACAAACCTAAATTTTGTGAGATTAAACAAAAAGTTATGGTTGCCAGGAAGAAAAATACCAAGCTTGAGGAGAAATGTGAAATTTTTGGAAAAAAGGAAGCCGTACAAAAATTTGATCAGAATTAAAATGTGAAAATACTTCAAGGAAGTAAGCAAATCAACCAGTATACTATATAAAACATTCAGAGACAAACAAGCGTAGAAATTACAAAGAAGAAACCACTCACCTTTCAAAATATAGTCGAAGTCCTATCTGTGACGCTGCTACAAAAAAGGGGGCCTTCCACTGAGAAACTACAAACGAAGAACACTTCCAGGATTATTGAGAATACTCAACAGAACCTAAACCAAGTGAACGTATTCGTATCAGACGTACGTATCCACGAACTCATATTCATTAGTTACTTATTTGAACAAAGATCTTGACATTATTATTTCACTGTTTTTTTAATTAAGTTAGATATCGCAGGTTAGGTCGTTTTAAGGATTTATTTGAATAAAAGAAACATTATTTGACCATTTTCTGAATTCATTAATTATCTGTTTGATCACCTAACCAATATTTCACAAAACAGTACATTCCCCATTGACTTTAAGCAGAGCAACGAGGTGGCACCACTGAATCCTAACTTGAGAGAGGGCGATCTCGTGTCTCCATAGGCGTACCGACAGAGCTGGGATAAGGTAAATGAATACAGGTAAAAGAGTATTTGAAAAAAAATAAGCATACATATCCGTATATTTATTACTATGATGATGGGTATTTACTTTTCAAAATTATCAAATAAAAAAGAAATCAATTAATCAAACTTATCATAACAAATATTTTATTATGATGACTAGTTGTTATTAAAAAAAATAGCAATAATAATCATTATAACAAATTAGTCCCATCATAATAATTGGCGACCAACGCGGGCCAATAATAAATAAATATACAGAGTCATCATAATAATTGGCGCCGTAACGCGGGGCGATAACAGAAACGTGAGGCGATAACAGTAACGTGGGCGAAATAACAAATATGTATTATGATGACTGGTTGTTATTAAAAATATATATATATATATATATATATATATATATATATATAGCAATAACGACCATAATAACAATTAGTCCAATCATAAAAATATATATATATATATTGTCATGTTATGAAAAACCAGGTATATATTTTAAAAAGAAAAAACCCATAAAAAAATAATTAATAAATTTTTAATTTTTTTAAATTTTTTATGAATAGATAAAAATGTCCAAATTATATAACACAATCAATTTCATACACTGTCAGAATGATTACAACCCATAATTCTTCAAAAGACAACAAAAAGTCTAGATTTACAAAATTTTCCTGAATAAAATGTGATCTACACAAATTTATAAATTTGAAACATACAGTATATGAAATTGTAGCTAACTAAAAGTAGCCAATGGTAGAACAGCAAACTTCTTGATGACAATAGCCAATCAGGGAACAGTATGGTCACATGTAGAATTTGAAATTGTGAGGGAAAAAGAACGAGAGAGTGTCAGAGGCAATTATTATTGAAATTTGTACATAGTTAATAAGAATGGAAAAATAGTTTTATGTATAAGTTATGACAAATAACCACAAACAGTGAAAAAGTGACAATATAGTGCGCGAATTCAAAAATTCGAATCGGAGGGAAGGAACAAAATTGGTATCCAGGTGACAACAAACAAAGCCACAAAGGAGATCGAATATAAATTTAATACGACTGCCACGTTATATTTTGGGAAAAAAAATATTGAATAATTCAACATTATAAGAGAAAAACCAACATTACCTTATTTGTACACCATATACAAGTATCCAAAGCTGATTGCTGAATTTGTATGGCCCTTTTCTATTTGGTATTGGAGTTCCTGATAGCATTGGAGTGAAAGGGAATCCAAATCCTGGCTTGTATTGAACAGCGACAGTTCCAGACAGGTATAAACCTTCCATAGTGCACATTCCGAACTGAACAATTTCACTAATAACGCATATTCCATCGGAAGAACTTTATTTCAATTGATTTCGAACTATTAAAGAAATGTTCACTTTCAAGGTAAAAGTGAGGTTGTGTATATTTTACCAATGAACTTTTCTCATGATTATCCATGAATATTTGTAGATTCACCTTAGAGTAAGTTATCTTTCGTAGGCCAGGTAAAATTAAGTTTTCCTGAATAAAGGAAATAATTGCTTTTTGATACTTTGTCGTTTGTTTTCTACAATGATCAACAATCATACTTATGACCATTGAATAAATTGAAATTTGACATATCAAGCAGTGGCTAGTGGCTCAATTGCCTGAACCGGCTATCTGAGACAAGGGGCGTACCAACTGAGCTCTGCTGTGGTAAGGAAAATGATAACAATTGGCAGCAACGTGACGAGAGAACAGTGACAATTATTATTACATTGCAAAATATATTATACAGGGCACAAATAATTATCTATATCATAACAATTTGGCTCTCAAAGAAGAGCGACAACTATTAGCCATTTTCATATTATCAACAACAACTATTATTATTCAATTCATCACATCATAACAAAATATATATATATATATATATATATATATATATGTGTATATGTTCACATTATCAGCCTGTAATAAACATTATTTTCTGACAGAGAAATGACAGATTCTTCTGAACTTTCGTTTTTCTTTCAAATGAGACTTCGTGCTGTATTCCTGTATAGATACATCTTCAGCGTAATGATACAAATTTGACCCCAGGAATAATTTGAACTGAGCTTTCATCAAAATCTGACCAGTTGCCAATTTGCATGAGAAAAGTGATATGTCCATTTCAAATTCCTATAATACAAGGGTGTGCAGTATAAAAAACATCCTGTGGATTTATTTTGAGAATACTCAATATACTTATTATTCTGAAACGAATTCAAGCTGAAACTGCCTTTTATTTTCACAAATATTCAGAGAAATAATTTTGTCCCGTCAGAATGACTATCGGAACCACTATGCGACGTCGGGACTGATTGGATTCAAGTGGATCCAAGTGCTATCAGTTACTAGTTATACGTGAACCGACAAGGATGGCTCTTGCTCTGTCGAAAAAAAAAAGAAATTGGGATTGCTCTAACAGCGATTGGGTCCCAAATGCACTTTAGTTGTTTCTAACATTAATTTTTCGATATCGGGAACGCAATTATGTAGTCGATGAGCCTATACACACGTCACGATTTCGAGTCTCGACGTCGGTCCCGTGATATCGGGTCTGATAAATTGGTATAGTTTAACCATTTCCAATTGCAGAAGCTGTTTCTATAGGGAGCAAATCAAAAACTCACGTATATGCGAAGAAACGGAACGAAAAATAATGTGTACTACTCGTAAACATTCTCCGTCGGGCAATGGTAGATCAAAAGAGCCGATAGTCAACGTGGGTTTCAGTGACAGCTGTTTGAGTGACCGCAAGCCAATGAGAATGCTTGTAGGTGTGTCTATTCGTTGAGACTAAGAGCGTTTTCACACACACCGGCAAAACCGGTGCCGGTGCCGTGCTGGTGCTGGTACCGGTTCCGGACCGTACAACAGCGTATTTCACACAGCCCGGCATATCGGTGCCGTTATCTGTGTTAGTATACGTTGAACAGTGCAGTAATAAAGATGTGTGCTGTTACTGCTGTCTTCTAGGGTTATTGTATCTTAGGAGAAAATTGTCGAGATCCCCGCCGGCTGCATAAATCAGAATCAGCGGCCGTACCGGCAAATAGGTCGGACCGGGCTATGTGTGAAAATTATGATTTGATTACATTGCATTCGGTGCCGGCACCGTCACCGGCACCGGTTTTGCCGGTGTGTGTGAAAACGCTCTAATAAATCACCAGTTTCAGGAGGTCTGAGTAAATGAAAGCCAGTAGCGTCTCTGGTCTAGGATCGAAATAGGTTTTAAAATAATTTATAGTTTTGTCGTGTTTTGTTGGAAAATATGTTTTTTTCGACCATAGGAAAATGGAATTATGATGATCCGATTGCCTATTGATACATACTTCCTCGCTTATGGCATATTCTTTTATTTTAACGTATTTTTTAAATATTTAAATATCTGAATAGAATTAGTTATATACGCCTCTGCTGCTCAAAGGATTCCGCCTCAAGACTGAAAATTTTATTTTTTATGCTTCTGCAATTGTACGTCTTTAGGCCCCTTGTAAAACGGGGGTCCCACGACCGCAAACGATTTTTTTTATACTCCAAGAGATTTTTTCCATTTCCAAAATAAAAGACAAAAGTGTTTGGATTTGAGGTGTGTATAATTTATATGCTTGATTGACGAATACAGATACTGGCTGAGGTTGGACGATCTTCGGACTCTTCACATACTCTCATTCACACACAAAATAATTGAAGCCAAAGATCCAAAATATTTGTTCGAAAGGCTAAACATGTTTTCGTCTATAAACAACCTCAGAACACGCAATAGACACTTACTTGTTATCCCCCTCTCACTACTCTGCAAACTTTACCAGAAGTTATTCTTATAATGCCGCCAAACTCTACAATCAGCTACCCAATGATTTTAGGTCTTACACGCTATCCAATTTCAAAAAAAAGGCTGAAACTTTTACTAAGAGATACTCAGTTCTCTTTAAGACATTGATGACTGCTACCCAATTTTGGATGTTTTTGTTGAATTTACTATGATGTTTTTTCCATTGTTGTTCAATTAGGTAACTCATTGATCTATCTTCATTTCAAATATTATATATAAATTTAGAGTATTTATTCTTATTTTTATTATTATTTTTTTCTCTTCATGGTTAAGTTGAAAAACAGCTCTTGCTGACACTTCGCCTTTCATCATTTTTAACTCTGTGTATTATTCCCTGCCACTCTGTACCTTTCTTTTATTTTTAACCGACGAAACCAAAAAGAAGGAGGTTCTCTATTCGACCCGTATATTTTATGTTTTTCCATCATATTTTTTTATGTATGATCGCGCATAACTTTTTACTGAGGCGTCCGATTCCGATAATTCTTTTTTCAGTGCATAGGGTGTACTTCGAATTTGGTCCCTTTTGAATTCAAAAGATGAAATCCACCCCTAAGGGTAGCGAAATGAAGGATATTGATCACTCACCCTCTGAATTCTGGTCCGTTAACCGATCGGGTAGAAAAGAGGTGACAATGGCAGATCGCTACTGACATTATTCTTGTTCCACATCCGTCAAAATCAGTATATTTTATGAGAGGATGGAATGATATACAAAGTAATGAAATAAACTAAGCAGAACAACGAAAATAATTTATATTACAACAAATAGTAAAAGTAGTTAATCTATTATTTAACTGGTAATAGTTGAAGTAAGGTGGGTAAGTAAGTATTTTGGAAGTAATAAAAAAACAAGTAGGTAGTAATAGGTAGATTTTAGCCACAAAAAATTGAAAAATAAAAACTTTTTAACAAAAAATTAAACCGACGAAATACGGAACTGAAAAGTAAAAATAAAACTTTTTAACAAAAAATTAAACCGACGAAATCATGAAAAGCAAAATAAAATAAACCTTCCTAGTCTAAATGATAATTGAGCTCCTAAACTAATGTAAGTAACTGATTTTGAGTCGGCGCCAAACAAACTAGCAATTGAATTAGGTGAAGCGTAAAATGATGGCAGCGAGATGCACGGCTGCGTTTTGATGACTTTCATAGATAATGATCTTCGATAATTGTTTGTTTATCGCCGACTCAAAATCAGTTACTAACTTTAGTTTAGGAGCTCAATTATCATTAAGACTAAGGAGGTTTATTTGATTTTTTGCTTTTCAGTTGATTTTTTCGTCGGTTTAATTTTTTGTTAATTTTTTTTTAACTAAAATGATGAATAAAGCCGCTTAATTATTATCATATAGGTTACTGTAAAAAAATCGTGCCTTAGAAGCGATAGGTTAGCGAATCAGTTGCTCATATCAGATTCGGGTCACCTAACAATAAGACTACAGTTTCGCATTTAAAAATTAGAAAGGCAATATTTCGGCAATTCGCATAGAATAATATTTGATTTATACTGCGAGGTATATAATTATGAATAACTTGGTTATTAGGGTCATATGCAGAAAAAAATGGACTGCACGTTCGTGATATATTATTAATTTCCTTTCACCGAAGTTTTGGCAATGTTAAAACGAACTGAACTCGCTAATTTTACTGTGCGCGTGTCTAAGACTAATTGAAAATTTGCTAATTGTTTGTTTACATGTAATCGACAAGGAAGATGAAATAGTCGCTTTCATTTATGTATGTTCTCCGATTGACCTGAACCGGAATGTATTAGTTTCAAGTTGAATATAACACTAATGTGTCCACCTGCTAAAGGACTTCGCACCGCATCAATGGGAAATTGGCTTTCGGTGAATTTGCTCGAATTTTTTACATATTGCAGAACTCGTGATCCTGATCAAATGCCTCCATTGCACCACCGCTCTAAATTCAACAGTTTAGATTATACAGGGTGTCTTTTCCTCTCGAGAATGTATAGATGGGGTCAAAATATCACCAATACTTCATATAACTTTTGTTCCTAAAAGCCTTCGTTACCAAGTTACGGGCCCTCAAAGTTACAAAACGAAAAATGTTTTTCTTTGATAACTTTCAAAGTGAATATTCGAAATCATCTAAATTTTGGTGATTGACTAAACAAATGGATTCCTTCGATGAGCTTTCATGCAGGAGTCAGTTGTTTTGCTACAAAGTCAGGAACGGACTACCCCCGATGGTCCACACCCCAAAACTTTGAAATGACAGATAATTTTTCGAAAGTTTTCAACAAAATAAGGTTACGTAGACAATTTTCTGAATGAAAGTACTCGTGTGGAAAGTCGATCGGAGCAACGATTCTTAATAAAAATGCAGTTTTACTCGACGACATCAAACCCGATCGTCCACCATTATTTGAAATGAAAAATTTTCACAGAAGAAATACTAATGCTAACGTTACTTCAACAACATTTATAACAGGGATAACACAACATATGCTAAAATAAAGTCGTAAACAAAAAGTACAGTACCTAGTTGAAAGTTTCATTCACAATGTAGATATTTTTCAAATGAAATATCAAGTTATATAGATTCTAACAAGCTACTCCACTATGAAATATCGATTTCAGTCCATATTTTGTATGTACGCGTGGAATAAGCACGTTTCGTGTTGTGTTATCTGAAAATCATGAAACTCAACATTTGGATGTTGCAAATTCGTATTCACAGCTTAAATGTTGAGGAGTTTCACTGATAAGTATAATTTCATGGGAGAAAATATTTAACTCGAAGATAAATTTAGCTGAAAAAACGCACATCGGAAGACATAACTAATAAAAAGCAAACGAATAAACTACAAAAACGACTGCACATGAATAGGTGAAGAATATCCGGTGAATAAATTTATGTTCCATTTCTTCCACAGATGTTGACAAAAACACCTTGTAGAAAGAAATAAAATTAGTGTGGATAAAAAATGACAACTGGAATGCGATTTTGTTTTGTTGAATATTGTCAATATTCTAATAGGACAGTTTGAAGTGTTTTGATATGGCCGAACAGTTTACATTCAACGAATATGCAGATATGCATGCATTGTATAGACGAGCATTTGGTAATGCTACAGAAGCCCGTCGTCTGTATGCCGAGCATTTGCCCAATCGAACGTTACCGGCAAGAGAAACGTTCGAGCGAGTCGATCGCAGCTTGAGAGAGACAGGTATGTCTAATGGATAATTGATTGGAGCCTGTTGTTCTATTTCGATATTATTGTAGGTTCAGTTTTGCCAGAACGAGGTGGTGAGGGCGCTCCTAGGGCTGTGCGTACCGTTGTATTGAAGGAAAATATTTTGGAAGCTGTCGCTGATGATCCTTCAATGAGCAACAGAAACCTATCAGAACAGTTCCATACATCCAAGTCCACTATTCATAGAATAATTAGGGAACAACTGCTCCACCCATATCACATCCAGAAGGTACATGCCCTGACACCTGAAGATTTTCCAGCACGACTGGAATATGCCAATTGGTTCCTGGATAAGCAAAGAGAGGATATTACTTTTATTACTCGAGTTTTATTCACTGATGAAGCAGGTTTCAGTAGAGATGGAGTAATCAACTCTCATAATCTCCACATATGGGCCGAAGAAAATCCCCATGGGATATTGCAAACCAAACACCAACGGAAATTCAACGTGAATGTTTGGGCTGGTATCATAGGAAACCATCTTAAAGGACCATTCGTTCTACATGACCGATTGAATGGAGAACGTTATTTGGAGTTCATTCAGAACGATTTGAATGGACTTTTGGAACATGTTCCATTGCAAACCCGAAGAGATATGTGGTTTATGCATGATGGCGCTCCTCCTCATTTTGGTTTGATTGAGCGGGACCATCTGAACCAGATTTTCCCCAATAGATGGATTGGTAGAGGTGGGCCATATTCATGGCCACCGCGGTCTCCAGATTTAAATCCATTGGATTTCTTTCTGTGGAGGCATCTATAAAAAGCCTCGTTTACGCTACACCTATTCACACCAGAGATGCCTTGTTGAATACATTACATTGTGAAGCCATTACATTGTGAAGCCATACGAAACGACCCTGGCATGCTATTTCAAGTGCGGAGAGAGTGTTTGCGCCGACTAAGAAAATGTATTGAGAGAGACGGGGGTCACATAGAGCAGTTTTTGTAGCGGATTTTGCATTTCTGTTCGCTCTTGAGGCTTGCGATCGATTATTTACACCATGAGTTTCGCAAGGTAAACGTGTTTGCATGATAAAAATTCGTTATGAACATTGTACCTATCATTCCTATTTTCATTACAAATTAATATTTTCGAATAATGGTAGACATCTTAGGTTGGATGTCGTCGAACAAAAATGCATTTTCATCAAAAATCGTTGCTTCGATCGATTTTCCACCCGAGTACTTTTATTCAGGAAATTGTCCAGGTAACCTTGTTTTGTTAAACCATATTGACAAATCCTAGTCATTTCAAAGTTTTGGGGTGTTTACCATCGGGGGTAGTCCGTTCCTGACTTTGTAGCAAAACAACTGACTCCTGCATGAAAGCTCATCGAAGGAATTAATTTGTTTAGTCAATCACCAAAATTTAGATGATTTTGAATATTCACTTCGAAACTTATCAAAGAAAAACATTTTTCATTTTTTAACTTTGAGGGCCCGTAACTTGGTAACGAAGGCTTTTAGGAACAAAAGTTATATGAAGTACTGGTGATATTTTGACCCCATCTATACATTCCCGAGAGGAAAAGAGGATGTCCAGGGACACCCTGTATATAGTGCTAAAGATAACTTTTCCAAAATTTCAAATGGCCATTGTGAAGAGACTTTTTCGAATATATAAACCAAATCGAGTATGCATCGATTGTTCATACGGCCGATTTGAATACACTATAGTGAACAATGATTCCTGTACGTACAGACGATATACAGGGTGAGTCCAAAGAAAGAAGGTTTTTCAGTGATTTCCAAAAAATTGAGCGGTGGAGTTTCATTCATTTTTAGATTTTCGATATTTTGTAGGATACCAATATCAATTGCGTTTGATATTAGCATTCCTGAATTAAACTGACCAGTCCTGATATATACAAATGCCTGAAATTCCGGAAAAGTCGGTTACAAACTCGATCGTTCACGGTGAAAGTTCACTCTGCAGATACATAAAATATACAGGGTGAATAAAAAACTAGTGTCCTTTACTGATAATTTCCTTGAAGAAGTTATGATTTATATTGATGTCATTGAAGCATTTCCACAAATATGTGTTCGACACACATCTGTTGAAAGATTTTGAAAAATTTTCTCTGGAATATTTTGAATGATATGTATAAACCTATATATACTACGAGTAGTAGAACGACTCGAGTGAAGGTAAAAAAATCTCGAAAAATATCAAGTATAAAACAAAATCACTGAATAACAATGTTATAGGTACCTGAATATGCTCATATTTCATTACAAAAAATGTTTCGTATCTATACATAGTGTATCACACACACACACAATCAATTACAATATTCCTTGGAGAATTTCTAGATTCTAGATAGGTATATGTTGCATATGGAATTTTAGAATAAACCATAATCGACTTCCTACCAATGACTAGCAAAACTACCAATTCGCAAAACATACTCGAATTCACACACCTCAATTGGTGAAATGTCGATTGATTGGTAATTGAAACTTCCTATATATGGAAAGGAATACATGTTTAGAAGCCTGCTGTGAACCATTTGTGGCAAATATAATCTCATATGAATGCTTTTTTTATTACGAAAAAATATGGACTCACACTTTCCATTTGTAAGCCTATGCCATAAAATGTTCACTCTAAGACATGTAATCTATCCCGACACTAAGTTCATTTGAGAAGTACCCATACTAGGAGATAGACTAGCTGCAACTTTAGTTTGGTCAGAATGGCTCTGGTATGGAATGACCTATAGCAACCATATCCATTTGTTTAATAATTACTCAATTGTCATTTTGCAATCATTGCATATGTTAAGTTCTCATTGGAATCATATCAATTATTGAAAAAATGGCTAATCGTCACCGATTGAATTGTTTTACGTGTGATGTTATATTGAATACACAAAATATGGCGCTACTCGATGGAGAACCAAAAGAATTGAAACGAGAAATTGCCATTGAAAGACGCAACCAAAGGGGGCTTCCACAAGTCGCAGGAATTGATGGAAATATAATCTGTTTCACATGCAACCACTCAATTATTCAAGAGATTCATCACCTTCAAGAAGATCTAGGATGTTTGAGATTGAATATTTTGACACAATCCTCAAGGCCCACATGTCTCATTTGCAATGGTATAGCTGATCTTCAAAGACTCACAATAGAATGCAGAGTCAAAGTGTTCATAAATCAGAACATCTATATACCAGAAAATACCCGTAGAATTCATCTTGATGGTCGTGGGATTTTATTTCCCATCCTACAGATAGGCTTAAGATATATCACTAGACCTTACGCTCTGAAAGGTCAGGAACTTCAATCATTTTTAAACGAACTCAGAACTGCCGCTAAGGGTAAATTGG
Organism: Gonioctena quinquepunctata; assembly: GCA_018342105.1. Taxonomy (NCBI): domain Eukaryota; kingdom Metazoa; phylum Arthropoda; class Insecta; order Coleoptera; family Chrysomelidae; genus Gonioctena; species Gonioctena quinquepunctata. Next base: position 105,062 of record JAFIRS010001633.1, read on the forward strand.
ATTACGTAGACGAGAATAGTTTTTCTGATGAAGAATTCAAATCCATTGCTCCGCTCACAAAAGAACAGTTTGGCGACTTAAATAATCATTGTGTATCTGTACCAAGACAAGATAGAGGTGAGATACATATTTCTAATAGAGATTTATTGGCATTCTTATGCAAACTCCGACAAGGTATTTCTGATGAATTTTTAAGCATCATATTCCACTTATTAACAAGACAAAAAGTTGTTTCGATGCCTGAAAATTTCGTGGGATTTACTGTTTCCTTATTTCCAAATGGAGTATAGTTAGTAATTTTCCACTTATTCACGGCGAAAATAGCAGCCAGTCAAGATTATAGTAGCCCGTAGATAATTGTAATTACGGCTCTGGATACATATATCGTTTCACTGCGGGAACTTAATAAGTACGCGAGATTATTCCTTCGCCTGACTGCGGAAACCCAGCTCCCAACAGCCGAGGACGAAGTTGCATATGCGACATGAATTAATTTATAAAATGGGTCATTCTGTTCTACCACTGCCAGTTTAATGCCATTGAACTAATATGGACACAATGCAAAATATTGTATAACAAGAATATAGGACAAAAGGGCTTCAGTGACGAGGCTGTATTGAATACAATGAAAGGAGTATTAAATAAAGTTACTACGAAAAATTGAGCAGATTCTATTAAACACACTGAATATCTTATTAGTGGTACAAATTGGAAATGACAAAAAATGTTGGGTTGTCAAATATTACCCATTATAGTTAATATAAATGAAGATTCATCATCCGAAGAAGATCATTATTCTTCAGACGCAGACCCTGATAAATTATTTCATAACTTTGTTACATATGTAGCTGATAAAGCTATAATATAGTTTCATTTTCAATGCAGTTATCGGAGTTTATCAATCCTACAATCCTATTTCCTTATACCGATTTACTTCTCTTAACAAATTCTATTAATTCTATCATACTTAGTTTCCAAACTAGTTTACTGGGTTATTAAATTCTCCTCAATTATTCTCTTTACAATTCCAATAAATTCCAATAAATTTACATTTAGAAAGAATTAAGTACGGACATACCTTCACTACACTGATCTTTTCACCGCACATGCATTCCCAAAGAAGTTACTCTTAGTGTAATTCCCAAGCAGCATTATAGTGACGGAAACTGACACTGCAACTTCGACTCGGTTGTTATCACGTAATCACCACTAAATCTACCACTATACAGTAAGAATTACAAAAAAAAATCTATTTGTATGGTTGTAGTCACATAATTCCCATATATGGTAGCCACTCTACAGTTCTATGATATTATCAGAATCATTTGAGGTGTCTGAAACAATATGGCCACATTAAAGGTTTCTAAAATTAAAAGTGGAAAATAACCGTTGCGGTAACCATCCTGTACCACTTAAAAATCACTTAGAAGTCACAGTCACTTTCAAGAGAGTATGATAGTTTCGGTGACGTTTTGGTAACTTCCATAAAACCTTCAATGTGGCAGGCAGTTGATTGTGATATGTGGTGATGGTTGCCACGTTTTTGCTATCTCCATAATTGAAAGCCACAGTACGCATTTAATAAAAGTCACTACAAATTACAATAACCTTCAAAATTCACCATTCCGCGCGATGACGAAAGCTAACCTATGTTTTTGAGTTTCCTCAAATTATTTTATTGTGGCTTACAAGAAGTTAGTTTGACCTGTTACGTGAAACATGAATTATATTTATTCAATATGAAATGGGTTATGCGTTTTCAATAGACAATTTTCCTTGATTTTGAAGTGACCGTGGATTGGTCCGTGCGATGACGAAAACTAACCTAACTTTTCTCAAATTATTTTATTGTGGCTTACAAAAAGTTCGTTTCACCTGTTACGTGAATGATATTCATTCAAAATAAAATGGGTTATGCGTTTTCAATAAACAACTTTTCCAGATTTTGTATAAAAAGGTTCATTTAAATAGATCGTATCCCTGCTCCTGCTTAATATTTATACCTCAATTTTTAATTCTGTTTGCATAAATGCCATTATTTTCATTAATTGTTAATTGATAATTGTTACTTGATACTTGATAATTGTTGATTGGAGCTGCATATATCCACTATACTTGCTCCATGTCCTTTTTTTATTAATGAAGATGTACCCGCAATTTTTAGGTTATAACTTTGAAGTGGTGTGTCATGGGCCTGCGACGTGGGGACCACTTTCCAATGGTGGAAAAAGTTATAATTTAGTTCCACTGGGAGGAGCTTTAGAGTGGTATATTTACTCTTTCTGACACTTTAAAGTTATATTCTCCAGAAGCCGTCATATTTACAGCAATATGCTGGCTCGCCATTATTAGAGAAATGATCGAAATATTAAATGAAGATTAATTTGTCGTCAGCACTGCATCAAACCTAGTAATTTATTACGTAAGTATTTGTTTCAACTAACCAAGATTGATAAAACAATATTACTTTCCACGGACACCGAAGAAATTACCGACATTATTAACAACCTGAAATTGAATAACGCCCCTGGATATGATGAAATCCGAGCAGAGACATTAAAAATCTTAAACAACTACATATCAGAACCTCTGGTCTATATATTCAACAAATGTATGGAGAATGGTATATGTCCCAATATCCTCAAAAAAGTGTTATCACACCTATCTTCAAGGAAGATGATGACACTATTGTTACAAATTACCAACCTATATCCCTAATCAGCACATTGTCGAAGGTCTTTGAACGGGTCATAACAAATCGCTTAAATTCTTATTATGTTATGTTATGTTAAGTACCTACATAATTTCAGAGTTATTTCCAAAATTATGTTTTCCTTAAATGAAGAGTATTCACATGGCGCGTGCTCACAATCGAGCTACAACACCCATATTTCACATAAAACTTTTATTCGTTTAATTTTATCCCGGTCAGAAGTATCCAAATTCAATATACTTACTTACGCGTTCGTATGTGTATATGTTATATATTTTAATAGTTGATCGAGTATTAGAAATGAATCAGGCAAAATGGAAGAATGGGGAACATTAATCATAAAAATATGTTGCTGAACAGAGATCGAGCTACATATTATTTACACAAACGCAGTGAGTTGTTTAACGTGTCTAGTGTCGGCCACTACATATCCACGTTTCTGCCAGGTGACCACAACGTGGTTGGAATGTGGCAAGCTGAGTTCCAGGAACGTAGATCGGAACGTAGCAGCCACCAGGCGTTTCCCATTTTGGTAGCCGCCGCGTGATAGAACCGTGTATATTACGTGGCAGTGGTTCTGGTCAAACACCTCAAAGTTTCCCAGAATTGTGGAAGCAACGTTCCGTCCACTAAAAATGCTACTTGGGTTTGGACTGGCCCGACAGCTATTTTTATTACCATAAGCAGATAGATAAAATTGAAATGAAATAAGTATATACATTTCGTCTCAGCAATGATGTATTGCCTACTTCGCAATCCAAGAACGCCTACACTATAAATGTTCATGTTTGACATATCATTACAATTTTGAATAAGCCTCGTAACGTCCGCTCTCTGTGCTATATCTGCCTCCGTTCTGAACACTGTTTGGATTCTCTTTCTCAAAATAGTTTGAATTCGTTTATTTGTATTTGAAGGATGTCTATTGAATAATAAATGCCCTGTTATTTCGGATGCCATCTTGATATGTAGGGTGTTTGGTGTCAATTAATCACCGTTCTGCCATTTCTTACTTCTTCTCTGAAAAGAGATAACCATGTGCGATCCATTTCGAGTTTGTTGACTAGCAGTTGTTCCATATAATAATGCAGGCTGTTTCTTCCAAATTCCTATATTTGGTTTGGTTCCTATATTTGGTTTGGATCACTCATTAATTTTTTGTTACGAAAATGAGTACTGTACGCCCTGCGTTGTTTATCTTTCTCGCAGGCCGGACGAAGGTCGGGAATTTCCGAGACGTGATTCCAGGAATGTGACACGTGATTCCAGGAATGGGCTTTTTCATCGAATAATCTCGATGTTCCACAAATTCAGTAATTCAGGGTGAATTATTATTTTGTGCAGTGCGGTACGCGGTATATTTTGGAAATTTAATTTGAATTGGGTATTTTATTGTGTTTTGAATCTGAGTTGGTCGAAGGCGTATTTTTAATTCAATGGTCGCAATGTTTCGTTCCTGTTCAGGAGCTCAAACAACAGGTACGTAATCTGGAAGGCACAATATAATAATGAAATGTATATGAGAGTTCTTTGTCTTTTTCTCATCTCCTAACATAACCGGTACCTATCTAAGGTACATCGAGGTTACTTAACATCTCGGCTTTATACTTCGGCCCAACTAAAAGTTATTCAAATTTGTATATCATATAAGTCTATGTAACTCACAGGTTATGTTATTTCCACAAAAATAATTCAGGTTATTGTTCGCAGTTCGCAAAGTTCGCAGCCGCTCCTCCATTTTTCAGTTGTTTGTATTGGGTCAGTAGTCATAAAAAAAAACGATTACATAAATATCATTACGAATGAAATATCGTACGTTCCATATTATATATTAGTGAGTCACCTAATGTACTCAAGTATCAGGACCAGAGGCTATATCGCCAATGATGTATAGTGACTATATAATAATTTTTTAAATGGACAATCGACAGTGCACATAATTGTTTGTGTTGAATCATGCATGACTGGTAAAAAATATCTTATACAACGCCGCCTGAAACGGGTCTGCGTGAAATGTACTTCGCGGGAATCTGAGGCAAATAAATTATGCAGAAAGTCGCCATAACAAATGAGGGATATTGCATTGTTTAATGATCATATTCGACAAGTGTAAATATCGCAAAGCTGCGGCCCGTTTTTGTATATGTAAGATATGCACAAGAAACGTTGCAACTTAAAAAACAACAGAACGAAATCGTTAAAACTCTCACTTTTGATGGCGAGAAAATTGACGATTTCAACAACCAAATGGAGTGATTCAGAAAGGCAATCAAACAAATCGACAATCTAAAACAAGAAGTCACAGTGATGTGCCGCTCTGAGAGCCGAGATCGAAAGCTTTCAACAAATCACCCGTATGAACAATATTGAAATCTGTGGAGTCATAGAGAAGAGAAGTGAAAATATTGTGGATATTGTCAAAATAATTGGGGAAACTGTCAACGTCACTGTAGGAGACCAGGACATAGAAACGATGATTCACCTAATTTGGAGGATTGTCCTTATGGTTATTAAGGGTAGAAATCATTCCACTAATATATATTTTTATTTCCCACATGTAAATTTCAAAGTTTTATTTAGTTTGAATTTAAATATTTCATTATGTTAATATATTCAGCTGAGGGCTTTCTACCCACCAAAGTACGGCGTTTCCCTAAATTAAAACCCAGCGGATCAGAACTCCAGCAAAGTCATTAAATTGTTTGGAATTATGCCATTATACGAAATAACGGTCATTAGATTGAGATGTTATCAAAATCAAATTTAACTGAAGACGAAATTCCTATCGGGATTCCTCAACGATTACAAACAAATTATCGTACAATTATCAAGACCAATTGCATGGATATAAGAACCAGTCCACCGATATTCAAAATTCATTCAGTCTAGAAATTCAGTCTGGAATTCAGTCCAGTGCATTCAAGTGAGAAGATCATTCAGTGTAACCACTCAGTCTAACTATTCAGTCGAGAAAGAACAAAACATAATCTGGTTATGATGAAATATCAGTTAAAATCATAGAAAATATCTCAGAATACGCTTTAAATATTCTTGTGGAGGCCATCAATAAATCATTGCGTTCTGGCAGATTTCCTTCATGTCTGAAACTAGCAATAGTCAGTCCGCTTCATAAAGGTGGCGAAATGCATGATCCATCAAACTTCCGGCCTATATCATTGCTTCCAACAATCTCAAAATAATTGAAGAGCTTGTTAAAAAGAGAATGTCTTAAGTCATCATAACATACTATGCGAATCTATATGGATTCCAAAACTATAAAAACACAGGCGATGCAATCTTCTCTTTTCTGGAAGATGTGTATATTGGTTCAAATAATAACGAAGCTATTGGGGCAGTGTTTTGCGATTTTTCTAAAGCGTTCGACTGCTTGAAACATGAAACAGTGTTATTTAAACTTCAGTGCTGTGGCTTAAGAGGATTGTCATATAGCTGGATTTACAGTTATCTAACAGGCAGGAAACAAGTAGTAAAACTCCAAGGAAATAAATCGCACATGGAGAATAACACAACAGGTGTACCGCAAGGCTCGGTTCTGGGTCTCATTCTGTTTCTGCTTTATCTGAATGATCTGGTAACCGTTGACAAGAAATGGGAAGTTCACACTTTTTGCAGATGATACCACCATCCTTTGGCGTGGGACAAATGAAGATAATCTCAGAGAAACATAACTCTTGATCTCTATAAAACTAAACACTGGTGTGATTCAAACTACTTATGTTTCAACACAAATAAAACAAACATAGTCTGCTTCAAGTTCAGTTTCGACGACTTACTTATAGAAAATCACGCTATAGTCAACAAAACTCACACAAAGTTTTTAGGGGTATTCATAGATGAAAAATTAAAATTTGATAAGCATGTAGTGAACTTATGCAAAAAATGGCATCTAGCTGCTATGCAGTTCGAGTTGTTTCAGATGAACTCAATCAATCCTCAGCCAGAATTGTGTATTTTTCCTCGATTGAGTCGCATTTGAGATATGAAATTGCCTTTTGCGGCTTTTGTAGTCAGCAACTAGTAAATTTAGTATTCGTTTGGCAAAAAGGGGATGTCAGGCAGAATCACAAGATCACTGCAAACCACTTTTCATCAGTCAGAAAATTCTAACTGTACCTTTTAGAAACCGTGTGTCTAATACACAAAAAGTATTATAATTCAGCAGTAAATAATGATAGACGATACCATACAAGAGGAAGTCGGAATCTACCCTTGTCAATCCCAAAATGAGCAATTACAAAATTTTATTTGAATGTACTACAGGGTAGCAACAAATTTAAAAAAGTTCAGGAAATCAGTTAAAGAGGTATTTCTGCAAGAAGCCTACTATAACTTGAAGGAATATTACAATGATGAATTTTAAGCCTTAGTATTTCCGTTGCTTACCTATCTGTATTGTTTTATTTATTTATTTATCTGTGATGTTTGATATATTTTTCTGTACTGTTTTATTTGTATTCGTTTATGTACATATGTTTCAACTCTATAATGATTGTTCATTAAATTTCATATATTTTTATTTTCTTAATATTTATGACTTTATAAAATTACACTTACTTTGTCAATAAGGATACTTCTTGGGCAATAAAGCAAAGCATGATTCTAGAACGAATTACGTTCAGTATACTCAGTTCAGCGTTTCAATATTCGAATTACATAGTGATAACTCGCAGTGCAACTTAATCACAAATCACAGACAACCAGGTCTTTCGCGACTTCGCTCTTTACAAGGTAGAAACGCCTCAGCTTCATATTCGTAAAGCAATAAATATATTCTATCAACGTTAGCTAAAGTGTTCAGCTCTGCCACATAAATAATAGTTGCCCACGAAAATATTTTATAGGTGTAACGGTTACCCATATACGCCAAATTAGATTTTCTTGTTTTTGTTTTCCTTTCTCTCTCTCTCTCTTTCCAATTTTCCTAACAAAGCTTAATTTAAAAAAAATGGTCTAAGCGGGAGTATTGTTTATGTTTGATTTGTATTAAATATTATTTTATATTCCTCAGAACATAAACAGTGATGTTTGTTATTTTTAATTTTGTTTGGATTCTACGCTTCCCTGGTACTTATTATCTCTTAGATCTCAGATCGCTCAGTGATAAAATCTGCTGGTACCACGCTCGAAAAAAAGAGGAGGGTCGACATATGCAGTCCTAATTTTCTGAAGAATTCGATGAGAAGTCAAAACAATACATTATTGAAAATTCACTTCCATTTTATTTCTTTAGATTTTTTCGGCCCCTCCAACTGACTTCAGAAAAACATATTTGAACAAAAAAGTTACATTCCAAGTGAAAGAAAAGATCTCCACCTATGGTCGGCAGCATGTATTATTGTTTTTTCAGCTCACCTCAGCAATTCCTATTATGTTTGGAAACACTGTAAGCACATGACTTTCTATACATACAGTGCTTCTCAAAAGTCCCCTCCCCCCTCTTATTTTTGGAACGATTATACATAAACAAGTGAAATTTGGAAACTGAATATTAAAGGTTGTAAACTTCCATACTAGTGATGATAGATGACGAAATCGTCAAAGATGACGTCACAAGGCCATTGTGACCAATAATTTTAAATGGAACCCTATGGCAAGCGACACCTCTTTTAAAAGGTATCAAAAAAACCTATTCAATGATACTAATTTTGTTTGTGTTTATGGCAGTTTTGGCAACTCGCTTTTAAAAAACGCAAAGCTGTGACGAATTCAATCAGTTAATACTAAAATTCCAAATTCAAGTTCCGCCTCTGGATAGTTGTCAAATAAGCTGACGTTTTTGTTAGTCTCCCTAATTCGACGTTTTTGTAATTGTCCAAGTTTTTGTACATTTAATAATTTGTGTATTGTTGATCGAACGTTCAACTGTTTTAGCAGCTTTTGGTACTTTTAATATTTTTGTACATTTTAATAATTTGTTAAACTGTTGTGAGCCGAACGTTTAAGTGCTTCAAGAAGCGAAATGGTACGTGCTTTGGGTGATAAAGTAGCAGCGATCCTAATTCTTGGTGAAACTGGACAAAATATTCATGCAGCAGAACGCATTTCTAATGAGAGGTTTCGCGATCGCCCCGTTTCGAGGACTTATTTAAGGGAGCTTCTTCGTAAGTTTGAAACAACGGGTAGTATTAATGATGCGAAAAGATCTGGCAGACCACAAATTTCAGATGAGAAAAAAAATTTATATACTGGCAGAAGTAATAGTTAATCCTACTTCTTCAACAACTCACGTTGCATCTACCTGTGAAGTCAGTCGAAGTACAGTACACAGAATGTTGAAAAAAAATTAATTTCATCCATACAAATTAAAAATGGTTCATCAACTCTCAGACGACGACCCAGACCGAAAACTAGAATTTTGTGAAAATATGGAAACTAAAATTAACCAACAGCCAGACTATGTCAAAACAATTTGTTTTAGTGACGAAAGTACTTTCTATCTAAATGGAAATGTAAACACATAGAATGTGAGGTATTGGAGTGACGCAAATCCTCACCTGTTTCGTGAAACGCATACCCAATTTCCCCAGAAGGTGAATTTTTGGGCAGGTATCCTGGGAAACCACATCGTTGGGCCTCTTTTTTTAAATACTCATTTAACTGGTGAGGTTTATCTGGAGCTGTTGCAAAACGCAAAAGAACCGTTAATCCTTGAAATTTTGGAAGATAATCCAGATGAATTCGGCAATTTGGAAATAACATTCCAACAGGGTGGGGCTCCCCTACACTATTACGGTGCAGTAAGACGGTATTTGGATGAGGAGTATCGTGGTAGATGGATTGGACGACGAGGTTCAACGGAATGGCCAGCTCGATCACCGGACCTCACACCTTTGGATTTTTTTCTGTGGGCGTACCTTAAATCGAAGGTTTACGCCACTGAACCTGACAATATTGACGTTTTAAAACAACGTATTGTTGCCGAATGTGAGGCTGTTTCCGCAGATACATTTGCAAAAGTACCAGAAGAGTTTAAAAATAGGATATTTCACTGTCAGGAAGTAAATGGAGGTCACTTCGAGCAATTTCTTTAAGTAGATACTGATTCTTAAGTCTGTAATTAATATCATACTGAATGGAATTTAAATTTTAATGTTTACTAATGAGCCATCAAAACTGCCATAAACACAAACAAAATTAGTATCTTCGAATAGACTTTTTCGATACCTTTTAAAAGAGGTGTCGCTTGCCGTAGGGTTCCATTTAAAATTATTGGTCACAATGGCCTTGTGACGTCATCTTTGACGATTTCGTCATCTATTATCACTAGTAGGGAAGTTTACAACCTTTAATATTCAGTTTCCAAATTTCACTTGTTTATGTATAATCGTTCCAAAAATAAGAGGGGGGGAGGTGACTTTCGAGAAGCACTGTATAAATAGTATACCGCCCTTGACCGCTTCTGAGTTTCATTGCTCTCTTTCATTTCCAAATACAGTATAGTTCTAATTACGATTACCCAAGCATTATATAATAAAAAATTAAGGTGGGTTATCTTTGAGGATTAAAAAAATTTAATTTCACCCTTCAAGATGCCTCATATTTCAAGTTTTCACGTCAAGCATACATTTTTATTAAAAACAAAGTAATATTCGTGGTGGGTTAGTCATCAGCATTAGATTTATAAATATAATTCGAAGTAATTCTGAAAAAAAAACAAAGAACAGAACGGAAAATTTCTAACCGCTGATGATCTATAATTTATTTCTTGAAGATATATAATTTATGGACGGTAGTAATAAAATTGTACGAGTCTTGCTTTGTTATTATGTGGGCAATAAAGTTTATTCAGGTACGACCTAATGGTGAATAAAACCTGATTCCGATGTAATTAATAAATACTAGAAAGTTGAAGATGTAGAATACATACAGCCCTATTAATTTTTGTATTGGACGACCACCGAAAAAGAAGAGGCGCAAACATATTATCTGCATATCATCGAAATAAGAATAAAATGATGGAAAGTCATCATTGAACTTTTGAGCCTCCGATCAAATAACATGGACTAGATTGAGAAGAAAGTTCGGAAGCAATTTGTTTTTCAGCTAGTTCGCTATAATAATTTTCGAGATATCCGAAATTTAAAAACAGATCCTTAAAGAGCGGGAAATTTCCTAAAAGAAAGTGCTGTGCTGGCAATATTTATAATTTTTATTTAGCGGCGAAAAAAAGGCTGAAAACGCGCGGCTTAGCTCCCGACCGAATCTGAAACCCGAACAAAAAAATTCATTTTAACCGAGTAAATATCAATATTAAGGAATACAAAAATTCAGGTACTATCTAGACATATCAATAAACAATAAACCGTCGGCAAAAAAAATTTACCTCTAGTTTTCAATAAATTATGCCTTTATTAATTAAAAAATTTTACTTGTTGAGAGTTATTATAAAAACCCTGATAATTGTTGAACTAAAAACCTAGAGTTTTTTTTTACTTCCTCAAAGGCTTTAAATAATATCGCCGTTGGAAAAATTGAAAAATTTTGATTCTTTACTTTTTTTTAACAATCAAAGGTATACAAAAATTAAAAACCTATATAAAACAATTAAGGAGAGTTTTTTTTTTATTATCTCTATTAATTTGTTTTTTTTAGTGCCAAAAGAAATATAAAAATACATTTTTGAAATTTTTAACATTTAAAATTGTTATAAACAAATGCATTGATTATTAGATTTAAATAAACATTTTTTTGGGAATCCAGTCATTGATAAAAATAAAGATTCATAGGAAAAAAATCATTTCTTAAATAAATGTTTTTATTGTTGAAAAACGCACTTGCTAATTAACAATTTTTTGTTGTTGTTAAATATGAATATTAGGAAACCATTTTTTTTCATTGTTCATCACGTTCTCTCATATTATGGGGAAAAAATTTCTTATTTACTTTTCATTTGTTTATTAAACAAATAATTTTTTATAAAAAAATGAATTTTTGCGCAAAATTTTTTTTTTTACTAAAAAAATACTGAAAACCACCATGTGTCGTTTATTATAAAAAACATTTTTTTTCTATTTTTTATATAATTACGAAAAAATTTGTGCACTTTGACTTGTCGCTTCCTTTTTGTTTTCCTTCATTGCTAATAAAATAACTTATAAACTATTGAAGATACTACAAGAACACTCCAAGTCTTTTTTATTCTACATTGATCAATGAACAATTTTTACCAAAGCTCTAACTCAATTGTTCATTAACTTTTTTAATATTATTTTTATAATTCCCTTGAAATAATTCTTAATCAGTTCAAATATCTTATAAACTATTAAAAATACAAAAGTGGAAAACGTAGAAACAAAAACCAGGTAAGATACATGTCTGAACTCGGTAAGATAAGAACTACTTAAATTCATCAAAAAAAATACTGGTCCGTATTCGAAAATATTTAGTTGAGGAAACGAAGAACGAAACGTCGCATTGAAAATCAAAGCACAGCATATCGAGGCAAATTTAAAACAGAGAAGAAAGTTTCTTCAACACATTTCCATATTCCTAAAAATAGAGGCGACAGCGCAAAGAAAAGAAAACGGGCTATTTCGGTTTTCCCCGTATATTTTGAAAACGGTTCGTGATATCAATCGTTGTTCCTTGTTATTCCCTGCTTTTTCCTTTTCATCACATTGGATTTGATCTCGATTTGATTTCAAGTTTGAGTATTCATTCAAGGTAGATATATTTTAAATTTTATCCTCGCAACTTAAGTCAAATACCCTTTCAAATATGAACAAAAATAAAATCAGGACCGTATTCCGGAGGGAAGGAATTTTCATTAGTCGGACCTTGATGATGGAATTTATGGTCAGAAATATAGAAACAAAAACCAGGTGAGATACATACCTGAACTCGGTAAGATAAGAACTACTTAAATTCATAAAAAAATACAGGTCCGTATTTGAAGGTAGCCCCGAAGAACGAAACGTCGATTTGGAAATCAAAGCACATCGAAGCAAATTCGAAACAGAGAAGAAAGTTTTTTCAACACATTTCCATATTTCCAAAAATACAGGCGCCAGCGCATAGAAAAAAAACGGGCCATTTCGGGTTTTCCCCGTATATTTTGAAAACGGTTGTGTTATTTTCGCAAGTCAGATGAAAAAAAAAAGAACAAAAGAAAGAAATGAAGACTAAAAGGAGTAGTCTAAGGAAAAAATATCTAAAAGTCACAAAAACATATAGTCGGCAAGTATATTTTCCGACGAGATGACAGAATTTAAATACAAACTACAATAAATTAGAAGAACAATCACATGGTAAAAAAACGAATTCACAATAAAATCATACTTTTAGATTAAACATTTTTAAATACAGAGTTTTATGGATGCTTTTGGAAACAGGTGTTTTCATGAATTCTTCAACACTATAAAACAGAAAAATCGAATTAAACGGTTTTCTTCACATAAAGGATTCAATATAAAATTGAACCAGAAAATGGTAGATCTCAGGTGGAAAACAACTACTTTCCTGGCAAATACCACGCAGAACGTTGAATGATATTCACCTGAAAATCCATGCATACTTCCATATAATATCGATGGACATTGAATGCAAATGTTTCTTTCTGATAAGCTCGATTATGTTTAATTTATGTCGTGTTCACCTAACAATCCGCATACCGGTTTCAGGCTTCTTGGCCCTCATCAGTACGGAGTAGTCAACCAGCCAAAGGTCCAAAGAACTCTGGCTGAAGTGAGACACAACGTAAACAAACCATCATCGAGCTTGTAACACCTATAGGTACGCCGGAAAAGATAAACTTTAACTGGCGGTACCTAGTGACAGAAAGAAACACTCCGAAAATCTCCCACCTCGATAGGTCTCTAAATAAAAGATTCCATCTCAGTAGGAGTGGCAAGCCCGTCTAGCATATAGTGAAAGATAAGTGCCATGTGGAGTGGAATGAATGAAAATCGATTAAACGGTTTCTTCACATAAAGGATTCAATATAAATTGAACCAGAAATGGTAGATCTCGGTGAAAACACTACTTTCCTGGAAATACACGCAGAACGTTGAATGATATTCACCTGAAAATCCATGCATACTTCCATATAATATCAATGGACATTGAATGCGAATGTTTCTTTCTGATAAGCTCGATTATGTTTAATTTATGTCGTGTTCACCTAACAATCCGCATACCGGTTTCAGGCTTCTTGGCCCTCAATTTTATATTGAATCCTTTATGTGAAGAAAACCGTTAGGTGAACACGACATAAATTAAACATAATCGAGCTTATCAGAAAGAAACATTTGCATTAAATGTCCATTGATATTATATGGAAGTATGCATGGATTTTCAGGTGAATATCATTCAACGTTCTGCGTGGTATTTGCCAGGAAAGTAGTTGTTTTTCACCTGAGATCTACCATTTTCTGGTTCAATTTTATATTGAATCCTTTATGTGAAGAAAACCGTTTAATTCGATTTTTCTATTCATTCCACTTCACATGGCACTTATCTTTCACTATAGAAACAGTACCACAATAAAAAGGTTCAGAGTTCTTTTTTGAAACATTCCGGCTGAAGATTTTTTAACTCTTCTGGTATGTGATTATAAAGATCCAAGTTGAGAGAGTGACACTTGCTTAGCCTGAAACGGGGTTTGACAAGCCGATTACAGTTTCTATTATTGTGCGCGTGAATTTCTGAGTGTTTGCAATAATTATCTTCGTGTTGGTGGATTTCTAAAAGAGTTTTGTAAATATTAACCGATGAAAGAGGCATCACTCCATTTCTGATGAATAAAGGCTTACAGCTATCTATAAACCCAGCGTTGCATATTATTCTCAATGCTTTTTTCTGTAGGATGACATTTTTTATGACGTGTGACGAGTTACCCCACAAAATGAGGCCATATTCTAATTTGGCGTGACCTAGGGCAAAATAAGTGCATCTGTGCTCATGATGTTACGAAGTTGTCTGAAAGCAAATAAACTTCTGGAAAGTTTACCTCTGAGATCTTCAATATGAGCTGAACATGTAAGATTGTCGTCTAAGATTATACCTATTAATTTAACACTGGAGTTATCTGAGTTATATACATTTGAAGAAAAAATTATATATTGATTTTTATCTCTATTGATTTTGAGTTTGTTTGTTAGAAACTAGGTGGAGGCCTTATCTTCAGCTACCATGGATTCCTAAGTCAACTGTCTGACGTCTTCGTTTCTTGATATCAATGAAGTGACGTCAGTGTATTGTATACACATATAAATAAGTTCAAATCATTCACATAAATAAGGAAAAGGAGAGGACAAAGTACCGAACCTTGGAGTACACCGTATCTCACTGTCACTGATGATGACCATTGATTATTTTCAGAGACAATTTGCTTTCTCTCGCATAGATACGTTTCAAATATTTCGAGGGCAACTCCCCCAACACCATAAAATTCAATTTTTTCCAGAAGAATGTCGAGGGAGACACAGTCGAAGGCTTTGGAGAGGTCGCACACAGTGATCCTTTCTCTCAAGGCCAACCACTATGCCTCTGACCACCTTCAATAGAGCGTCAATTGTAGAAGTTCCAGAGCGAAAACCAAGAGATGCCAGTAGTGGTACGACATAAAAAATATACGGACTGTATATACAGGGTGTTAGTGTATAAGTGCGACAAACTTCAGGGGGTGATATTCTGCATGAAAAAATAATGACAGTTTGCTATATAACTTTTGTCCGCAAATCCTTCGTTTTCCGAGATACGGGGTGTTGAAGTTTTTTTTAAAAACTGACTATTTATTCATTGCTCTGAAACCGGTCGATATATGCAAATGAAATTTGGTGAGTTTCAAGAGGTAGTTATTGCGCCTTTTTTGACGTGCAATTAAGAATTTTATGCTCATCATTGGTGCGCATACGGGTAATGATCTCAATTTTTTTTCCGCGTTCCATTTGTGACAAAAAATCTCTCTTGCCTTTTTTTCGTATGGGGCGCCGTTTTTAAGCAAAAAAATAAAGCATCTTAACACGTATTTGTCATTACTTTAATACATTATCAAGAACTATCTGATATAATAAAGTTAAACCAGAACAATGACAGAAAATGACACTAATGAATAAATAGGCGCAAAGCTACAACGAATCTCCCTCAGACCTGATACAAGATTCAACTCTTCGCCTCATTGATTGTCGTATTCGCGCAAATATTCCTGGTATATTTCTTATTGTCTCACAGATGGCTATAATTCGATTCCTAAGGTCTTCAACATTTTCGACGGGAGTGGAATGACATACGAAAACCCCAAATACAAAAATCTAGAGGATTTAAATCCAGAGATCGAGCAGGCCAATGTTCCGTACCTCCCCTACCTATCCAACGATTTGGATATACTGTATCTAAGTGATTACGTACAATAATGCTAAAATGGACTGGAGCACCATCATGCATGAACCAGAAGTGTTGTCTCAGCTGTAGAGGAATTTTTTCAAGAAAAACAGGTAACTCTTCCTGTAGGAAATTAAAGTAAGAGTCGCCTGTTAGTCGTTGTGGGAGGAAATGTGGACCGATTAAATGATCATCAAGTACCCAAAGCCATACATTTACTGAAAACTGATGCTGAAAATGAGCTTCTAAGATTCCATGTGGAGGTGATTGTTATCGAAATTTCGTATATACTGTCTTCCAAAATTAGCCTCGTCAGTAAACAAAGCGCCATTAAAAAAATTAGGAATTTGAGCGATTTGATGAAGAATCCAATGGCAAAAAACAAGGCGTGGAAAAAAGTCTCTAGGTAGTAGAGCTTGCACACGTTGAATATGAAACGGATACAATTGCACAGTTCGTACTTCTCGAGGGCGCCCGCAGTCAGATGTTTGTTTTTTAAATGTACCTTTTTCGCGCAAACGTTGGTGAAGACGAGCAAATATTGTGTGATGGGGTACCCTACGTCCTGGATACAACTCAGCATACAATCGTCGAGCTTGCCGACCATTTCCATTACTTCGACCATAGACAAAATGCATGTCTGACAATTCCGCATTTGTATAATTTTCCATTCTTCTCGATGAAATTAATGTTATACCAAACTAAAAGCTCAAAAATGAAGAAAGGCTAATTTGACATTTCGGTGAAATATTCGTATTTAACAGAATGTTGACAGTAGCCTACTACTAGATAATGATTGAAGTAATGACAAATACGCGTTGAGATGTTTTATTTTTTTGCATAAAAACAGCGCCCCATACGAAAAAAGGCAGGAGAGATTTTTTGTCACAAATTGAACGAGCAATTCAAAAATATATTTGGAATATATAGGTGGCGTACCATTTGTTTCTTTAAAAAAATTAAGATCATTACCCGTATGCGCACCAATGATAAACATAAAATTCTTAATTGCACGTCAAAAAATGCGCAATAACTATCTCTTAAAACTCACCAAATTTCATTTGCATATCTCGATCGGTTTCGGAGCAATAAATAAATAGTCAGTTTTTAAGAAAAACTTTAACACCCCGTATCTCGGAAAACGAAGTATTTGCGGAAAAAAGTTATATAGCAAACTGTCATTATTTTTTCATGCAGAATCACCCCATGAAGTTTGTCGTACTTATTCACTAACATCCTGTATATATATATATATATATATAAATATATGGTTGAATTGATTTAGGTGTGATCTAAGTTGTATTTGTAGGTTATTCAATTAAAAATGTGTTTTTTTCCGAAATTCTTCGTGTACGATTCACAAAAAGTCTTGGATAGATCAAACACGGGATCACTCGTTTTACCCACCCTTTCCAAATAACAGAAAATAAACAAACTAATTGTAGTGTCATGTACCTTAAGTCAAGTGGTTGAGAGTTGGCGGTGAGATTTGCTTTGATGTTTTACTGTTTTGTCAAGTTATTTGAATACATGATAAGATTTAACTGGTTTTATAAAACGTCGATAGGATATACCAGTAATTCCCATACAGTTTGAGTGATAATTTGGTTGGTCATGTTTTCGGAAGTATAACGGCTTCTCTGGTCTCGACTCTCATCGAGATTTTTTTCATTCCGTGAGAATAATGTCCTCTTGTCTTGACTCTCGACAGTGTTTACTAGATATGATGAGATAACACAATAGTACATAACGAACGAACTGAACATAACAAAATATTTTTGGCGTTTATTTACAAAGCTACGCTACTCTGTTCCGTCTACAAATACCGAAATACAAACAAAACGACCCAAATATAGAATGAAAAGCTAATATTTGCCACTTTCCAAACCTTCACACTCGAAACTTTCAAGAATATTTTCTTAGTGTGTATCTGAATTTTTAACTCAAGTGTTCTCTATACGTCGAATGTCAGTATTCACTTCTTATTGGAGTAGATTTATGAAATCTCCAATGAACTAATCACGATAAAATAAATCACTGAGACAAATGTGTGAATGGTTCCACGGCACTAATAACTGGAAGATTTAAACTTTTTGCGTCGCCCGACAGGAGACATAACTTATTCCGATTATCCTTATTGAGTATGTCATTTGTAGTCTCGCGTGTGCTACTAATAAGTCAGCAAAAGTGCTAAAATAGCATAATTGCCTGCAACAGGTTCTTATGTTAGCTGCCACTTACAGGCCGGATAATTCAATTCGCACCTTACGTATTACCCATGTCGAGAACAAGGACGTACAGTTACAGTCGGTCAGAAAGGTGACTTAGGCCGAGAAAAAATAAAGCATCAACAAAGTGGTCACGAAGTATTTTTTTGCTCGATTTTGTTTTTTATGTAACTGTTTCTATGTGTTGAAGACTTATCAACGAATGATCCAAATAGATCCCAGAAATACTCAACACGGCGTTTGTTAGGGCGCTGAGTAGCATTTTTAGTGGGCGGAACGTAGCGGCCATAATGCTGGAAAACTTTGAGGTGTTTAACCACAACCACTGCCACGTAATATACATGGTTCTATCACGCGGCGGCTACCAAAATGGGAAACACTTTTTTGGTGGCTGCTACGTTCCGATCTACTTTCCTGGATCTCAGATAGCCACATTCCAACCACGTTTTGGTCACCTGGCAAAAACGTGGATATGTAGTGGCCGACACTAGACACGTTAAACAACTGACAACTCTTTATTTGAGGAGAACATTATAATTTTGGAAATAACTCGCCTCTGAAATTATGTACTTGAATCACTCTAACATTGTTTCATCAATCTTGGTTAGTTGAAACATGTTCATTAGTCATTAGTTCTTAAAAAAGAACATGTAGCAAGTATAGTGGATTTATGCAGTTACAATCAACAATTATCAAGTAACAATTAACGAGTAATGAAAATGATGGCATTTATGCAAACACAATCAACAATTAAGGTATAAATATTAAGCAGGAGCACAAGTCAGAGATCCGATCTATTTAAATTAATTAGTAGAATTCATTGAGTGAGTGGGAATGTTTGATTTCGACAGGAAGATCATTGTACTCTAACAATCCTCTATGAAACAAAGAATTTGTAGTGCGAGCATAAGTTGTTTTTTGAACATAAAAATTATTGTTTCTTCTGGTTGGATAGTTGTGTATCTGATTTTGGAATACAATGAATTGATCGAAATAGGGAGGGGCCTCACCAGATACAATCTTATAGATCAAAATAATTGAGTAATAAAACAACCTGTCTTTAACAGACATCCAATCCAACGTTTGAAGCATTAATATAATTGGGGTATATCTACTGCATCTCAGAATAACACGCATTCCTCTATTTTGCAGTTTTTGCAAGGCTGCAATACTATTTCCATCAAGCAATGCAAGTACACTAGCACAGTCATCAAAATGCGGTTGTATTATAGTTTTATAAACAGTTAGGGTCGTTTGAGGAGTAAGTTTTCTGCTAATTCTTGTGAAGAAAAATAGTTTTTTCCAATATTTTATTGTACATATATTGTATATTTTTTAGGCTAAGTGTATTATCAACAATAAATCCCAAGTATTTTATATCCTCGACAATTTCAATAGTTTCACCGTTAATATTAATATTTATAACATTTTTGTCAATCTGATTATATTTATAATGTGTTGTTATGATCATGGCTTTGGTTTTATCAACATTAAGTTCAAGTTTATTGATGTTAAGAAAGTGTAATTTTTTCAATTGCTCTATCCAGGCTAACCTTACTTGCAGTCACCACCATATCGTCGGCAAATAGATTAAGGAATTCACAATCTTGAATATAGTTCACATCATTTAGGTATAAGATGAATAAAAGAGGACCTAGTACACTTCCCTGGGGTACGCCAGAGGTGACACTCCTATAACCAGAAAAAATATTATCGACCTTAGTACACTGCTCTCTATCCAATAGAAAACTGTTAAACCAAGCTAGTGCATAGTGCCTGTTATGCCGTAGTATTGAAGTTTTGTTAGCAGAAGAGTCAGGTCAATAGTCTCAAAAGCTCTTTTAAAGTCTAGGAAGACTGCAACAATATATTTATTATCATCAATTCCCAATTTCCAGCTAGACAATGTCAACTGTAAAGCAGTTTCGCAGGAGTGCTTCGATCTGAATCCGGATTGATAATCCATTAATATTTTTTTGTTTTCGATATAACTTGATATTTGGTTATAAGCAGCTAATTCTAATATTTTTTCCAGAGGTTGCAAAGTATTGATAGGGCGGAAGTTCATGGCTTCATTAGAATTGATGATCTTTGGTACTGGTACAGCAGTACTTACTTTAACTTTATGTGGGAAATGACCAGTTACTAGAGACGTGTTAACAAAATTTAATATTACATGACCTATCACTTTCGAAATACTTTTGATAACTTTATTATTAATTACATCCGAATTACACCTATTATCCAGATTGTTTATTATAGTTTTCAATTCAAATAAGGTTAAAGGTAGAAATTCAGACATACTGGATACTTATAGTCGATCGAGTGTTAGAAAGGAATCAGGCAAACTGCAAGAATGAGGAACATTTATTATAAAAATATGTAGCAGGAGAGAGATCGAGTTACATATCAATTACACAAGCGCAGTCGTTGTTTAACGTGTCTAGTGTTGGACACTACATATCCACGTTTTTGCCAGGTGACCACAACGTAGTTGGAATGTGGCTATCTGAGATCCAGGAACGTAGATCGGAACGTAGCGAGCACCCAAAAAGTGTTCCCCATTTTGGTAGCCGCCGCGTGATAAAACCGTGAATATTACGAGGCAGTGATTGTGGTTTTCCAGAATCGTGGCCGTCAAGTTCCGTCCACTAAAAATGCTACTCGAGTAAGGTAGCATGATAGTTTTCGACCGAGCATCAAAAGCGAGTGGGATGGTGAAGGAAAGAAAAAGGTCCAAAATATAAAGCCACAACCTAGTTTACAGTGGGCAACAAAACAAGCCATGGCCAACAATAATAGTTACAAAATACATTTTTTTTTAAAAACCTCTTTTGCGAAATTCCGAAAACTATCTATCTTTTGATTTTTTGCTATTACCCTGTTGTGAATTAACGTCAAATCAAACAATAATTAGAACAAAAATGACAAATCAGCATGATCTCTTTCAATTTTGATCATGTGGTTCTGCTGAAATCCCAAATGTGTTGCACT
The DNA here is from genome assembly GCA_018342105.1 of Gonioctena quinquepunctata. Lineage (NCBI taxonomy): Eukaryota > Metazoa > Arthropoda > Insecta > Coleoptera > Chrysomelidae > Gonioctena > Gonioctena quinquepunctata. The sequence continues at coordinate 126,338 of JAFIRS010001633.1, forward strand.
CTCCAATAGAACGCTCAACCCTTCTAGCCGATTTATCATTTTGTAATGTCACGTTTTAGGATATTTATGAATAGAGTCACAAAAATGATCCAGGTACGGAACAACCAAACCCAATCTTGTCTATTTCTAAGGAATTCTTTTCGTGATATTCAATTTTTTTATAAATTTAGGCTGTAATCCCCGATGTACTTGCCTTGAAGAAAACATATCGCGCGCTCGTGATCTCGAAATTGGACGGAGATCATTTCTTTTATGAATGGATGTGAAGGATGCCCCCGTAAGGACGGTGTTATATATGACATTAATTATGGTTTACGAGTATGTCGGAGGAAGCTGTTATTAACGAGCCCTAATTAGTACCCAATTATAGATATATAATTAGCGAGCTTTGTCGTTTAACGCAATTTTTACCCGGTTTCTTTTCAGGGATTACAACACAATTTTTTTTTTACATTATTGAGTGACAGCTTCTCATGTTTTTATAGGCTCGTTCGTTTGTTATAGATTCAGCTGCTTTAATCTTAATTTAAATATGCTAATATGATAAAGAGCATTCTCAGTAACCACTTAAAAGGTTAAATCAATGAAAATGGTCATGGGCTGTTTGATAAAAAAATATCGCAATTGTCGTTTCTTCCTAATCAAACATAGTTGTTGGAGAGCCCATGAGCACATTATATAACGGTCGTTCTGTGAGACAAGAAATTTGAAGGTGTTAAATAAATAGAAATAAACCAAATTATAAAAAAAAAAAAAAATCCAACTGCGTAAAAAATAATCAACTCAAAAGAGAAAAACAAACTCGATTAATTTATAGAATGCACCATACAATTTGAAATAACTTCCTAAGCAAAAAAATATGAATATAACTCGAATGTTATACTTATTGCAGGCGGGACAAACCAATAACCAAAATATGTTTAGTGGTGGCCTTTAAGTGTAAATCTATTTTAATTTTTAAAACAAATGTAACGAACCAATAACCAAAATATGTTTAGTGGTGGTCTTTGAGTGAAAATATATTTGAATTTTACCACAAATATGTTTTGTAATTTTTGTTTGTCCCATTCAAGTTATATTTATATTATAGTATATTTTATTATTTTTAGTAGCTATTGAACAAATAAAAACTTTTTAACAAAAAATTAAACCGACGAAATACGGAACTGAAAAGTAAAAAATAAAATAAAATTCTTAGTCTCAGTAACTAAGCTCCTAAACTAGTGTAAGTAACTAATTTTGAGTCGGCGCCAAACAAACAAGCAAATGAATTAGGTAAGGCGTAAAATGATGGCATCGAGTTGCGCGGTGACATTCTGATGATTTTTTTGAAGTAATCTAATGATGTTCGTTGATTGTTTGTTTGGTGCCGACTCAAAATTAGTTACTTACATTAGTTTAGGAGCTCTTTACTGTAAAATATTTTTAAATTTTTTTTTTAATTTTTTGGAAAATTACTACCTACTTGTTTTTTGATTACTTCCAAAATACTTATTTACCCACCTTACTTCAACTATTACCAGTTAAATAATATGATTATCTACTTTTACTATTTGTTGTAATAGAAATTATTTTTATTGTTCTGGTTAGTTTATTTCATTACTTTGTATATCATTCCATCCTCTCATAGAATATAATGGTTTTGACGGATGTGGAACAGAAATAATGTCAGTAGCGATCTGTCATTGTCAACTACGTATGTGTGTGCCAATGTTCATAAGTGAAAAAATTAAATATACGCGTCGACTAGAGAACCTCCTCCTTTTTGGTTTCGTCGGTTGAAAATCAATTATCCCCTATTTTTCTACCCGTAAGGGTATACAGTGCTAGTCAAAAGTCCTCTCCCCCCCTCGTATCTTTTGAACGGGTATACTTATAATAATGAAATTTGGAGGGTGGAAATAAACGGATGTAGGCTTCTCAACTGGTCATAACAGGTGACGCAATAGTCATAAATGACGTCACAAGGCCACTGTGACCAATAATTTTAAATGGGACCCTATGGCAAGTGACAGCTCGTTTGAAAGGTATTGAAAATACCTATTCAGTCATACCAATTTTGTTTGGGTTTCGGCTGATTTTGATTGATAAATTGAAGAAATACGAAAATTATTGTTTCGCATTTAATTAATAAAGATTTTAAAGTACGCCTCTGGTTAATTGTCAAAAAGGTTGACGTTTTTGAATTATCTACTTGTCAAAAGTGTTTATACCTTGAAAATTTACCTAAGCTATTGTTTAACGAGACGTTTAAGTGTTTACATAGGCAAAATGGTACGTACTATAGCCGACAAAGTAGCAGCTATCTTAATAATTGGTGAATGTAGAAACAATTTCCATGCAGCGGAACGACTGTTTAATGAGAGGTACCCCGATCGCCCTATATCGAGGGTTTATTTAAGGGAGCTTCTTCGGAAGTTTGAAGCATCAGGTAGTGTTCAAGATGCCAAACGATCTGGTCGACCAACAATTAGTGATGACAAAAAAATTGACATAATTGGAGAAATGGTAGTAAACCCTACTTCTTCCACAGCCCAAGTTGCGTCTATCTGTGAAGTCAGTCAAAGGACAGTACATAGGGTGTTGGTTAAAAACAAATTTCATCCATACAAATTAAAATGGTGCACCAACTTTCAGATGATGACCCCGACCGAAGACTAGAATTCTGTGAAACTATGTCCAATAAAATGAACCAACAACCAGGCTACATACAGACAATTTGTTTTAGTGACGAAAGTACTTTCTTTCTCAATGGAATGTTAACACTCAAAATGTGAGGTATTGGAGTGACACAAATCCTCACATCTTTCGTGAAAAACATACTCAATTTCCAGAAAAGTAAATGTTTGGGCAGGTATTTTGGGAAACCACATAGTTGGGCCTCTTTTTCTCAATGCTAACTTAACCGGTGAATTGTATCTGGAGATGTTACAAAATGATATTGAGGCGTTAATTCTTGAAATTCTAGAAGATAATCCAGATGAATTCGACAACTTGGAAATAACGTTTCAACAAGATGGTGCTCCTGCACACTATTACGGTGCAGTAAGACGTTACCTAGATGAAGAATATCGTGGTAGATGGATTGGACGACGAGGTTCGATCGAATGGCCAGCTCGGTCACCGGACCTTACACCATTAGATTTTTTTCTATGGGGGTACTTGAAATCTAAGGTTTACGCTACAGCACCTGACAGTATTGCCATTCTGAAACAACGAATTGTTGAATAATGTAGGGCAATTTCCGCTGACACACTGGGACGAGTACGACAAGAGTTTAGCAATAGGATGCATTACTGCCAGGAAGTAGATGGAGCACATTTTGAACACTTATTATAAGAACTGGTTCTCAAATCTTTATTAATTAAATGCGAAACTATAATTTTCGTATTTCTTCAATTTATCAATCAAAATCAGCCGAAACCCAAACAAAATTGGTATGACTGAATAGGTATTTTCAATACATTTCAAACGAGCTGTCACTTGCCATAGGGTCCCATTTAAAATTATTGGTCACAGTGGCCTTGTGACGTCATTTATGACTATTGCATCACCTGTTATGACCAGTTGAGAAGCCTACATCCGTTTATTTCCACCCTCCAAATTTCATTATTATAAGTATACCCGTTCAAAAGATACGAGGGGGGGAGGGGACTTTTGACTAGCACTGTATAATTCCATTCGAAATCTAAATATAAGGTATACCCTATCTATTGAAAAAAGAATCATCCAAATCGAAGAACCCAGTACAAAGTTATGCCTGATAGAATCGGTTAACGGACCAGAATTCAGAGGGTGAGTGATCAATATCCTTCATGTTGCTACCCTTAGGGGTGGATTTCATCTTTCGAATTCAAATGGGACCACCTTCGAAGTACACCCTATCCACTGAAGAAATAATTATCGGAATCGGACGCCTCAGTAAAAAGTTATGCGTGATCATACATAAAAAAAATGATGGAAAAAAAATATACGGGTCGACTAGAGAACCTCCTCCTTTTTGGTTTCGTCAGTTAAAAAATACTGCATGGTATCAGGTTATCCACTATAAATTACCCACCCATTATTATCGTAATTATTGCCTACAGAAAAAAAGTTAAATGTGAAAGTTGTGTAGTTATAACTGCATTTTGATAAAATGCTATCAAAAATACACTGGCGTGCAAATTTCCGCGGATTTTTTTTAATGAGATACCCTGTATACTATTGAATTTTGGATTGATCTTTTTTTCCTGATTTCAAAAATATACCACATGTTACCCCTATCTTATACCGTTTTTGGGTTAATAAACGTCGAATAACTTAGGACTAGTTGTTACTGTAAATACCTATCCTATGAAAGTTATGTTTGTGACATTTCTTTAATGGAATAATCAAAATGGTTTACAGTGAGGAAGAAAAATTTCAAATATTATTATTATATACAAAACAACAAAAATAAACGTACAGAAAAAAGTTCATATGGGGTGTTGTAAGGGCCTTCCACAGTGGAACTGCAATATCCAAAATCCGAATAACACTTCCAGGATTCTCGAGAACACTCAAGAAAAAAAATAACAGGTGTTTTTAACCCAGAACCAAATAAAGTGAGCGTATTCGTACCAGACAATTCTTTCTTGTATTTTGAGGACTTTTATCCATTCATTTGAACATTATTTCTTATTCCTGCTCATAAACTGAGTATAACCTTCAAACGTATATTCACTAGTTACTTTATCACACATGAGCAAAGGTTTGACAACTTTATTTCACTGTTTAATGAAATTAAGGTAGATTTCGCAGGTAAGGTCTATTTAAGGATTATATTTGAATGAAAGAAATATCATTTGACTATTTTCTGGATTCATTATTTATCTATTTGATCACATAACCACAAATCTTTCCACAAAACAGTGAATTGAAAATTGATTTCAAGCAGAGCAACAAGTTGGCACCACTAAATCCCACCTTGAGGAAGGAGAAACATCATTTTCCATAGGCGTACCGACTGAGCTGGGATAAGGTAAAAGAAAACAGGTAAAAGAGTATTTGAAAAAGGGTAAGAAAGACATAGCCGGAAATTTTATTGCTGTTATAATAGGTACTTCCTTTTCAAAAATTTCAAATAAAAAAATTAATCCTTTAATCTAACGTATCATAACAAATAGCATTTTATTATGATGACTAGGTAGTTATTAATGAAATAAAAATAAGAAAAATCAAAATAATTATATATATATATATATATATATATATATATATATATATATATATATAAATATATATATATAATATATATATATATATATATATAAATATATATATATATATATATAGGAATTTAATGGACATAGCCCTCAGGGAGAAGTGTTAACCGTAGACACGTGTTTCGGGCTCTCGGCCCTCATCAGTACGGTGGAGAAGTGCAAAGATGAACAACACTTGGTAGAAAACGACAAATCAACGGAGTCAACAAAACAGACGCCAACCGCTCATTTGTGGTTTCGGTCAGCAGACCCTGAATTCCAGGGAAATTCAGGGTCTGCTGACCGAAACGTCCGTCATTATCTAAAATGAAAAATGTTCAAAGCCGAAATAATAATGTTAACGTTAATTCAGCAACATTTATAACTGGAATAATAATACAAAATATCACGAAAAAAAGTTTTAAACTGAATACTAACTAGTAATTGATATTTCATTGCAAAAAGCATTCACGATTTCTATTACCAAGCAAAAAAATTGCATAAATCATAATTTTCAGTTGGTAGGTATTCGTAACAATTCATACAAAAAGGCACTGGAATAGTCCCATTCGCTGCAGGTGTACGTTGAAGTAATTACATGCAATTAGAGTAAAAGAAATATTTTTATTATCTTCATTGTGAAATACGCATTAGATCTCCACGAAATTGAGAGAATTAAATAACCGTTAGACGAATATCCATACACAATTGTCATATGTACAATTCCACCCAGATGGCAGATCTGATTTTAGCTAAACCCCCATATTATATAAGTGCTCATGTCAAGAGTCAAATCACATCAATCAAGTCATGTTAAATTTTAGCAATCTCATAGAAATCGATTGAAATTATACGCAGTTAATCCAGTTGGGTAAATTCACTTAATTTTTTTTGTGATTCTATTTCAACTGACTTGATTTTTATTCACATAATATGACGTACATATCCTTCTTTTAGATAGCTGATGTTGCAAGTACTAATAAATATAATTATTTATTATTTTAATCGTCGAGTATTTCTTAAAATAAAATAAAAAATCATGTGTATTTTATCTATAAAAGCTTTTCAATTATTTTCTGATATTATCTCATCACCGTCGAAACAGTATCGTCTTGTCTCAACTCAGAAATTCCATAGAAAATCATTAGCTTCTGTTGAAAATAGTTGCTCGAATAATGTACAATGAAACGTTTTCTGTATTCTGCCAGGTCACTGCACTACTGTATATCATCAAATGCATCGAATTTGAGACAAAACAACGCGGAAACAAAAGTAATCCTGAAGAAATAACAGTACTGTATAATGTACTTTGTTGAGATAAGGTTATAAATTGGAACCAACAAGCAATTATATTTCTCCCAGGCGCTGTTATTATATGTACTGTAGAAAAGGCACTCGTTCATCCGAAACCGTCCGCGATTCGAAATTTTCAATGTTGGGGTGTTCCGAAGAAGCTTATTGTACAAATTCGGGCAGCTTTCTCACATCTTAGAAATCAATCAAATGAAAACCATCTACCACATGTTGAAAAGGAAAACTTTCTAAATTGAATATTGAATAGATTTTTTTTTCGGTGAAGTGAAAAATCCACGATAAAAATGAAGTTATTTTTTGTGAATATCTAACAGAAAACAACTACTTCCCTGGCTAAAGCCACGCTGGACATTGAACTGCATCTGATATATATTTTGAAAGAACCGTAACTAAAAAAAGAAAAATCTTATCTATGTCTCCAAGCTCCCATCAAAAGTGCAGAGGAATATTCAGGCCTAACTCATGATTCATAATCATGACTTGTACCCATATAAGTTTACGAAAGTTCGAGCCCTGAAACCAGAAGATCATCACTTCTGTGAAACTATTCTGATCCGCACCCAAGAAGATCCGAACTTTTCAAAGAACATAATTTAGACAGATAAATCAAAATTTTGCAGGAAAGGCATTTTTAATAGAAGAAACAAACATTTCTGCGTTTACAAGAATCCACATATTGTCAAAGAAATGGGATTTCAGGAAAAGTTTAGTTTTAACATACTTCTGAGAAATAACCAAATAAGATTTTTTATTTACGATAAACCGTTAAATTCTAAGGTCAGTAGTGAACGATTTTTCGAATAATCTATCGATAGAAGAGTATCGTATTACCCTAATAAACTAATTCATAAATTATTGTTCAGTAGAGCCTCCATAGATATTGAGCCCCCAAACATTGTCAACCCCCCAAATCAAATTCCTGGGGATTTTTTTTCCTTAATGCACATTCAAACATTGAATCACAAATTGAAAAAAAAAACAAATCTAATTTTACAGTAGCGAGCACCAAAATATATTACCTCTGAACAAAATATTTTCAAAACTGAAGGATAAAGATCTTCCTTTAGAACAGTCTAATGTAGTATACTGCATCCCTTGCTCACAATGTAATAAAAAAATATATTGGTCAAACCAAAAGAAAACTCAAAGACCGACTGTGCTCGCATAAAAGTGACATGAGAAAACTCAAAAAAACTTGTACTCTAGCCCAACATACTTTATCTAAAGATCACAAACCTGACTATGAAAATGTGACCACCTTGGAACATTAATCTAACTTAAAAAGTACATTCTCAGAAATGAATTGCAATTTCAAAGAACCTGCCTATGAATTCCAAAACTGATATTGACAGTCTAAGTATCATTTACTCTTATCTATTAAGCATTCCTACAAAGCATTCTGATATTGACAGTCTAAGTTTCATTTACTCTTATCTATTAAGCATTCCTACAAAGCATTCTGATATTGAAAGTCTAAGTATCATTTACTCTTATCTATTAAGCATTCCTGCAAAGCATTCTGATAACAGTTTACATAATTCCTCAGAATTATGACAATTGACGTTGGCACACCTGTTCCCATTTCTGTCAACCCACATAACAGTTGGCAGCATTGCTATCGATTCATTCACCTTTGTTCCATCATTCTATGCCATTCCCGCCCAATTCTGACAGTTGTTAGTGGTTAGTTTAAAAAAAAGTTTATTTCTCATATCAAACTATTATGTGTACAAAGAAAACGTGTGTTTTCCCCCTTCTGACAATGTATAGTTACTTTTGCTGTAACTGAATGTCCTCTACATTGGTGTTATATTTCTGTGAAAAGCAATACTTATTTTTATAACCTCAAATTTCGCAAGTAAAAAAATCGTTGTTCATTATTAATTTTACTGTAATCTACCGATAGTAGAGTTCCTGAAGAAGAGCCAATAAAGACTCGAAAGCTTGTTGAATAGAAACAAAAGTACACGTTAGTTCAACCCTATTGGCTGCACACCCAAACAGTACCCCGATTTTTTCGATATATATATATATATATATATATATATATAGTAGATTTCTTGTGGGGATGCAGTCGGGTTGAAGGGCTTTATTTCAAGTAAACTCTTTGAAAATCTTCAAGCTTTCGGCTATGTTTATTGCCTTCCTCAGGACAACTAAAATTATAATGAATAACAATATGAAATTGTATAGTATTAAGGTACTTACTAACATGAGAATCAATAAAATTAATACATATGAGGAACATAAAATATTTTTCTTGACAGTGACAATTGTATAATATTATGAATCAAGTTGGAAAATTTTGAATACTGAGTAATATATCATTATTTTTGTTCAATTTCAGTAATAAATATATCACTCAGTATTCAAAATTTTACAACTTGATTTATAATATTATACAATTGTCACTGTCAAGAAAAATATTTTATGTTCCTCATATGTATCAATTTTATTGATTCTCATGTTAGTAAGTACCTTAATACTATACAATTTCATATTGTTATTCATTGAAATTTTAGTCGTCCTGAGGAAGGCAATGAACATAGCCGAAAGCTTGACGAATTTCAAAGAGTTTACTTGAAATGAAGCCCTTTAACCTGACTGCATCCCCACAAGAAATCTACTTCTATATTACCGCCAGTCACGAATACTTATCACTATATATATATATATATATATATATATATATATATATATATATATATATATATATATATATATATTGTTATGTTATGAAAAACCAGGTATATATTTTAAAAAGAAAAAACATATAAAAAGAATAATTAATAAATAGCTATTAGTTTCAAGAGATTGTTTTTACATAATTTTAGAAGTTCTATTTCCTTTATAAGCCTATGTATGATATGAATAGATAAAAATGTCCAAATTATATAACACAATCAATTTCATACACTGTCAGAATGATACAACCCATAATTCTTCAAAAGACAACAAAAAGTCTAGATTTACAAAATTTTCCTGAATAAAATGTGATCTACAAATTTATAAATTTGAAACATACAGTATATGAAATTGTAGCTAACTAAAAGTAGCCAATGGTAGAACAGCAAACTTCTTGATGACAATAGCCAATCAGGGAACAGATGGTCACATGTAGAATTTGAAATTGTAAGAGAATAAGAGCGGGAAAGTGTCAGAGGCAATTATTATTGAAATTTGTACATAGTTAATAAGAATGGAAAAATAGTTTTATGTATAAGTTATGACACATAACCATAAACAGTGAAAATGTGACAATTTAGTGCGCGAATTCAAAAATTCGAATCGGAGGGAAGGAACAAAATTGGTATCCTGGTGCCAACAAACAAAGCCAGAGGGGGATCGAAAATAAATTTAAAACGAATGACACATTATATTTTTGGGAGAAAGAAAAATGGAATAATTTCCACATTATAAGGGGAAAACCAAGATTACCTTATTTGTACACCGTATACAAGTATCCAAAGCTGATTGATGAATTTGTATGGTTCCTTCTATTTGGTATTGGAGTTCCTGATAGCATAGGAGTGAAAGGGAATCCAAATCCTGGTGTGTATTGAACAGCGACAGTTCCAGACAGGTATAAACCTTCCATAGTGCACATTCCGAACTGAACAATTTCACTAATAACGCATATTCCATCGGAAGAACTTTATTTCAATTGATTTCGAACTATCAAAGAAATTTTCACTTTCAAGGTAAAAGTGAGGTTGTGTATATTTTACCAATGAACTTTTCTCATGATTATCCATGAATATTTGTAGATTCACCTTAGAGTAAGTTATCTTTCGTAGGCCAGGTAAAATTAAGTTTTCCTGAATAAAGGAAATAATTGCTTTTTGATACTTTGTCGTTTGTTTTCTACAATGATCAACAATCATACTTATGACCATTGAATAAATTGAAATTTGACATATCAAGTAGTGGCTCAATTGCCTGAACCGGCTATCTGAGACAAGAGGCGTACCAACTGTGCTTAGCTGTGGTAAGGAAGTGATAACAATTGGCAGCAACGTGACGAGAGAACAGTGACGTTAGCTAGCAATTATTATTACATCACAAAACATATTATACAGGGTGAACATATTTATCTATATCATATCATATCAATTTATATATCAATTTATTCCCAAAACGTGGGGCGAAATAATAACAAATAATTTGTTATATCATCAATACATATCAATATATATATATATATATATATATATATATGTCTTATTCCTATCTATCATACTAGTCACTAAAACTTTGCGATTGTAATTTTCAGACCTGGTCCTCAGATATGCGAAAACTCTCCTCACATACCATTTACCTATACCAAATCTCATTTTGATATACCTAATATTCTAGAAGTCATAACTTCTAGAATATTAGGTGTATCAAAATGAGATTTGGAAAGGTATGTGACGAGGAGAGTTTCCGCAGATTTTCCACTTTTCGGTCACTTCCGGTTTCACCGGAAATGGCTCCGATTTTGAATTTTTAAATGGAACACCCTGTATATTGTAACATATTTTGATTTCTGAGACAATTCTGGAACAGAATGTGACATTTTAAAAAGTATTTACTTTTGATATTGCATCTAAGTGGCCATGATCGGACGTAAACTAATCTGAGGACCTCAGGTGATGTCAGAAAATTACAATCGCAAAGTTTCAGTGACTAGTATAATAGATAGGAATAAGACAAGTTGGCAAAATTACATTTTCGTGTCTAACTATTATTTTTCAAATGGCGACCATTTTTTGACAAGCACTTTGCGAAGAAAGGATATTTCGACGAATCTAACGATACTAATTTATTTGCGATTGGATAAAAAATAAGAACAAAAATTAAATATTACTAAGGAAAATACTGGATAATAATTCATTTACTTTTGTCAAGTGTGCCATGGATAATAATTTATTCACTTTCCCTGTAGTAAATTTTCAAAGTGTATTCCTCCTTGTTCAAGACACATTTCAGCTCGTTCAATTGTTTCTCTCAACACGTTTCGTAACATTCAAGACGTTATACTTCTAAATGCCCGTAGAATTCTTTCTTCGAAGATTTCAAGAGTGGCTGGAGCTGTTGCATAGTAAACCTTTTCTTCAACATATCCCCAAATGAAGAAATCGAGCACAGTTAGATCCGGTGAGCGGGCAGGCCACCGTACTGGACCATTGGTTGCAATAACTTTATTATTAAAATGCTCCATTAAGTAATTAAGAACTTCTCTGGTATTAAGAGGGGGTGCTCCATCTTGTTGGAAGTAAATTCGCCGTAAAACTGCTAAAGGTAGATTATTAAGATGATCCTCTATTTCATTTTGAAGAAAACCTGAGTACCTAACCCCTGTTAACTGACCTTGAAACAATATTGGCCCAATTATTCTGTTTTCAACGAAACCAGCCCCGACATTGACGCCAAACCTTTCTTGAAAATTGCCCTCTCTCATTCCATGTTGATTTTGTTGGGCCCCCCCAGTACCGAGTATTTTGCTTATTGAACATACCATTATTTGTAAATCGTGATTCGTCGGAAAATAGAATGAAGTTAATAAAATTTGGGTTAACTCTATGATTTTAAAGCAGACAATCACAAAACACTACCCGTCTATCGATATCGTCAGCATACAAATGTTGATGTAACTGATATTTAAATGCTTGATATCCGTGCTTTTTCAGTATTTTTCTTGCTGATTCGTGACTTATCTGCATTTCTTGACTAATTTCTCTTGAAGAAACCGTTTTATCAACCTCAACTATAGCAAGAATGTTATTAATCTCAGTCTCTTCATTTATGATAAACCTCTGTTCCGCCTCTCCATTTCCTTCTTGCCTAAAACGATTCTTTTGAAGAAAAATGTATCTGAAATTTAACGAAAATTTAGAAACTTTTACTGTCCGCTCATAAAGCTTATGTCACTGTCATTACCTAAGTGAGTGTTAAGTGAGAACATTCGATAAAAATATTATGCACCATGGCTATCCATGGCACACTCACAAAAGTAAATAAATTATTATCCAGTATTTTCCTTATAAATATTTAATTTATGTTTTTATTTTTAATCCAATCGCAAATAAATTAGTATCGTTAGATTCGTCAATAAATCCTATTTTCGGAAAGTGCTTGTGAAAAAATGGTCATCATTCGAAAAATAATAGACACAAAAATGTAATTTTGCCAATTTGTCTTATTCCTATCTATTATACTAGTCACTAAAACTTTGTGATTGTAATTTTCTGACATCACCTGAGGTCTTCCGATTAGTTTACGTCCGATCATGGCCACCTAGATGCAATATTAAAAGTTACCCTAAAAAAATGAAGTAGGCATAAAAACATTTTAAAATGTCACATTTTGATACAGAATTGTCTCAGAAATCCAAAAATGTTACAATACAGGATGTTATATTTAAAAATTCAAAACCGAAACCATTTCCGGTGAAACCGGAAGTGACCGGAAAGTCCGTCACGGTTCTCTGCCTGCTGCATGCGAAAAACACCAGAAAACTCAAGGTGATTATATTCTCTTCGACATGAGTAGCCACAGTATGGCCCATACAGTCAAAATGAAAAAAACAGAATCATACACAATCACATCCTGCTGAAAGCATGATTGATGTGTGTCTTATACTATAACATACGAATTCTCAATTTTGAATGTTCCTGAAGAAGATGAGAGGCCTCTCATCGAAACGTTGAACCAAATAAATTTATACTAGGCCACCACCTAGAGTCATTATTGAACCCACACCCCAAGAATACCCCAATCTATAATATATAACAAGGTTCGAGACCCCCAAACAAGTATATATATATATATATATATATATATAGAAGAAGGGTAGTCTCGTGACTGGACTAGTTGAAAATAACTATGAATTTGAAATAAACTTAGTAGAAAGGATATTCCTTGAATTTGCAGTCAAATTTAATGGCCAGTGAAAAAAGAAAAACTCTTTCTTATTTTGTCAAGCTTTCGAAAATGTTTATTTTCATTATCAAGACAGCTGTGAAAAAAGGAAAACACAATTGTGAAATACGATTTTAAACAAATCTATAGAACTTACTAAGGTGAGGTTAAGTGAAGACAGCGATCTAATCACAATTTTATGATTGAGGAAATTTTCAAAATCATATCACTATGAAACACTACTAGTAATATATATAAAAATTAAACAATTGCTAACGCACATATTGTTTAAGAAACTTAATTTAAACAATTTAAAATTTGACAAGTACAAAATTACCACATGGTTGAAGCATGACTGAAAAAGGAAAATGGTGGATGACAGGTAATGCATGACATGAAGTGTCAAGTGTCATATGTCAAAGTCAAAATGTCATGGGAGAAACATGTGTTTTGTCCACAAAACAAAAAAAAATAGTACCAATCTATATGACAAAAATTTATAAATGAGAGAAAAAATCAAGAAATACTAAGCAGTTTTTTATCTTTCATAACTTCAGTTAGAATCAAGTTTCAACAAATAATTGTAAATGACACTTAGGTTGGAAATATCAGATCGTTTATTCATGCTATTCGGTTCATTTTTTATGGAAACCATTTCAAGGAAATTCCTTTTGTGGTAGTTATTCTCTACTGCTAAAATGGAAGGGTTGTTGAAATTACTAAAATGATTAGAATTTATATTATGTTCAGCTAATGCACAACTGTTTTTTTAAATTTTACAGTCACTCTTATGAGATGCTATGCGGCCTGTTAAATTCCTACCGGTCTGCCCGATATATATTTTATCACAGTTAAGGCAAGGAATACTATAAATGACATTTGATTTTTCATAAATCGTTAAAGGGACTTTAGTTCTAGTGTAAAGGCTAGCAATAGTTTTAATATTTTTGTTGGCAATGCGTAGTTTATCTAATTTAAACACATTGGTCAGTTTAGAAGTTAGTTCTCTTACATACGGTAATGTTTTATAGATAAATGATTCTACTGGTTGAGGTTGAACAATTGAATTTATTATTGGACAATTTAATGTTACAAGGTCAAAATTTATATTTGCATTTCCAGATTCAATAATAGTAACACTGGGTTGACGATCAGTACTGAATAGTAATTTATTAATAAATTTAATTGGATATGAGTTTTCTTTAAGATAGTTTTTAATTCATTTAAACATTCCTTCACTACTCTGTTCTTCATACGTTTCACCAGGTTTGTTTTCATGTTAGGAGCATGATAGGAATGGACACTTATGAATCAATTGGAACATATTGGTTTCCTATACCATTTTGTGCGAAGAATATTGTCCAACCCTCTACTTACTCTCATATCTAAATAAGGGATGCTTCGGTTGACTTCTACCTCAGAGGTAAATTGTAAATTGATATCGTAGCTGTTGAAGTAGAATAAGGCTTCATCTACTTTGTCATAAGGTACAGAGAGGATCAAATCATCCACATATCTTTTAACCAATATGTTCCAATAGATTCATAAGTTTCCATTCCTATCATGCTCCTAACATGAAAACAAACCTGGTGAAAGGTATGAAGAACAGAGTAGTGTGTTTATCACATCCAATTTTTCAAAAGGAATGTTCAAATGAATTAAAAACTATCTTAAAAGAAAACTCATATCCAATTAAATTTATTAATAAATTACTATTCAGTACTGATCGTCAACCCAGTGTTACTATTATTGAATCTGAAAATGAAAATATAAATTTTGACCTTGTAACATTAAATTCTCCAATAATAAATTCAATTGTTCAACCTCAACCAGTAGAATCATTTATTTATAAAACATTACCGTATGTAAGAGAACTAACTTCTAAACTGACCAATGTGTTTAAATTAGATAAACTACGCATTGCCAACAAAAATATTAAAACTATTGCTAGCCTTTACACTAGAACTAAAGTCCCTTTAACGATTTATGAAAAATCAAATGTCATTTATAGTATTCCTTGCCTTAACTGTGATAAAATATATATCGGGCAGACCGGTAGGAATTTAACAGGCCGCATAGCATCTCATAAGAGTGACTGTAAAATTAAAAAAAACAGTTGTGCATTAGCTGAACATAATATAAATTCTAATCATTTTAGTAATTTCAACAACCCTTCCATTTTAGCAGTAGAGAATAACTACCACAAAAGGAATTTCCTTGAAATGGTTTCCATAAAAAATGAACCGAATAGCATGAATAAACGATCTGATATTTCCAACCTAAGTGTCATTTACAATTATTTGTTGAAACTTGATTCTAACTGAAGTTATGAAAGATAAAAAACTGCTTAGTATTTCTTGATTTTTTCTCTCATTTATAAATTTTTGTCATATAGATTGGTACTATTTTTTTTTGTTTTGTGGACAAACACATGTTTCTCCCATGACATTTTGACTTTGACATATGACACTTGACACTTCATGTCATGCATTACCTGTCATCCACCATTTTCCTTTTTCAGTCATGCTTCAACCATGTGGTAATTTTGTACTTGTCAAATTTTAAATTGTTTAAATTAAGTTTCTTAAACAATATGTGTTTAATTTTTATATATATTACTAGTAGTGTTTCATAGTGATATGATTTTGAAAATTTCCTCAATCATAAAATTGTGATTAGATCGCTGTCTTCACTTAACCTCACCTTAATTTTTTTTAAATCGTATTTCACAATTGTGTTTTCCTTTTTTCACAGCTGTCTTGATAATTAAAATAAACATTTTCGAAAGCTTGACAAAATAAGAAAGAGTTTTTCTTTTTTCACTGGCCATTAAATTTGACTGCAACCTCAAGGAATATCCTTTCTACTAAGTTTATTTCAAATTCATAGTTATTATATATATATATATATATATATATATATATATATATATATAGTCTACTAATCTCCTGTGGTGTTCAAGTCTTCGTCGCCTGTGTTTCCATGTTATTCATATTAAATCCGTAACCAATCGAGAAACAAAGCGCAATGATTTATTAATTTATTCTTAATGACTGAAGAGGCACAGCCACTTAGGCCTAATGCGTATGAATTAAAATCATTGCCACTGACCACCGTAAGTGGTTTCCGTAAACAATGTTAGTGTGTTAACTGGTTTAGCACTCACTCGTATGCTCGGCAGTCGTGGATAAATAAGGTAGAAAGAACAGTGATATGATTTATATTCGCGGTTCAAAGTTCAAGTACACACCTTTTCCAGTTCTTAAATATCAAAATACAAGACAACAATTTCGATTAAATTTCGAAAAAAATAGTCGTATTCTGGATGTCAACGTATTCTTTAGAATATAATATGGTTTTATTTCCTGAAGACAGTACAAGCTGTATGGATAAAGTCAAACAAAGGATTTAATAATACAAAATGCATGAATACCAGCGACAAACGAATGGAAGACACTTCATATAAACAACTATAAATGATAGATAATTAAAAGCAATTAAATAAATAAGAACAAAAAAATTATGTTTCCCTCAGAAGTGATGCTCAAAAAACTATTCTGAGGAGTAAAAGCAATTTTGTACTAGAAATTCTTTTAGTTTCCGTTTGAAAATGAATATCGAACTACTATTTTTTATGTTTTCTGGAATTGAATTGAATAGTTTTGGTGCCCTGAAGTTTGGGGCATTTTGAGTTAATTTTTGTTAAAGGTACATTAAAATTACTTTTGTGACTAGTATTATAATCATGTTTAGAATCAATGGAGAAATGTATCCTTTTTTTGTACATATATATATACAGAGTGGCCACTTTTTTAATGGGATTGTATTGGTAACTTTTAAACCATAAGAGTTAGAAGGTCGGTGAAATGGAGAAAAAGTTGCATTCATAGAAGCATTGTCAAGCAGTTCAAACAAATCGAGATTATTAGGGCCGGTTATTGAGATATCATAAGAAAAGTAAATTCTGTCATTTTGATTTATCTTTTTTTCCCACTTTATTTCGAATATTATCAAAAAATGTCACAGTAGTTTTTTATTCGACAGTAAATTATCCTCATTTTGACATAATCAGATTTTGTATCCAACGTTTCGTACGCTCTGGGCCACCCTCAACCTCATTTTTTTCAATACGGACCTGCATATTTTATGACACTTTTCGAAATAACTTTCAACGCTAAATTCAAAGATATATCATACAATATCATTCAAAGTTGATTTTCAGGTGATTTTGACCCTTTCCAAATTTCTTTGGGTCGGTCTGTATTACATTAAGGTACCTTCAGTTTAATTAACAACATGCAATACATTTCGATAAGAAAATCAACTTACTCATCTTCAACTGAATGGAACGTAACAGAATCAAAGCAAGAAACAAGTCATAATTATTTACATTACAATTTCAAGAGGTGAAAAACCTAATTCATAATAATTAAACGAAACTATCATTTAATGAAAGAAAAATCAAATGATTATTCGAAAGTAAATGATGAACATTAATGAAGTAAGTGTTCGAAATGTCCACCATTTTGTAAAATGCACTTTGCGGTTCTGGAACCCATACTTCTTATACATTTGCTTATTTCGTCTCCTTGAATACCTTCCAATACATCCTCAATCTTCTCGCGAGGAATCATTATTGTTGGATTTGTCATTTGTTCCGTTGAAACAAATTACAGAATTGAACTTTATTTTGAGATCATTACGATATAATTTTTGCAAGGCTTGGTATTCAAATTTAAAATCATTGTATTCGCGTCTCTTGACTATTCTATCAACAGCAGTTTTTGATAAATTGCATTCACTGGCCACAGTTCTCGATTTTTTTTCTGGGTTCAATTGAATTTGGGTCAGAACATTGATATCGTTGATAGACTTGTTTTTTCTTTCATACACACAACTCTAGGTTTATTGAATGTATTATTTTCAAGTAGTAGGCCGTGGATAAAAAAGAACATAACAAGAAATGTCATATTATTTGTCACTTCGTTTATTATTGTGTCACAAGAACTTGTCATTAAATACTTTTCTGAGTAATTTCAATTTAACTTATTCGATATGGTAAGATACACAAATGTAGAGAAGAGATATGTACGAAGTGTACATAAAACTAGATAGAAATTCGTTCAAAGCACAACAAAGGTATGGTGAATTATATCCTGAAAGAACAACACCAAATATTAAAATGTTTCGACGTTTATATACAACGTTACTTGCACATAATTCATTCATCAAACCTAGAGGTCCTTATGTACGACGAAACGAGCCTATCAATGACATCAATGTTCTGGCCCAAATTCGAATGAATCCAGGAATAAGATCGAGAACTATGGCCAGTGAATGCAATTTATCAAAAAGTGCTGTTAATAAAATAGTCAAGAGGCACGGATACCATGACTATAAATACCAAGCCGTGCAAAAACTATATCGCAATGATCCTGAGAGAAGGTTGCAATTCTGTAATTGGTTTCAACGGAAGGTGCGGAATAACAACAATTTTGCGCACAATATCATTTGGGGAGACGAAACGACATTCACAAATTCTGGCATGTTCAATCGAAGGAACAAACATTTTTATGCCACAGAAAATCCTCACTTAATTCATGAAGTTGGACATCAATATCGTTTTTCTTTGACCATATGGTGCGGTTTGTTGAATAATAAATTACTGGGACCCTATTTTATTGACGTCAACCTAACCGGAGCAAAATATGTAGAAATTATAGAAGAAATGTTGGATGATCTTCCTATACGGTATCGGCGTAATAGTCCATGGTTCCAACAAGACGGATGTGGTCCACACAACTCAAGAATAGTCACAGACTATCTAAATCGAACTTTTCCCGATTCATGGATTGGAACAAGAGGTCCAGTAGCATGGCCTGCCAGATCTCCGGATTTGAATCCGCTGGATTTCTATTTGTGGGGATATCTCAAAAATAAAATTTATGAAACTACGAACCCGACAATAGAGATTCTTCGCGAGAAGATTGAGAATGTATTGGAAGGTATTCAAGGAGACGAAATAAGCAAATGTATAAGAAGTATGGGTTCCAGAACCGCAAAGTGCATTTTACAAAATGGTGGACATTTCGAACACTTACTTCATTAACGTTCATCATTTACTTTCGAATAATCATTTGATTTTTCTTTCATTAAATGATAGTTTCGTTTAATTATTATGAATTAGGTTTTTCACCTCTTGAAATTTGTAAATAATTATTACTTGTTTCTTGCTTTGATTCTGTTACGTTCCATTCAGTTGAAGATGAGTAAGTTGATTTTCTCATCGAAATGTATTGCATGTTGTTAATTAAACTAAAGGTACCTAAATGTACTACAGATCCGACCCAAAGAAATTTGGATAAGGGTCAAAATCACCTGAAAATCAACTTTGAATGACATTGTATGATATTTCGTTGAATTCAGCGTTGAAAGTTATTTCGGAAAGTGTCATAAAATATGCAGGTCCGTATTGAAAAAAATGAGGTTGAGGGTGACCCAGAGCGTACGAAACGTTGGATACAAAATCTGATTATGTCAAATTGAGGATAATTTACTGTCGAATAAAAAACTCTTGTGACATTTTTTGATAATATTCGAAATAAAGTGGGAAAAAAAGAAAAATCAAAATGACAGAATTTACTTTTCTTATGATATCTCAATAACCGGCCCTGATAATCTCGATTTGTTTGAACTGCTTGAAATTTTATTCTGATATTCTTTTAAAACCCAAAAATATATATATATATATATATATATATATATATATATATATATATATTATATATATATATATATATATATATATATATATATATATATATATATATTCTGATTCTGATATTCTGAAATATACAGTTTTGCAGCACCAAATCGGCTCTACGATGTGATAGAATATAACGGAAATTTTTTGCGATCCTCAAGAAAAAAAATCCAAAAAAGGTAATCATTACAAAATATAACACGGCTGGCGATATATATTTAAACCTTTAATTGAACTAAAAAATGTCCATTCTTCCTCAATGTAGTATGAAAAAAAATGAATGACAAGTAACAAAATAAATAATAACTAATATATTTGTCACAGTTAAACAAATCACACTTCTGAGTTGCTCATAGGTTATTTCCCGATGTATCCATGAAATCTATTAACACAATTCCAAAGCACTATTCACAAATCATTAACAGAACAACATGAAAATCTCAGTCTGGTTTGAATGTAGAAATAAAACAACAACGTGGTTCATTGACCTAGCCTAATGTATCATAACGTAAACGAAATATGTCCTCAGTGTGGCGCGGCATTTTTTCTTGGTAAACTTTTCGTATTTTTTATGGCAGAAAATCTTAATTTTTCAGTGGATATCAACTGTTAGCGGTACTGCAACAAGTTAACAATAAAACTTTCTTGTTGAGTTGTTTCCACTTTTTGAATTTTATTCCACCAATTTACTTCGATGACATTATACCCACGTCATTCAGATTTCTATAGTATTGCCAAACATCTAAGAGGCTCATTATTATGCATTGCCAATAAGGCTCAACGGGGACCGACCACAAGCAGAGACGTACTCGATATAATGAAATTTTCACAAGATGATAAGTTTTATTGACGACTCGGTTCAACAAATTATTTCGCTGGTATAAAATATTATATTTACTAACGAGTGTGGAAAGTGGCACTTTATAGTAAATTTGGAGACAATGAGTTTTTCCAAACTACTATTTTTTAAACTGAAATATCCTTTTTATCTTCTAGTGGGCAACAACAAAGTACAGTTTTCCAATTACCAGTAAAAAATAGGTACTTATTCTTGATGTATCGAAAAAAAGGAAAAAAAAAATATAAACAAAAAGATTATGTATAAAGTCTGATTCAATAACAAGTGATAAATAAACAGTACGGAACAGTAGAGTGTACAATCAATATAAGACACTAATTGACCTATATGCACGTAATAATATGCATATACCTACGAAATATACTTGCTTGTAGAATATAAGAACTCAACTTCATAAATTTCTGGTAGATATGATTGAATTATTGACATAATTATGTATTTAATGTAAAAAATGGAGGAAATATAAATGGAATTTATTAAATTGAGCTCAACAGGTACAAATACAATACAAAAAAATTGAGGGCCATAATAGTTATTTGTGCAACCAGTTGGGAAAAGCACTATTTTTTTCGTAAGTAGCGAATTTCTGCGGAACACAATATTTTTTCTAATTTTGATATAATGTGATCCTTTTTAATTCAAGTTAGAAATATAAAAAATATATATTTAAAAAAAATTAAGAACGCGTTTTTAACGCACTAAAAATTAAAAATAATATTAATATTCAACAACGATACATATTCAAATGAAAAAAAAACAAATCATTTCTCAATTTCAAAGTGAAAAAAAAATCGTCAGGCGTGGGGATTCGAACCCTCGCTAACTTTTGAGATCCAGAGCTTAGACTTAGACCTTAGACCGCTGACTGGAATTATTAATTGACAAACGCATTACCATACTTTTACATAACTAAGAAAGTTTTTTCATGTACTTTTGTACCTGCTACCAGTAAAAGAGCCCCGTTTTCAAGCAAGCAAGTACGCATACGTTTTCAAATACATATCACACTACTCATACTCAAAATTTCAGCTTCGCCAAACTGATGTAGGTTTGCCAGCTCTGGGATCTTGGACTATTTAATTGATTTCGACAAAGCACCCCACGCTTTTTGGCATAGTCGTTGAATATTAAAATTATTTTTTACTTTTTAGTGCGATAAAAGCGGTTTCTTATCCTTGGAGAAACGGAAATTAATGCTACATAGAAAACTACGTTGTCAGCTGGGGTCAATATCACCAATTATTCAAATAATCTTATAAATATTTATAATTAATTTTTACAATACGTATTATGTATTGAATTCGAATGAAATTCAATCTTCATAATATGCACAGAGAATATAATAAGAAGTACTTCAAGTGGTTTAGCCTTAAAATTATAACAAATTTTATTCATGTATTTTTTGCAACTGGTGGTGAAATTTACTTTTCCTACGACCACATAGGAAAGTAACACATATCGCACTCTCTACTCCCATGGAAAGTGACCTTTATTCTCACGCGTGCGGAAAGTACTTTCCGCACGGCTGTCAATAAGCCGTCAAACCCGTGAATCCTGTAAGATTTACAGATGTAATTATTAATTGCTCTTATTGATATAATTTACATAAAAACTGGACTAAAAACTAATTATTTGTAGAAAATAAAGAAAAGAAGAAAAAAAAAATGTTGACGCCGAGAATCGAATCCACAACCTTGCGGTCATCTACCGTATACTCTTCCATCTGAGCTAATTCAGATTATCAGAGATATGTATATCTCGTAAGTCGATTTACATTAATAGAATTATGATATTTCTTGTATTTTCATTTTATTAAAACAAAATTTAGCTATTTTTTAGGTTCATATAATTAATATAATTGTACTAATAACCAATTTACTTTTAATTTTTATGGTTCCAAATATTTCAATTTGTTCCCCAGTTGTATCTAATAAGTACTTACTTATTGTAATTTTTTCAAATAAACGTTAATTATCGTTATTTCTTTATTTCACTATGGAAGTACATAATTCTAAATTCATGTGCACTTTTTATAGAAACAATATTCAAACATAGACTGTCAGGCAACTCAATATACACGATCTAATATTTACATATTGTTCAATAAAATAGGTGATCGTAGGAAAAATAGCGTACATTACTCGCGCGAAAGTGATTTTTCACACTCGTGTGATTGCCGCACTCGGCTTACGCCTCGTGCCACAATATTTCCCACTAGTGTGAAAAATGTCACTTTCCGCACTAGTAATGTAATATACTGTTTCCTACGACCACATAGGAAAGTAACACATATCGCACTCTCTACTCCCATGGAAAGTGACCTTTATTCTCACGCGTGCGGGAAGTACTTTCCGCACTAGTGCGGAAAGTAACTTTCCGCACGGCTGTCAATAAGCCATCAAACCCGTGAATCCTGTAAGATTTACAGATGTAATTATTAATTGCTCTTCCTTATTGATATTATTTACATAAAAACTGGACTAAAAACTAATTATTTGTAGAAAATAAAGAAAAGATGAAAAAAAAATGTTGACGCCGATAATCGAATCCACAACCTTGCGGTCATCTACCGTATACTCTTCCATCTGAGCTAATTCAGATTATCAGAGATATGTATATCTCGTAAGTCGATTTACATTAATAGAATTATGATATTTCTTGTATTTTCATTTTATTAAAACAAAATTTAGCTATTTTTTAAGTACATATAATTAATATAATTGTAATAATAACCAATTTACTTTTAATTTTTATGGTTCCAAATATTTCAATTTGTTCCCCAGTTGTATCTAATAAGTACTTACTTATTGTAATTTTTTCAAATAAACGTTAATTATCGTTATTTCTTTATTTCACTATGAAAGTACATAATTCTAAATTAATGTGCACTTTTTATAGAAACAATATTCAAACATAGACTGTCACATATAAAACGTAAGATTAGTCAGGCAACTCAATATACACGATCTAATATTTACATATTGTTCAATAAAATAGGTGGTCGTAGGAAAAATAGCGTACATTACTCGTGCGAAAGTGATTTTTCACACTCGTGTGATTGCCGCACTCGGCTTACGCCTCGTGCCACAATATTTCCCACTCGTGTGAAAAATGTCAATTTCCGCACTAGTAATGTAATATACTGTTTCCTACGACCACATAGGAAAGTAACACATATCGCACTCTCTACTCCCATGGAAAGTGACCTTTATTCTCACGCGTGCGGAAAGTACTTTCCGCACTAGTGCACGGCTGTCAATAAGCCATCAAATCCGTGAATCCTGTAAGATTTACAGGTGTAATTATTAATTGCTCTTCCTTATTGATATTATTTACATAAAAACTGGACTAAAAACTAATTATTTGTAGAAAATAAAGAAAAGAAGAAAAACAAATGTTGACGCCGAGAATCGAACCCACCAACCTTGCGGTCATCTACCGTATACTCTTCCATCTGAGCTAATTCAGATTTGAATTAACGTTATCAGAGATATGTATATCTCGTAAGTCGATTTACATTAATAGAATTATGATATTCCTTGTATTTTTATTTTATTAAAACAAAATTTTTAAAGTGCATATAATTAAATCATAGCAACGAAAGGTTAAACTGTTAATTTATAATTATTTCAGTAGTTTGTTTTAATACGAACTACCTGTATCTAAGATAGGCAACCAGAGAACCAGACGCGGGCACATTATTTGAAAATTTAAAAAGCTAAGTAGGCTTTGAAACAATTCCACGACACAGTACCACAAAAAATAGACATTTCGTGATAGTAGGTACATGATCGAAAGTAAAACCTTGTTAAATGTCAGAGTTGTACAAATGTTTTAGTTTAGTTTATTACCTATCCCACGCATATTAAATACCTTCGTAAATAATTATGGAGTCTGAAAATGAAATAGATTGCACTCCACCAGAAATCATAGAGGCAACAAAAAAAACCTCTTTACAAATTCTACCAGAAAATTCTAGAGACAGATATGAACGAGCTTATAATGAATTTCTCAACTGGAGAAGAATAAAAGAAATAAAAAGTTCTTTTTCTGAAAATGTGATCCTAGCATCCTAGCATCCTAGATGAATTATCTAAGAAAGTACGACCAAATACACTGTGGTCTCTGTACTCTATGCTGCGCACTACTTTATTCATTAATCATAACGTAGATATCTCAAAATATCTTAAGGTGAAAGCATTTTTAAAAAGAAAAAATGACGGTTATAAACCAAAAAAATCAATGATCTCAACAACCCAGCAGATAAATCAGTTTATTACAACAGCTCCTGATGATCAATTTCTACTTATTAAGGCGAGTTTAAAGCAATGTGATATTCATTAATTTACTAATAGAATTATGTTAACTTACAGGTTGCTTTAATTTTCGGTATATCAGGAGCATGTCGCAAGCAAGAGTTAATAGACGACATTGAAGATCTAGGTTCAGCAGCAATAGTTAAGATTTAAAATACATAAAATAAAATAGATAGAAAATTCAATATTACGGATGAATTTTATGAAAAATATAAAATATGCTAAATTAAGACCAGCAACCCACGAAAAATGCACCAAGCAAGTGGTGGGTATCAACAAAATGGGATCTGTACCCATTTTAGTAGCAACATTTTTAAAACTTGAGAATCCAGAAACTTACACCAGTCATTGTTTCCGAAGATCCTCAGCTACGATCCTAGTAGATGCAGGAGGAGATATTACCACTCTCAAGAGACCCGGAGGATGGAAATCCTCTGCTGTCGCTGAGGGGTATATAGATGATTCTAACACCAACAGAATGAACACCGCCACTAAAATGAAGAATATCACCAACTTTTGATTTTTACCTCACAATACACCCTATTAAAAATGAAAAATACCGTGAAATATTTTTTTTATACGTCATATAGTTTCCGAGATATTCAATTGTTTAGCAGGCGTGCGACGTCGCGGAGGCATTGGCCGCTGTGACGTCACTTTACAACGGTCGGTGAGTGCGTGCTCTGCTTCCGACCTGTGTGTATGAAGTTTGCGTCGAAAATTGATGAAAATGTCGAATCCGGAAACTATAAAATCGTGTATTGTGCCAAAGTGTTTAAATAAAACTACTAATGCACCTGAAAAGTTGTTTTTTATTATTCCTTTCGAACCTAAAAGTCGAAAAAAATGGATGCAATCATGAAGTTCTGGGGTGATTCGGCATTTCACTGTACAAATATCTCTTTCAACTTGTATATCTAATATATAAAAAATAAAATACATAAAAATGCACATTAAAGAGGAAATTAATATGAGAGGTTTTTATTTTAGCTTAATAATATTTAATAGGTGTAGTCGCGTGCATCCTAATAATAATCTACTTTTGAAAAAAATATTTCATGGGTTCGAATTTTAAAAGGTTTTGTACCTCTGGTACATAATGTTCAGGTTAGGTTCACTATGTTAATTTTTTGTTACATTACATATAAAAAAAAATACAAAATGTGATCAAAACTATGTAGGTAATAACACAGTATTGTTTTTAATAAGTCCCACCCTGTTACAAATACCTCTTCTCAGAACTTAATGTCAAGTTCATAGTATCAACGTACATTTATAAAACCCTAGTAATGAGAAATATGTACCTATAGGGATCAAAAGATTGATGATAAAAAGTAAAATGTTATTAAGTAACACTTACTTTGCATTTTTACTCCTCGCATCTCGCCGGCCAATAAATCGGAGTTATTTGAAAAATAGTGGGCAACCATTAACCCGTCTATTTCAGATTGTCCTTTTTCAAAACCGTCATCCATATCTTATATTATACTTATAACACTATTGTAACACTGATTCACATAAAAACTCAAGTTAAAAACGTTATTGTGGTCGAACATCCGATAGCAAAGCAATGATTGAGTGTACAATGAGAACGTTGCGTTGTAAAATGACGTCACGCGAGCATGGCGCGCTCGCGCGAAATATTTGAATAAAACGGAAAATAAAATTGTCGTAACTTCAACACTACTCGTTTGATTGAAATGAAACAAAAACAGGTGTATTTCTAAACATTTGGGCTACACAGTCATGAAGCTTCAAGTCATTCAACAGACTCAGTGACATACTTCATTGTCAGCGCTGTGCGTAGAACTTCGGAAGACACTGATGCTCAATCAGCCATATTAGAAAACATAAATTTAAAACCCTCAACTTCTTCGATGAGCACAATAATTACAAGCAGCATCCGAGAAAATATTGAAACGAATCTTTCGCAAACACCCTTACAATTTACAAATTGTAACAATAACCAATTTACTTTTAATTTTAAATCAATTTGTTCCCCAGTTGTATCTAATAAGTACTTACTTATTGTAATTTTTTCAAGCAAACGTTAATGATCGTTATTTCTTTATTTCACTATAAAAGTAATTCTAAATTCATGTGCACTTTTTATAGAAACAATATTCAAACATAGACTGTCACATATAAAACGTAAGATTAGTCAGGCAACTCAATATACACGATCTAATATTTACATATTGTTTAATAAAATAGGTGGTCGTAGGAAAAATAACGTACATTACTCGCGCGAAAGTGATTTTTCACACTCGTGTGATTGCCGCACTCGGCTTACGCCTCGTGCCACAATATTTCCCACTCGTGTGGAAAATGTCACTTTCCGCACTAGTAATGTAATATACTAATTCGTCACCAGTTGCGAAAAAGTTTACTTTTCGCAACTGGTGATGAAAAGTAAAACATTTGAGAACGTCAACGAGTTTTGAAAAGTGTCACTTTAAATGTCAAAATTAGAAAAAAATAATTAATAAATTCAGTTTCACTTTCACTATCGTCATCCAAGTTCACAACAATTTTTCTCTGGCATCTTGATCTATATGCAAAAATGATTTTTCTACATTTTGTACTTTTTTCCAGCTTTCATTTCATCAAAGTTAAGACAGGTGAATTTAAAGTTGGCGAAACATTATTCCTCCTTACCGGTGCTTTCATCTCATGCCATTTGTGTTCAATTTTTGAATCCGTACCTGCAGTCCCTACACTCTTTCCTATTGAATATCACACCAGTGCTGAAGCCTTTGAAAATGGTAAAAAGTTAAAAAAAATAATAGTAGGATGAAACCCATTGGAAAAGGAAGAGAATATAACAAAAATGAAAGGAAAAATAATTTACGGGCGATCTGAGGTCGGGAAGCGGAAGGGGGTGAGTTTTAAGGGCAAAAAACGGTTTATCTCGATTCCCGGCAAAACTACAAGTCCTATGGAAAAAATTCGAATGGCAGTTGTAGGTGATAAAAAGATCTACAACTTTTGTTTTTACACTTTTTTCACATAACCTCAAAATTTATGTGAAAAATTCAAATAACCAAGTTTTTGGTTTTTTATTTTTATCTTCTACAACAATTTTTTTCACGAAATTTGGTGAAAACCTCCTTTTTTATGTTCCAAACACACTGTAATTTTTTTTATTCAAAATATTTATTTTTTCACCTTATTTTGACTTAATATCGAAAAAGCACCCTAATTTTCAATCGAAAATTCTCCCATCAAAATATCAGCTTTTTTAAAAAAGTCGGTGGGCTTTTTGTTCGTTGAAATCTCTACTTTGTGATGGTATAAAAAAAAAGTACATTACTATGACAGAAAATGCAAATAAACGAAAAAAAACTCGAATCCGAATTTAATAAGACATCTACAATATTTTGAGAAAGTTGTAGAATCTTCTTTAAATTATATGCGTAGATGCCTATTTATTGCTATTTCAAGATAACTTATATACCTGAGTGACCTACGGAAAATTGTAGCCCATCAAAAGGTATTTCATAGAGAAGTGGGGAAGGGGCTAGGAGGGTCAGGGCCTTACTATCTGTTATTTCTTTGCATTTTATGAGAACATTTACCATAATAATATATCTTTTTTTTACACTATCAGAAAGTAGAGATTTCAACGAACAGAAAGCCCAACGACTTTTTAAAAAAACCTGATATTTTGACGGGAGAATTTCTGATTGAAAATTAGGGTGCTTTTTCGATATTGAGTCATAATAAGGTGGAAAAATAAATATTTTAAATAAAAAAAAATTACAGTTTGTTTGGGACATGAAAAATTAAGTTTTCACCAAATTTCGTGAAAAAAAATTTTTTTTTGTAAAAGGTAAAAATAAAAAACCAAAAACTTGGTTATTTGAATTTTTCACATAAATTTTAAGATCATGTGAAAAAAGTGTGAATACCAAAGTTGTAGATCTTTTTATTACCTACAACTTTGCCATCTAACTTTTTTCCATAGGACTTGTAGTTTCGCCAGAAATCGAGATAAACCGTTTTTTACCCTTAAAAACCCACCCCCTTCCACTTCCAGACCTCAGATCGCCCGTAAATTATTTTTCCTTTCATTTTTGTTATATTCTCTTCCTTTTCCAATGAGTTTCATTCTACTATATTTTTTTTTGCTTTAAAAAATGATCGACCCTGGTCTAATAAGCCAGTATTAGATTATGGGATTAGCATTCATAATGAGTCTCTTAGATCTGTGGCAACAGTATACCTCAAATTTCAGAAAAATCCTTCTATATTTCGCGGCTATAGGTACTGGACTATTTATTCTATGGTTGACAGAGTAGAAGTGGATATATAACAATGAAATCATCATTAAGTACTTATGATAGAAATTTATAACAACCCAATCATCATTAGGTATTTATGGTAGATCGAAATTTCGAACAATGGAATGAGACAGGTGACATGACACGCCTGGTATACCTACTTCAGAAAGTTATACGACCTCACGTTTGTCACCGCAACGAAACAAAACGGAACATGTGTCTCGATTTAATATTCTGGCTTTGTCGCGCTCCACATACCGTCTTTTGTTTACGCATTTCCGCCCACGGCTACTAAACAATGGGAATATGTTTTTCTCAACGAGGTTTTTGAATATGGAGTTGGGTACCTCGGGAATATACAAGTTGACAGAACCCACGAGAACAGAACCAATGTCAATCAGTTCTTTATAACATATAAACGATGCCATTTTCACGAATTTGCAAAACTGCCCGTAATGGGTGGGTGTACGCGTATGAGCCATAAAGTAAAACTAACACCACTACCGAAAAAAAAATGCGTTTCATTACTTTCTGGGGTTTATGGGGGATTTTTATGGGGTTTTAGGGACATAAAAATTGGTGTTTTTTGTCTCTGCTTCAAATAAATAAATCGTTTAACATTATTTGAAAATTTCTTGCCTAAAGGGGTGAAAAGGGGTTAATGTTAATAATTTGTAATAATCGTCACAAAGCATTACTTTCGCTGTCAAATCAATTATGCCACCCAAACGAGATAACAAGATAACAGGAAGCGGTCAAAGCCACAGGCCTTAGCTAGATGGAACCACACAAAGAAAAACAATTAATAAAAAACCTTTCAAATGCGCTAAAAAGAAAAAACTAATTGCTTTGGATGTGGGACGTAGGTTATTCCGTGAGTTATAGATTCAAGAGCTTGGCGCGTTCGAATACAATAGCGACAAGCTTTTGAATATATAACTCACGGAATAACCTCCGACTCGATTCATAATCTCCGACCTCAAAAACCCCGACATACCAATTTTGAATATAAACTGTCCATAACTACGAAACTCGTCCACCATCTTGAGTTTATGAATTTTAACGAAACGTTATCATCTCCAACCCTGAGAACCTTTACATACCAATTTTGAATAGAATCGGAATCACAGAGATCGTCCCCATCTTGGAGCCGCCATTTCTATTATATGAATTTTGACAAAAAATTCATAATCTTTGACCACGAAAACCCCCACACACCAATTTTGAATCGAATTGGACCATAATTGAAAAACTCGCCGCCATTTTGGAGCGCCATTTTGCGTTTATAAATTTTGACAAAAAACCCATACATACCAATTTTGAATAGAATCCGAGCATAATCACAGATATCTTGGAGCCATTTTGATTACATGAATTTTGATGAAAAATCGACCCCGAAAACCCCACAAACCAATAAGTCGAATCGGACCATAAACACAAATCTCGCCCGCCATCTTGGAGCCGCCATTTTGTTTTTTCCTAACAGAAATTCCATAATGCATTGTCACCGGAATGAAGAATATCACCAATTTCTGATTTTTGCCTTACAATACAATCTATTAAAAATGAAAAAATACCGTAAAAATATTTTTTTGATGCGTCTTATACTTTCCGAGATATTTCATTGTTTAGCTAGGCGTGCGACGACGCGGAGTCATTGGCCGCTGTGACGTCACTTTACAACGGTCGGTCAGTGCGTGCTCTGCTTCCGAGCTGTGTGTATGAAGTTTGCGTCGAAAATTGATCGAAATGTCGAATGGAGAAACTAGAAAATCGTGTATTGTGCCAAAGTGTTTAAATAAAACAACTAATGCACCCGAAAAGTTGTTTTTTATTGTTGCTTTCGAACCTAAAAGTCGAAAGAAATGGATGCAAATCATGATGTTCTGGGGTGATTCTGCATTTCACTGTACAAATATCTCTTTTAACTTTTACATATCGAATAGCGTCGTCGCCGAAGCTGTTTCCAGCCGATCTAAAATAAACGTAAGTTGATCTAATATATAAAAAATAAAATAAATAAAAATGCACTTATCCACGATCACATTAAAGAGGAAATTAATATGAGAGGTTTTTCATCTTAGCTTGATAATATTTAATAGGTGTAGTCGCGTGCGTCCTAATAATAACCCACTTTTGAAAAAAATATTTCATGGGTTCAAATTTTTTAAAGTTTAAAATGTTCAGGTTATGTTTACTATGTTAATTTTTTGTTATATTACATAATAAAAAAATACAAAATGTAAGTCATGATCCAAACTTTGTAGGTACAATAACACAGTATTGTTTTTAATAAGTCCCATCCTGTTACAAATACCTACGCATTCTTCCTTCTCAGGAACTTAATGTCAAGTAAGATGTTCATAGTAATAATATGACGTATGACGTACATTTATAAAACACTAGTAATGAGAAATATGTACTAATAGGGATCAAAAGATTTATTCTAACAAGTAAAATGTTAATAAGTAATACTTACTGTTGCATTTTTACTGCTCGCATCTCGGCTGCCAAGAAATCGGAGTTATTTGAAAAATAGTGGGCAACCATTAACCGGTTATTTCAGGCAAGTTATCAGATTGTCCTTTTTCTAAACCGTCATCCATATCTAATATTATACTTATAACACATAAAAACTCAAGTTAAAAACGTTATTGTGGTCGAAAATCCGATAGCAAAGCAATGATTGAGTGTACGGTGAGAACGTTGCGTTGTAAAATGACGTCACGCGAGCATGGCGCGCTCGCCCGAAATATTTGAATAGAACGGAAACTAAAATTGTCGTAACTTCAACACTACTCGCTTGATTGAAATGAAACAAAAACAGGTGTATTTCTAAACATTTAGGCTACACGGTCATAAAGTTTCAAGTCAGTTAACAGACCCAGTGACATTCTTCATTATGAACACCTGCCAAATTTCAAGGTAATAGGACGACGGAAAGTGAGTCGAATTTAACTTTTAAGATAGACATAAATAAAAGATTGTAAAAATACAAATTTTTCGCGGACGAAGTCGCGGGTACAAGCTAGTCACGTATATCTGTTATATTTACGTTTATTTGTTATATGGTCCACTGGCTCGAGTACCTCTCTTCTAACCCATTGAAAACCTATAGTCCGCAATTTTATTTCCGAATCTGTATTTTAGATGCATTACGCGGTTTTCTTTAAATCAGGAACTTTTTTAATTATATGTTTTTATTTCAGAAATGGTTTTCGGTCATCAAACTCTGTTACTGTGAAATTTTTTTGACAGTTCTAACAACCATTAAAATTTTATCATTTTAGGTCATATAAACAATTTCGCCCAATAATGTCAACATTACACTGATAATTGCATTCAGTGCAACTATCAATCACTATGACAACACGATTGAGTTTGACAACTTCATTACAAATAAATTTCAAAATGTCACGTTTTGGCAATGCGAAGTATAAATGCGCTAATCAAAGAAAAAATTCCCAGAAATACAACCTACAGTCACAAATACATTTGGGGAATATTTATGGAATTTTGCTGCGAACGAGAATATGAATTAAATGAACATAGAAGCTTAGAAGAATTGGCGTTGATACTAAAAGATTGGGCGGTCAGTATGAGAAAGAAAGACGGGACCGAATTTAAAGAAGCAACGGTGAAGACAATGTGGAACGTTTCGTGTAAACTCTTGCAAGAAAAGTACTATAATGACTATAATATTATGATTGACCCGTTTAACAATATAGTATTTAAAAAAGCCCGAGATGCCCGCGATGCAATCAGGAAGAAACTACAAGCAGATCCATGTAAACGTAAGTCCAGTTCAGTTTCGTTAAATTTGTCTGAAGTTAACAAAATAATATTGCTATGGGATGAAAATACTCCTGAAGGTCTTATGCGTAAATTTTACCATATTGCTGCTGTAGAATCAGCGTGGCGAGGAGGAGAGGCAGTTGCTTGTCTGGTGGATTTTTTTCAAATCGAGAAAAATAACGATTCCTCTCCAACAAATCGCATTGAATCGCATTGAATACAATCTGGTGTTCAGTAATACGTGCCAAGGTGGTTCTAAAAGCTATACAAGTAGTAAATGGTTAGTTTCCAATAGTGAAAGACAAAGCTGCCCTGTACGTCTTTTTCATAAACTGATATCAAAACGAGGCGACAATATTACCTCACCACGACTGTTCTTAAAACCAAATCGTCACTGAAAAAATGAAACTGACAAATGGTACGATAATGTATCTGTTGGAAGAAATACAATAAATGGATGGACTAAATCTGCTGCTGAGGCAATTGGCTTGAATGTAAAGGACAAAAAGATAACAAATCACTCGAATAGATCAACTGCTGTTAGCGAATTGGCAAAAAGCGGTGTAGAAGAACAACAATTACTGAAAATTACTGGTCATAGCAATCGAAATTCTATAAAACCATACTTAAATCTCGATCAAGAACACCACAACAAGATCATAAATATTATGCGTGGTAATAGATCTTATATAGTAGAGAACCGCAACGAATCTAATGTTAAGTTAAATTTTAATAATTGTACTTTCACTAACTGTACTTTCAAAAAATAAATAAATGTTTCATTGTGTTGAGTATTTTGTCAAAAAAATTTCAGCCGAATTTCCCTCGGACATTCACAAATGCCTCATAATTTTATGACAAATTTCTCAAGCAAGGAACGAGCTTTCGATTGTCATAAAATTATCTCGTCTATTATGAATGTCCTAGGGATATTACTACTGAAAAGTTTCCTATTTTAAGTTCGACCGTTCAAATATAAAAGGCTGCGACAGATAAACGGGCAAATAACCTCTACACCGTTATGCCAAATAGTGTATAGGGTGTACCTCCGGTACGAAAAGCGGTGGGTGGCTAGTAAGATGTCTGAAAACCCTGGTGAATGAACTGATTCGATATTGTTTAGATTTTCGAGGGGACACCACCTGTTACTTCAACAGAGCTTCTCTCTCTGTGGTAGATGGCGCCGTCCAAAATAGTATATTAAAGTATAAGTGGATAAAAAGGGCTTTAAAACACGCGCGATTTTTCGAAATAGAGCAAGTGTTTTTAAGACCAGTTATCCACGAATAC
The DNA here is from genome assembly GCA_018342105.1 of Gonioctena quinquepunctata. NCBI lineage: Eukaryota > Metazoa > Arthropoda > Insecta > Coleoptera > Chrysomelidae > Gonioctena > Gonioctena quinquepunctata. The sequence continues at coordinate 161,086 of JAFIRS010001633.1, forward strand.
TTTACGTTATTTTTTTTTTATTGAAGCACTTTGAAATCATATATACTGGTATTATTACTACAAAAAATAGAAATGAGAACTAATAATGCAAGAAGGTTGAATTCGTGATGTGACATCAGTATACCGTTCGTTGTCATGGAAATGAGAAAAACATTCATTTGCGATTTGTTACCAAAGATCAATATTTGTTGTCACCAGAGCTCAAAAATGAATGATTCTAATATCGATTTTTTGAATAGTGAGGCAGAATCGCGGTTAATACCGCGAAAATCCAGTGATATATATAAAAAAGAATAAGTTCATCAAATGGATGGAGGAGCACATATAAATGAACGAATTGTGAGTAATATTTTATTTAACGTTACAAGGTACTCCTGTCAGATCAATAATCAAAAATTTGTCATTTAGACTTCACGTTTCTCGATTTGTTGATGTTGTCATGGTTACCTTTAAAAAACGCGCGTTTTTTTAAGTTCGATTTAAACACGCTGAGGCGTGCTTTAAATGGGTAAAAAGGGGCACCAATAAAAAAAATGTTTGTTTATATTCTCGCTTAATGACAGAACTTAATTTCTGACATCTGCAGCATCTTATATGAAATTATTTTCAGTGTTTTTGTCGGTATTTATGCGTTTTCCCTATCTTTGATTTGAAATTTTGCTTAGCTTATTCCTGAGTTTGTTCTTTAAAAAATCACTCGTTCATCAGTTCATTAGTGCGTGAGGAATTGTTTATTTTCAGGTAGTGTAGTGTGTAAGGATACTTTTTGTAGAATGGGTCACATTTGTATTTTGTGTGGACAGTATAAAGCCGCAGATTCGAATTTTCACCTGTATTCTGTACCAAAAGCAAGTACAACTCCTGACGTATTGATTAATAATGATATTTCCATAGTTTATCATATTATATGTATTGAATTATATATTTTCTGCAATTTAATGACAATTTCATTTCCAATTCTCCGTCTGTCAAGTTAACCTCAAATTCAAATTATACAAAATACGAACAACAACATGACTGTGCTTTCTTTGTGCAATGTTCTGGGGCTTCTAATTCTAGCTTTGCTATTGGTGAAGTTTGACAGATGTCTCTTCTCAACCAATAGCAAAGCTAAAATTAGAACCCGCGAACAGTTCGTCTCAGAAAGAAAGCTGAGGAAATAAATATACCCTGTTACTGAATTGAAACTAAAACGAAATTGGCGCCATCTGACACGCTAGTAATCTCTATTATCAAGTAGGCCAAGTGTCGCCGAGTCGATCCCAAACTTCTACAGGTATAAGTGCAAGCACCAGGGTTTTAGACATCTTAGTGGCTAGCATACATGTATTAATTTTGACGAGAATTGATTAGAAAGTTTGATAATTTTAATGTGTTTAATTCAATTTCTCGGAAAAATACATCCTTGTGAATCAATGCAAAGGACTAGGATCCGATTGCCAACCATATGTTGTGAAAGTATATGTTGAAAAACCCGAAACAGCATATCAGTAGTAGTAATATTCGATACACGTAGATATCGAACTATTAGTCTAGTTAACAAGTGCTTTTTAGGTCAAAATTTTTTCGCATTCTCCGAAAATTATGATTGAGGTGTCATTCGATTTGGAATGGCATGCAGATATTTTTTGAGAAAATGCTAAGGCCGCTCGCAAAAATTGCAATAGTTATAAACAATACAATGAAAAAAAAAGGGATTTTGGTTTTTCGCCAATATCTCAAAAACTATTCAAGATAATTCAAATTTGAAAAAAGATACCAAAAAGAGGAGGAAATTTCCTAACAAAAAGGTTCGACTCCCGGAACTGTAGAACCAATATTTATAATTTTCCCAGAGGGTTGAAAATACGCCCGAAAACGGGTACTCCGGCTTGCGCAAGCCACGTCCCCTTCGGACCTTTAATGAATAAATATTATTTAAACTTAATAAATATGAAAATTAAAAATTGAAAAAATTCAGGCGCCTACAAGATACGATCAATGCACAATAATCCGTGGTCCAAAAATTTTTATCGCGATTTTTCAATAAGTTATCCATTAGTTAATTAACAATTTTTTGTAGCACGAACATTAACATTGCAAGTTCGATAATTGTTAAACTATCAATCTGAGAATGTTTTCCTTTCGTGGAGCTATTTTTCAAAGGTCTAAGGAAAGATTTCCGTTGGAAAAATTTGGAAATTGTTGATTTTCGTTTTGTTATTAACAATTTACTAAGGTGAAAAATTATAAAGCTTCATTAAACATTGAAAAAAACTTTTTTTATATAATATTATTATTGATCCGTTTTCTTATGATCAGAAGCTATTCGAAAATGATTTTTAATAATCTTTATCTCTTATTTTTTAAAAAATTGTTATAAACAAATGCGTTGTTTATGAGATAATTTTAAAAAAAAATTATAACATAATCTTTGATGATAATTATGATTTAAAAAAAAAACATTTCTTAAAGAAATAATTTTATTGCTTAAAAACGCATTTGTTAAATAACATTTTTTTTCACTTGTTATGAAAATTAAGGAACAATTTTTTTTTTAAATCATTATTTATCTTGGTCTTCGATATAAAAAAAAACGTTTATTATTTACATTTTTATTGTTTATTTAATATTTTTTTTTATAAACAAATGAATTATCTCTTTTTATTTATTTTCTTTTTCTACTCAAAAAAACAAAAACAACCATGTATTATTTTTAGAAAAAAAAAATATATTTTTTATTGAACTTTAAATTTTCTGTTCTCTTTCATTTCACCACTCTGACCTGGTTTTTATGTTTAATTTCATTATAACTTTTTAACTGATGGAGATACAAGGAAAAAATTTAAGACTTATTTATTCTTTATTAATTAAACAACAAATTAAGCGCAAATTTGAAGCTCTCACTCAATTATTCATTTAATTCATACCATTTGTTTATAAAAATAATCTTTCATAAAAAAAAAATCTACAATATTTTATAAATAAACTTACCTGAATTAAATAACATTTCTAATTAAATTTTAGTTACTAAGATGCTTAGGCTAATAAACTTGGAGATTTTTTTTTCAAACTTATTTTTATTAATAATAAAAAAAAATTACCGAGCAAAACTAAAATTTATAAGCTAAAATTGTTGATAAATATACGTTAGATAAAAAGTTACATAAGTTGTATGGTTATAGTTATATTAGTTTATAAGATATTTAGACATAAAAGTAGGAAAACAGTTTTGGCCTAATTTGTTGTTTAATCAATAAAGAATCAATAATTCTTAAATTTTTTTCTTGTATCTTCATTAGTTAGAAAGTCATAATAAAATTAAACATAAAAAACCAGGTCAGAGTGGTGAAATGAAAGAGAACGGGAAATTTAAAGTTCAATAAAAAATATGAATATTTTTTTTTTCTAAAAATAATACATGGTTGTTTTTGAAACAAATTGTTTATTGAATAAACAATGAAAATTTAAATAATAAACGTTTTTTTTTTAATATCGAAGACAGAGATAAATAATGATTTAAAAAAAATGGTTCCTTAATTTTCATAACAAGTGGTAAAAAAAATGTTATTTAACAAATGCGTATTTAAGCAATAAAATTATTTTTTTTAAAACTTTTTTTTTTTAAATCATAATTATTATCAAAGATTATGTTATAAATTTTTTTTTATATTATCTCATAAACAACGCATTTGTTTATAACAATTTTTTAAACAATAGGAGATAAAAATTATCAAAAATAACTTTTAAGTGGTTTCTGATCATAAGAAAACGGATCAATAATACTATTATAAAAAAAAAGTTTTTGTCAATGTTTAATGAAGCTTTGTAATTTTTCACCTAGTATATTGTTAATAACAAAACGAAAATTATAAATTTTTCAATTTCTCTAACGGGAATCTATTCTTAGACATTTGAAAAATAGCTCCACGAAAGGAAAACATTCTCAGATTAATAGTTTAACAATTATCGCACTTGCAATGTTAATGTTCGTGCTAAAAAAATTTTAATTAACTATTGGATAACTTATCGAAAAATCGCAATAATTTTTTTTTCAATTTTTAATTTTCATATTTAATAAGTTTAAATAATATTCATTCATTAAAGGTCCGAAGCGGACGTGGCTTGCGCAAGCCGGAGTACCCGTTTTCGGGCGTATTTTCAACCCTCTGGGAAAATTATAAATATTGGTCCTACAGTTCCGAAAGTAGGAACTTTTTCTTAGGAAATTTCCTCCTCTTTTTGCATCTTTTTTCAAATTTGAATTATCTCAAATTGTTTTTGAGATATTGGCGAAAAACCAAACCCCCCTTTTTTTCACTTAATTGTTCATAACTATTGCAATTTTTGCGAGCGGCCTTAGCATTTTCTCAAAAAATATCTACATGCCATTCCGAATCGAATGACACCTCAATCATAATTTTCGGAGAATGCGAAAAAATTTTGACCTAAAAAGCACTTGTTAACTAGACTATATGAATTAGATACGTTGATCCTTCCCCGATAAAACAAAACTTTTTTTGATCTGATCATCTAATGTTCGATAAAATAAATTACTCCACTACCGTACAGCATCTACAAATAATAAATTCAGTTATTCCGGTAATCAATCACAGATATTATACTAGTACACTTCTATCGGTATCGTGAATCTCAGAGAACCACATCTGCCGTTTACATTTGGTATTCCGAATCAATACGTTTATAAATCAACCGAAGTAACACTTGGCTGTTGCATTCTCTTTTCTATATGACCACAAGCTAGCGATTAATAACAATGCGTCTGAAATTAATTGTTGCTTTGAACTTGTATAGTCGATAAACGGTATTGATCACAGGTCAGAGATCAGAAAGCGTGAAAAATTATCATAATGCAAATTGATTTTTAAGATATACTGGCGACAAAAATTGAATTATTCATGATAACCGGACAGCTTTTTGATACTGACCGGTTCACCCACAAACATAAGACAAATTCCTGAATTATGTAAAAAAAACAGATATATTGGACACAATGCGCCATATTTGGTTGACATAGATTTTTTAGAACGATGGTTCACTATTGTCTCCATAACCTCAAACCACACAATTGATTCATTCATATTTACTGAGAGAATAATATTCGACAGCACACTTCTCGGAAATAGGGAATTCTTTACAATTTTGGACTGCACGTGATATAAAATTTGTCAAAATAAAAAACCAGCTTGTTGTTGCTGCAGATGAAATATACAGTGTGATTCAAAAGAACATTGACAAACTTCAGGAGGTGATTCCTCACAATATTCTAATATGAATTGTCCAAATAAATATATGTCCGGAACCACTTCGTTTCCAAGATACAGGATGTTGAAGTTTTATTTTTATTTTGTTTTTTTTTAATAACTTTCGAAATACTGACCTCAATTAAACGAAAATTGGTATTGAGAGGTTTTTGAGGTGTACAATTCGAACCTGATGTCATTATTGCTCTTACTCGTAGGGGGCGCCACATACACGTCTTTTTCTTTTTTGAAGATTCATAACTTTTTTGAGCGTACCTCTAGCACATTTTTCAATAAAAAAATCAATTCCTCTATCATATCTACGTAAAAAACTACCCTTATCGCTATGAGCAACCGTTTTCTAGATATTTGGACTTAAAATTTCAAGTCGATTATTTGATAATCGATGCGTGTTGAAGTTATTACCATTATTTTGCATTTTTCACAAGAATGCTTAGGAAATGAATTTGACGTTTAAGTAAGTAGTTTTGGTTTTTTGTAGGGGGCGCCACCTATTCTATTTATTTTTACTCGTTTGAAATAGTTATTTTTGTATCAAGGGTGCAAAATCTGTATTTGTTTTAATAAAATTTGCAAGAAATATCAACATTTTATTTCAAGAAATTTTGAATATGTAGAATAAAATAAAATAAAGGAAACTAAATTGTATTCAAATAAATTGTTCAAAGTGTCCACCTTCAGCGAAGATACAGTTCAGTCTTCTGGTCATTGAATCTCGTACCCGCTCAAAAATTATTGGTGTGTTTCTTATTGTTTCACAGGCGTCTACAATAGGGTATCTTAGATTTTCTCGTTCGGTACTGGAGTTTTATAAACTAGTGACTTCAATGTCCCCAAAAATAAAAATCTAGCGGGTTTAGATCTGGGGACCTTGGTGCCCACGCCTGTTTAGGTTCTTCTAAACTCCTACCGATCCATCGATTTGGATAGACAGTGTTGAGGAATTCCCTGGCTACAACGCAAAAATGGGCCGGAGCCCAATCATGCATAAACCACATGCGGATACAAATTTCTAATGGTACATTCTGAAGTAGTCCCGGCAATTCATTTTCTAAAAAGTCTCTGTAAGTTGCGCCATTCAGTCGGTACGGAAGAAAGGACCTATGAAGTAATTATCAATTATTGCCGCCCATTCATTTACAGAAAATTGATAGTGATAGTGTATTTCACTAACTGCGTGCGGATTTTCCAGAGCCCAAACATGGTTGTTATGAAAGTTTGTGATAGCATTTCGGGAGAAGTTTGCCTCGTCCGTGAAGAGTACATATCTTAAAAATTGAGGATTTCCAGCCAATTTTCTCAAAAACCACTGACACATAGTAATGCGTTGGGGAAAGTCTCGTGGCAAAAGACCTTGTACCCTTTGATTATGGTATGGATAAAATTGTTGATCGTGGATAATTATCCAAACTGTAGACTGAGTAGAATTAATAGCTTCAGCAATTATTCTTGTACTTGTTTCTGGATTCTTCTCGAGAGCGTTCAAAACAGCTTTTTCCAATTCTGGGGTTTGGACTGCTCGTGGTCTTCCAATAATATCAGCTGCCCTCTTGAAGCTACCTGTTTCTGTTAAACGCCGTTTTAGACTGATAAATGTTGGAGCTAAAGGCAGTACTCGATTGGTAAATCGCTCCTGGTAAATACGTCTTGCTTTGCGCGCATTGCCATCCGCAAGGCCATAAACGAAATGCATATCGGCTAAATGAGCATTACTGTTCAAATAATCCATTTTTTCAAAATTCGTGTTTTAAAACTCACAGAAACTAAAAAATGCAAAATAATGTTAATAACTTCAACACGCATCGATTATCAAATAATCGACTTGAAATTTTCAAGTCCAAATATCTAGAAAACGGTTGCTTATAGCGACTTGTAACAAGGATAGCTTTTTTACGTAGATATGATAGAAGAATTGATTTTTTCACTGACAAATGTGCTAAAAGAACGCTCAAAAGTTTTATGAATCGTCAAAAAAGAAAGAGACGTGTAGGTGGCTCCCCCTACGAGTAAGAGCAATAATAACATCAGGTTCGAATTCGACACCTCAAAAAACCTCTCAATACCAATTTTCGATTAATTAAGGTCAGTATTTCGAAAGTAATTTAAAAAAAAATCAAAAATTAAACTACAACACCCTGTATCTTGGAAACGAAGCGTTTCCGGACATATATTTAATCAGGCAATTCATATTAGAATATTGTGAGGAATCACCTCCTGAAGTTTGTTAAAGTACTTTTGAATCACCCTGTATGAAGAACGATTTTTTTACTATGAATTTGCTGTCCATTCATTGCCAGTTCAGTTTGTTCATTGCATTGTGTATGTATTTCATTGTGAACCTGTGCATGTATTTATATTTGATGTCTAAATTATTTATATTACCACTTTTGAACTCGGAGAGCCACCCTTAATGTAAGTAATTATATTATCAATGTTAGTTTTATGTATATTGTCCGAAATTTTTCCTTTTAAACGATCGTTATTTTATGTATAGTATCTATTCTATCAATACTCCATTCGGAAATTCCATTTCAACATATATATTTTTGTTCGTATACCTGAAGATAAAACAATAAAGTTCCGAAACGACGAGAATTTAAAAATTGGTTTTCTTCAATATTCCGACCGAATTCCCCCCAACAAATGATCCAAAAATCAATTCAACGGTCGCTATCCTATTCAACGTTCCTTATTCTCTTGTGTTTTTTCTGTTCCTTCTCCTCTTGTTTTTCTCTCTCTCTCTCATCCTTCCTCCTCTTTTTGTCGGAAAACCTCCTCTTCTTGTTTTTGTTCGGCAAACTGCTGCTTGATCTTTTCCATTATGGCCTCCATCTCGTCATAGGGTGTATTTCTCGTATTTACCATTAATTGTTCTCGAAGAGTCACTAAAAATCCTCACTTCTGACGCCAACTGTAGCGAAACTGAGGGTTGTTTTTATTAAAGTACTCGAATAAATTTATGTTCGTTTATTACACTTCGAAAACATAACACAATAATGCACTCTGACAATATAATTCTCGATCGCACTGCACTAAATCAAAATCCACCTCAAACTCGCTAATGTCGTTTTCTGAATCATCTCGGCTTCTTGAAAATCGCGGCGGTTTGATTGGAGAATCCAGGTCAACGGTCGCTTTGAACGTAAACAATATTTTGCTTAGGATACATATCGCAGGGACGTACTGTACTTATTTTCGTTACATTATCAACGCAGATTTAGTTGCTAGTTCCAAATCTTCCTACAGATACCGTTATTGTAATGTAAGAAGCTACTTACCTTCCACGACAAACCCAGGAAATTTCAAAAGTATCCACCAAAGTATTATAGAACACATCTAGTCGCCCTTTTGAAAGGTTTTAATTTAAAACCAAACTACATAGTTAACGAGATGGTCGAAAAATATGGACACTAAGTTATTAGTTTGCCTCAAAACTAATGTATGTTCAATCCCATAGAACCAATTAGGAGTAACCTTGAGAGAAAGGTAAGGAAACAAAATGTCACACCAACACTATTTGAAAGTGTTATTGCGTAATCAGCGGAACCATCGAAAATTACTCCAAATGTATAGTTTGTACGGATTCAATGTGTACGACATGTTTTAGAGGTTGAGTAAATAATATACAGACAAAAAATTACCGTAGGTACTTAATGTTCACAAAACATCCAGTGAGGTGGAAGATGATGAGTAATGCAATTTAACATGAAACTTTTTAATTTACAAGATTTTTGCTTTGGAATTTTGTTTTCTTTGTTGAAAAATCGAATGGAGTGCAACTTTTTCAATACTCTGGGACCAGTTAACACATTTTCACTATTCCATTGAAATCGGTCCCTTCCTAACTCTTGTTTGTCTACTGTAAGCAGAATAAACAGCTCGCTTTTTCGTTACTCGAAGATTACCAAAAATGTGATCTAGTGCAAAAAACGAATAGAAGATGGTCGAATTTTTTCCATTCCATGTATCAACCATGAGTATTGATTTGGAATTATGAATGATGTCGCAATGATACAATACTAAAGATTTCGAAATTTGATGAGATATTTTTTTTTTAAGTACTTGTTTATATGAAACAAGATATTTTAGATCTTGACCCATCCAGAGACCCAGATTTTTACATTTTCCAATTTCTATATCACATCCTGGTTAAGCCTGATTTTGTCACCAATGTTATAGAAAAATGTCCCTCTTAGTTGTATTAGAGAAGAGAAGTGATAGAAGGACAAAAATGTTAATGGGAGACTACTAATATAAATGCCATATAATAATAAACGGAATCGAGCCTTGCGGGGCTCCTTTATCATTATTAAAAAAAAAAAAAAATAGCTACATATCCGATTTTACCAGTGGTTATCGCCCTTCTTGTCCCGTGGTCATGATAATGGTAATTTTAGATGGTGACATGCACCACGTCTTGGATCAGATTTATTGTGCTCCTCTACCTCCTGCTATAGCAGCCCCTGAAGGTCCAAGTTCCTGAGGAACTTGAGGAGAACTAAGTGTGGTATTCCTCCTACTGTTAGCTGGTACGATCTCAGGTACCTCTCTCAATCTTTCTTTATGTACAGCATCGCACTCCACCAGAATGTTAAAGGATATTTTTTGTTTTCGCTCGCAAAATCTGGATGTCCCATTCATTTTCTTCCAAGTCTAACTTCCTTAATCTACAGTGCCACGTTAGAAATCCCGTAATTGACTGAAGACGTACCATGCTGAGGCTGGCTGATGCTTTGTAGGAGGTCTTTAGCCTGCCGCAGGCCTCAGAATGGTTCTGGTGATGGTCCCTTTGGTGCTACACCCGCTTGTTCGTTTTTTCCCACTCCAATGTGGCCTGGCACCCAAATATAAATTACTTTGTTGCTTCATTTATTTCTAGGGCATTCACATAACTTACTCCAGTTGTTCCTGTCAAGAGTTAAATAGGTCGCTTCTTTCGATAGCATGCATTTCCGCTTGAAATATGCTTGGGGATTTGTCCATGGGTTTGAGTATTCGGCCTAAAGATGACTACTCTAGTTCCCTCGGATGTCTCAGACCCTCCTGTGTGGATAGATTATATGCTCCACTCTCTTTCATTGCATAGATCGGAGCGAATATTTTTGTCAATGCTGAATTTTTTGACAATAGATTAGCCGGGTATGCAGTTTTAGTAGGGGCGAGTCCCTAAAGCCGGCGTCTCACGGCGCGAGACTTGACGTTCTTGGCTTGGGGGATTGTTCTCGGAGCACAGGAGTGAGGTTTGTGCAATCTCGCGCCTTATCGGTCTCACGGCGTGTATAATTTCACCGGCTCGTCATCTATCAGTGGCCAGAAGTTGGTACGCGAGCCTAGGAAGGGATACATTGTCCAGTGCAGTAGCTATAGATAGCGCCGATGAGAGGAGAGCAGGTGCACAGTAATAAAAATAACACTCAACTATGCTCTGCCATCACCAAAGTTCCTCTCCGAAGTGACCAGGATCCCGTCGCAACTGTGGACCGCCACCCTTACTTGACGTTTCGTTGGAATATTCGTATTCAACAAAATGTTGACAGTAGCGTACTAGCATCACTACTAGATAATATATTGAAGTAATGATGAATACGCTTTAAGATGTTTTATTTTTTTGCATACAAACGGCACCCCATACGAAAAAAAGGCAAGAGAGATTCAAAAATGATCATTACCCGTATGCGCGCCATTGATGAACATGAAATTCTTAATTGCAGGTCAGAAATGCGCAATAACTACCTCTTGACACTCACCAAATTTCATTTGCATATCTTGGCCGGTTTCAGAGCAATAAATAAATAGTCAATTTTTAAGAAAAACTTTAACACCCCGTATCTCGGAAAACGAAGCATTTGCGGACAAAGGTTTGAAGTTTGACGCACACATTCACTAACACCTTGTATGTTTTATTATCACATGATTTTGTTTTTCAAAAGAATATTGCTTCGGAATGGAATTGGGCAATGAATAACCTGGAATATATTGGAATGTAATTTTTATTTTCATAATCGGATCAGATGCTTTGAACAAAAAACTTCTTCGAAAATTCTATCTATGCATTGAGAAAATGTCCTGGACCACCTGAATGTTTGAATAGTTGCTCAACTAATTTCTTTGCTTCGTTATCCAATTCAGGCGATGAACATTCCTTTGTCCACGAGGCAATGTCGACAATGATATCAGAAAGAATTGCCTTGAAATCTGCCAGAGTACAATCGAACTGACATCCTTTCACGGTTATTTGTTCAATTCCTTCCTTATTTTTGTGGTAGATGTTTATGTACGCAAGCCAGACAGCACGAGCCAGCTAGTCGAGCCTCGCGCCTTTGATGTTTAGGAACTTACCGACATTTCATGGAAACGGTCGAACCAGCTCGAGCTTACGCTTGACAAGTCTCGAACCTACGCGAGTCGACCGTTCTCATGACAATCCCCAAGCCGAGCTCGTCAAGTCTCGCGCCGTGAGACGCCGGATTTACACACTATCTCTGTGTTTTTTGGACCTTGCTACCTTTCCGGCGCACTTGTCCAGCTCCCCCTTTACTGCAAACCCTGCAGTTAGAGGCTTCGTCCGATGGTTGAAGTCGTGTTGCTCAAAGCAATACTGCCCACATAGTGTTTATGTGATAATGTAAATATTAATTGCTCGTGATTGCACATACTTATGGCAGCTATTACGGCTGTCCCTTACACAGTGCATTTTTATTTTGAGTCCGACATCCACCAACCTTAGATGAGCTCATCACGCAGTTCTCTACACTACGGCGTGGGGGTGCGTGAAGTCGTCTAGTATGACCTATGCACTTTCTCCAAGGCTTTGTGGCTAGCTTGGTCCTAACTTGCCACACCGCATAGTATTTACTGGTCTCACTATTATAGCATATATCCACCAGTGTTGATGGATTACATACTGTATTGAATTGTATACTATTTGGTATTAAATATACGCTAGTGATTTTTTTTAGAGTGTATCTCTCTTTCAGAATATGCCATTGTCGGTTGATAATAATGACTACTCCTAGTGCTCTTTTTTGAACTGTAGGATGGTTCATTACAGTAGTCTGGTTCTAATTCTCCGATTATCATTTTAGAACTTTCAATTGGGTATTTATCCTCTCATCATCCAGTCTATACTTCCTGCGTCCGCAAAAACTGAACTTGTTGAGTTTTTTCTCTACCACGACGAAACAAACAACTAAACGTTATTTTTGCACGCGAGAGCGATTGAGGTAAAAGTTTGAAGGCGACGAACCGTGTAATTGCAACTATTAATTGTATGGACTTCAACTGGATGTTTTTGTTACTCTTGAAGAAATTATAATTATATACTGGTAGTCAACATGCAAACGATAACTTCATCACATCGAACTTGATGAATCTTGAGTAGTGGGTAGAATCCTCCAAATTGTTGTCGTTAGATAGATAGTTTGATGACTATGTGACAGGTACAGAATATGGTTTATGGTAACAGAACAATGTATAAATAGTTCAACATATAAAATACCAAAATGTGATGACAAACGTAATAAGTGATGAATAAAAGAGTGAGTGACATGATATGGTTAAAAACTTAATTTTTGATTATATTCCGTAACAGAATAGAAACAATATTCAAGAATATTTTTTTTTAGATTAGTTTTAGAACATTTTTCATCCATGGATCAAATTTGGAAAGGTAGTTTGTTATAAAGTTCAAAATCCAATGATTTTATTAATCTGTAACGTGGCATTAATAAATCATCAACAGTAGCAGAGCGTGTGTTGTGATGATGCTGGCTTGAAACTTTTGGAGTTCTGTGTCTCCTGGCATGAGTTTCTGTCAAATTTATATTCAAGGAAGTGGTAAAATTCTTAGTTTCTTGAATAATGGTTGGCAGTGTTCATTATATCCCAGTCACTATTCCTATTACTCGTTTTTGTAATTTGGTTATAAAACTGTACCATAGCTGATCAAAGAGTGGAAAAGACTTATGCTTTCCAAGATAATTGGTTTTAAGCAAAGGATAAGTTGCTTAAGTAGAAATAAAATACTGGACAGCCTGGTACTAAGTTGATCTACGTGATGTGTACAATTCAGACAATCATCTAGTACAACCCCAAGCACTTTACAGTAGTTACCTGCCATGATTTTCTTATTAGAGGAAATTACTTGAATATGAATTTTTCACCTGTTAAGTCGAATATTCCAACCAAAACTTTCATAATCGCTGGATAGGTCGTGGGGGGACAGAGTCATGGCCAGCTAGTTCCCCCGACTGAAACAGTCTTGATTATATTCTTTATGGACATCTTAATACTTTGGTGAACAGTCAACCAATTCAAACTGTGAAGCAATAAGGAATACTCCAGGAATTTTCCAAAGAGTACGCGAGTCAATGACAAGGAGGGCTGAAGCGTGCATACTTGCAGGAGGCGGATATTTTGAACAGTTAATTTGATTTTGGTATTTTTTGTTCATAATGTTTTTAAAAATAAAAAATGTATTTTTATGCGTACTCATTACAGAAACTAAATAATAGTTACCATAAGATTATAAAAATCTTGCCTAGATCCTTTGGTTACCACAATTGTGAAATTAAGACTAAGAGAAAAAATCTAATAGGGACAAGCAAATGAATGTATTTTATTTTCTAAATTGAAAACGTCCGCCGGACGAAAAAAAGGTAAGAGACTATTTTTATGAGAAGATAGAGGACAATTACAAAAATAATATTTATTTGGAAAAAAAGACAGTGGCGTATCATTATTTTGATCAAAAATATGGCAGGGCATGTTACTGATGAAAATTAAGAAATCCTTTATCATGGAAAAAATTTATTTTTATGCGTACTTTGCATGTACCAAAATTGAAAAAAAAGCCAAAGCGGTTTCAGAGATATTGGGGAAGAACTGATTTTTTTGTTAAATTTCAACATCCTGTATGTCAGAAATAAAGCGTTTGCGGACCTATGTTCATATGAAGAATTTTTCTTAAGAACATCCAAGGATTATCGCCCTTTAGGATCAGCATTCAATTATGAAACATCCTGTATGGTGTACGTTTCTCGGCGTCATACGTGTACTTTTTCTTCCGAGTTCGATTAGCTCCAGAAAGAACATCTTGTGAATAATTCCTGTGAAACTCAGGTGAAAAGTCAATCAAGGTATTTAGTTTTTATTTCATGTTTGATAAGGTAAATTGGTAGATTATTTACTCAGTTGTAATAGTAATTTCCTGTGCTGTTATGAGAATGAACGTGCGCACATTTTCAAAACCCCGCTCTGAAAAAATATCTAATGGATAGCCTGAAGTCTCTTTAGAAACATATAAAAAATGTGCAATTTTTTAAAATATTTAATTAATTGTGGGCCTCTGCAAGAGTGTATAAAAAAAACATCAAATATATTTTGACCCCCAATGAATTACCACCTCATTATTTATTAAAAAAATCGACTTTTTTGCTAGAATGGGACTGTCCATATTATAAACAATATTATAAGAAGTTTTTCAGTACTGATTTTCCTAATTGAAATTAAACAGTGTAAAGTCATCATTTAAAATATTTGATCTAATACCAAAGTTATCCCTTTGAAACCAACCTCATTGCGACAAATTTTCCAATGGTTCTCGTGAGCTTTATAAACAATTCAGCAAGAAGAAGGCTTGAATCTGATTTTATTGTTTAACTGCCCCTTCAAAATACCACCCCTTTGTGACACGTTTTTCTAATATTCTTCCCATGATTCTCGTCAGCTTTAGAAGCGATTCCGCGCTCGAAAGGAAGGTTCGAATCTGATTTTTTCTTCGAACCAGCCCTTCTAAAAACCACCCCTTTGTGACGTTTTTTCATATGCTTCCCATGATACTCATCAGCCTTGAAGCAATTCCGCGAAAAAAGCTTGAATCTGTTTTTTTTGCCCAACCCCTCCTTTCAAAAAACACCCCTTTGTGACAAGTTTTTTTTTTTAATTTTTAACATTCTCATCGCCGCCTGGAGAGCAATTCCGCGAGAAAAAAAAACTCCAAACTGTTTTTCCAACCATCCCCTCCTAAAAACTACCCCTTTGTTACAATGTTTTTTCAATATTTTTTAAAGTAATATATATATATATATATATATATATATATATATATATATATATATATATATATATATATATCGGGTGATTCAAAAGTACTTTGACAAACTTCAGGAGGTGATTCCTCACAATATTCTAATATGAATTGTCCAAATAAATATATATCCGGAAACGCTTCGTTTCCAAGATACAGGGTGTTAACGTTTTATTTTTATTTTCGTATACTGACCTTAATCAAACGAAAGTTGGTATTGAGAGGTTTTTTGAGGTGTCGAATTCGAACCTGATGTTATTATTGCGCTTACTCGTAGAGGGCGCCACCTACACGTCTTTTTCTTTTTTGAAAATTCATAACTTTTGAGCGTACTTCTAGCACATTTTTCAATGAAAAAATCAATTCCACTATCATATCTACGTAAAAAAGCTACCTCAGTTACAAGTCGCTTTAAGCAACCGTTTTCTAGATATTTGGACTTGAAAATTTCAAGTCAATTATTTGATAATCGATGCGTGTTGAAGTTATTACCATCATTTTGCATTTTTCACAAGAATGCTTAGGAAATGAATTTGACGTTTGAGTAAGTAGTTTTGGTTTTTTATAGGGGGCGCCACCTATTCTATTTATTTTTACTCGTTTGAAATAGTTATTTTTGTATCAAAGGTGCAAAATCTGTATTTGTTTTAATAAAATTTGCAAGAAATATCAACATTTTATTTCAAGAAATTTTGAATATGTAGAATAAAATAAAATAAAGGAAACTAAATTGTATTCAATAAATTGTTCAAAGTGTCCACCTTCAGCGAAGATACAGGCATTCAGTCTTCTAGTCATTGAATTTCGTACCCGCTCAAAAATTATTGGTATGTATCTTATTGTTTCACAGGCGTCTACTATTCGGTTTCTCAGATCTTCCTCGTTCTCTACTGGAGTTTTATAAACTAGTGACTTCAAATGTCCCCAAAAATAAAAATCCAGCGGGTTTAGATCTGGGGACCTTGGTGCCCACGCCTGGTTAGGTTCTTCTACACCCCTACCGATCCATCGATTTGGATAGACAGTGTTAAGGAATTCCCTGGCTACAACGGTAAAATGGGCCGGAGCCCCATCATGCATAAACCACATGCTGATACGAATTTCTAATGGTACATTCTGTAGTAGTCCCGGCAATTCATTTTCTAAAAAGTCTCTGTAGGTTGCGCCATTCAGTCGGAACGGAAGAAAGGAAGGACCTATCAAGTAATTATCAATTATTGCCGCCCATACATTTTCAGAAAATTGATAATGATAATGTCTTTCACTAACTGCGTGCAGATTTTCCAGAGCCCGTACATGGTTGTTATGAAAGTTTGTGATAGCATTTCGGGAGAAGTTTGCCTCGTCCATTACATATCTTAAAAATTGAGGATATCCAGCCAATTTTCTCAAAAACCACTGACACATAGTAATGCGTTGGAGGAAGTCTCGTAGCAAAAGAGCTTGTACCCTTTGAATATGTTATGGATAAAATTGTTGATCGTGGATAATTCTCCGAACTGTGGACTGAGTAGAATTGAGAGCTTCAGCAATTATTCTTGTACTTGTTTCTGGATTCTCCTCGAGAGCGTTCAAAACAGCTTCTCCCAATTCTGGGGTTAGGACTGCTCGTGGTCTTCCAATGATATCAGCTGCCCTCTTAAAGCTACCTGTTTCTGCCAAACGACGGTGGAGAGTGGTAAATGTTGGAGCTGAAGGCAGTACTCGATTAGGAAATCGCTCCTGGTAAATACGTCTTGCTTCACGGGCATTGCCATCCGCAAGGGCATGAACGAAATGCAAATCGGCTAAATGAGCATTAGTGTTTAAATAATCCATTTTTTCAAAATTAGTGTTTTGAAACTTACAGAAACTTCAACAAAACAATAAAACGTTTAACTGTCACATAATATATAATTACCAAAACTACTTACTTAAACGTCAAATCCATTTCCTAAGCATTCTTGTGGAAAATGCAAAATAATGGTAATAACTTCAACACGCATCGATTATCAAATAATCGACTTGAAATTTTCAAGTCCAAATATCTATAAAACGGTTGCTTACAGCGACTTGTAACAAGGGTAGCTTTTTTACGTAGATATGATAGAGGAATTGATTTTTTTACTGAAAAATGTGCTAGAAGTTATGAATCTTCGAAAAAGAAAAAGACGGGTAGGTGGCGCCCCCTACGAGTAAGAGCAAAAGTTCGAATTCGAGACCTCAAAAAACTTCTCAATACCAATTTTCGTTTAATTAAGGTATTTCGAAAGTTATTTAAAAAAACGAAAATAAAAATAAAACTTTAACAACCTGTATCTTGGAAACGAATCGTTTCCGGACATATATTTATTTGGACAGTTCATATTCGAATATTGTGAGGAATAACCTCCTGAAGTTTGTCAAAGTACTTTTGAATCACCCTGTATATATAAATATAATAAAACGTAATAACGGGAAAACGGGGTAACTGGTAAACAGGATAACGGTAAAACGGGAAAACGCGACAAAGGGAAAACGGGGTAACTGGTAAACAGGATAACGGTAAAACGGGAAAACGCGACAAAGGAATAACGGGATAAAAGGATAACGGGAAAACGGTATAACGAGAAAACGGGAAGCGGGCATAGTCAACGAGAGTTTTCATATAGTATAGAATAATCTGAAACTTCCAAAACCGATGCAATTGAATATTTACATGAAATTTTATGACATATAACAAATAAAGAAATTGGTTCACTTGCTGCAATGTCCACGTTCCCAGTATTTGGAGTTTTGTTGAAATTCATGTAATAAAAAATGCCCATCAAAGCTCGAGTTGCTATGGCACTGGATATACCGAATACCGGGCAAGATAACCTTTCACATCAAGTTATTTCGAAATATCGTAAAACACAGCCATAAAAAATTGCGATCATAAAAAACGCTACGAGGATGATTAAAAGTACCGCAGAATTAGAGTACAACAAAATAATGTTGTTGGCCGTAATATTTCCCGAAATATGAAAAAGGTGAAAACAACCATTCAAATTTGCTCAACGAAAATTCAGTATAATGAAACATCTTACCGAAGTGTAACAAATGATGATCATTATAATTTAATGATAGTTTTTTATAAAGAATAACAAACTTGACGCGTATAGCGTCCAAATTGGATTCGTGAAATAATCCGATGATTAAGATATATTCAATTCATGGTTCCGTAGACACATATTCCGTAATTTTTCATTATTCCTCTATAGGAATATCTCAACCTTAGCCAATAAAAAATGCTAATTGAATGCTAATGTTTGCTTATATTCTTAGGTGAAATATTTGAAAATTCCAATCACTGTTGGTATACGAACCAATCTGGAGATCACCTTTATAACATCCAAAAGCAAATATAAATGTTCATCACCATCTCGAGACTGTAAAGCCAGATGTCTTGGCTTTGACAGAGATAGATAATGTAACGTAAATAAACTTAACTTGGTTCTACTAATTTATTTCACACTTAATCTACAACTTAATTTATATTACTACGCCACTGTATAGCTCGATGGTATGGGCTCGTTCAGACTGTCTACTCCCTCTTGAGGGCTGTCTATTTATCTCCGATACAGCATTCTCGATGTTTCGAATTCGGACGGTTGGCGACGGCATGTTCCAATTGTTTCCAATATTGACCGTTGTTTTTCGTGGCAGAACGACTGGACTGTTCTCGAACATCTCCGGGGATGATCTCATCGCTGTCGACGGCAACACGCGAGGCGACAGGTCCGGCCTAGGTTCGTTACATTGCCCCCTTCTTAAAGACATTTCGTCCCGAAATTTCATCCTTGGAGTGTGACGATATCTGCATGACTCCCCATATCTGCACCGTGAAGTTCGATGGAAGTAACACTCCACGGTCTTCATGATCGGTCGTGGAAGAGGGTTACAGCAAACCAAAATCCTGACGCCGCTGGATCTGAATATCGCCTCCAGCATACTTCTTATGACTCTCCAGTCCAACCCATCAATACCACAGGATAGTTTTGGAATTGCTAGATCCGCCAGATTCTGGTCCACCATAGTATCTCTTAGTTTGGTGAGACTCTTCCAGACATCTTCATAGGACGGTTTATCTTGGGAATGCCTCTTGGTAACTAGGTAGTAGATGTTTCTCTGGCCTTTCTTCAACTGTAGCACCCACCAACTTCTGGATTCTGCTCCCGCAGTGTTTGGAGTTGACCAAATTTCTTGAGAACACTACGGCGATGCCCCTGGACATTCGAAGATCTTCTGCCACACGTGCGCTAGTGCGTAGTCAGCAGGCACCTCGAAAAGGTCTCGTGACTCCTCTCTAGTAACCCCATGTAGAACTTTCTGCCCGTTTGAATACAAGGACATAAACTTCTCGAACGTCATATCATCCTCCGGTGGCTTGAGGGTGCGAACTTGGTCATGGTTTCCAGCGTAAGGGGCCAACCTGTTGAAATGGACGACCCTTGGTTTCCCTCGGGTGGCTTATGGATTCGGTACACAAGGTCGTTTATCCTTTTCACGATTTTATACGGGCCTTCCCACGAGTTCCGCAACTTTGGTGATAGCCCACGACGACGTTTGGGGTTGTACAGCCAAACCAGGTCATCAACCTTAAATCCTCCAGCGTCGGCCTTGATGTCATAGGTCTTCTTCATTTTATCGCTGGCACTCTGGATGTTCAACCGGACTCGTTCGTGGATGTCGTCCATTCTCTGCCGAAGTTTGCTGACGTAGTCCTCTCCCGCAGTGTCTTGTCCTGGCGGTATCCCAAACTTCAGGTCACAAGGCAGTCGCAGTTCTCGGCCCATTATAATACTAGCAGGAGTTTGACCGGTTGACTCGTGTACTGCGGATCGATAGGCCATCAGGAACAAATGAAGATACTGGTCCCAGTCTCTTTGATGGTCAGAGACAACCTTGGACAAGTGGCGGTTGATCGTCCTGTTCATCCGTTCCACCATTCCATCAGACTGCGGATGTAGGGCCGTGGTTCTTGTCTTGCGGATGTTCAGCAGTAGACATATTTCTTGGAAAAGGTTGGATTCGAAATTTCTGCCTTGATCCGAGTGCAGCTCCATTGGAATACCGAATCGACATATCCATTCTTTCACCAAGACGTCGGCGACGGTGATGGCTTCCTGGTTGGCGGGCATAGGCTTCCGCCCACTTACTGAAGTAGTCCATTGCCACAAGGATGTATTTATTCCCGTGGTCGGATACGGGAAACGGGCCGGCGATGTCAATGGCGATTCTCTCGAACGGGCTGCCTACGTTGTACTGACGCATCGGGGCCTTGGGTCGTATTCGAGGTCCATTGCTAGCAGCGCATACAGCGCACTTTCTGCACCAGTCCTGGACGTCAGCTTGACAATTGGCCCAGTAAAACCGTTGCCTCACTTTCTGCAGGGTCTTCGTCACTCCCAGATGTCCTCCGGCGACTCCATCATGGATTTCCGCAGCACTTCCTCTCTTCTGTTCCTGGGAACAATTATTTGGCGTCTGTCTTCCCCACCAATATCGGCCTCCAACACACGTTTCAGGATCCCATTGTCCAGAATAAGAGAGTTCCATTGTGCCCAATGGGGACTTAACAGCCGGCGAGTAACCTGCGACTTCCTGCCATAATGGTCTTCGATTGCCCTTCTTCCAGCTGATGACTAAGCCAAGGTCGGGGTCTCTCTCTTGGTCTTTCTGGATCTTGCTGTCGTTCCAGTTGTCATCCATTGCCGCGGTTCTACAAAGTGTTGCTTCTTTCTCTTCTGCTCGTCGGCAATGTGAGCAATCATCTGGACATGGTCTTCGCGACAAGGCATCTGCATTTTTATGGCTAGTTCCGGCTCGATGTTCGATCTCGAAATCGAATTCTTGGAGTCTCTCGATCCAACGTGCTACTTGACCCTCAGGATTTTTGAACTGTAAGAGCCATTTGAGAGCTGCATGGTCAGTTCTCAACAGGAATCTTCTTCCATACACGTACTTGTAGAAGTGTTCCACTCCCTTCACAACAGCTAACAGCTCTCGCCTGGTGACACAGTAATTGCGCTCTGGTTTGCTAAGCGTCTTGCTGAAATAACCAATGACCTTCTCCTGTCCCTCCTGGATCTGAGATAGGACAGCTCCAAGTCCCACGTTGCTGGCGTCCGTATCCAAAATGAATTTCCCTTTGGGTAGGGGATAGCTCAGTATAGGTGCGTTGATCAAAGCTCCTTTCAGCTTCCTGAATGAGTCTTGACATTCTTCGGACCACTGGAACTTTGTTTGGCCTTCCGTGAGCTTGGTCAGTGGTTTAGCGATGTTGGCGAATCCCAGCACATATCGGCGATAGTATGTGCATAAACCAAGGAAACTTCGAAGTTGGTGAATATCTTTTGGGATGGGCCAATCCTTAACAGCTTTGATCTTCTGGTCATCCACTGCTACTCCTTCCCCAGAGACAACGTGGCCGAGGTATCGTACTTCTTTTTGGAACAGATGGCATTTCTTAGGGCTCAGCTTCAATCCGGAGTTCCTCAGTCGCAAGAATACTTCCTCCAAGTTTTTCACGTGGTCCTCAAACGATCTGCCGACCACAATTATGTCGTCGAGATATACTAGACACGTGTTCCATGAGAGTCCCTTCAGTACTGTTTCCATCAATCTTTCGAATGTGGCGGGAGCATTACAGAGCCCGAATGGCATAACGGTGAACTGCCACAATCCTGAGCCGATGGTAAAGCAGTCTTTCTCGATCTTCCTGAGCCAGTTCTACTTGCCAGTATCCACTCTTCAGATCAAGGGTCGAGAAAATCGTGGAACCAGCCAACGTGTCTAAGGTGTCAGTCTATTCTCGGGAGAGGGTAACTGTCCTTCTTCGTGACATTATTAAGTTGGCGATAGTCTACAAAAACGTGTCGATCCATCCTTTTTCTTCACCAGTACGACTGGAGAGGACCAGGGACTGTCAGATGGTTCGATAACTCCTTCTTTTCCCATATCGCTGACTATTTTGTCAGCCTCTTCCTTCTTGGCAAGAGGAAGTCTTCTTGCTGATTGCCGGATCGGTCGGGCACCCCCAGTATCAATCTTGTGCTGGACCACATTAGTTCGACCCCCTTTTCCTTGTCCGGTATCGAAGATGTCTTGGTACTTTTTGACTAAATCTCTTAGTTTGGGCTGTTGAGCTGGTTTTATGTCTTTGGAAGAGATGGCAACTAATTTTTCTAGTTCTGTGGGCAAGTTGTTGGGTTGGCTAATCGTACCTCGTACGCCCCGGATCACAGATGAAACTGACGAGCAGTGCCCTAAAATTGTTCCTTTCTTTAAGGTCACTGGAAAGTAATTGACATTCATGACCCTTACCGGTACAAATTTTTCAGCACGTAACAGGGTTTTCCCTAGGGCAATCCCTCGTCCAATTTTCTCATCATGAAGTTTGGGCTCGAACATCATCACGTCTCCACTGCTCGCACTCCCGTCCAGGCGAGCCTCCAGGATGGTTTCAGCCCTCTCAGGTACGCTTACATCTTCAGCCAACAGCACACGGATCAACTCTTCACTTCTCCCATGAAGTACCAGCTCTTCTCCGTTGACACGTAGGACGCCGTCTTTGAAATCCAATTCAAACCCTCTGGAATTCATGATGTCCATTCCGATGATTGCATCGTCTTCGATGTCCGCTACAAGTGCCTGATGTTTCACTTTAGTGCTGCCCAAAATTATTTCAATCGGTAGCTCGCCATATACAGTAGCTGGCTCCCCTGTTGCTGTGCGTAGCTTCCAAGTTGTCGGTTCAATTCGTTCCGGTGTTCTGGCAAAGGAAGGCCCGAGAATTGTCCTAGTCGCACCTGTATCTAGCAGCATGGTGCAAGGCTCGTTATTGATGAGACCGTCTACGAAAACACCTCTGTTCTGTCGTTGCAGGATAGCGACATATGCGTTGTTAACCGGGGCTTGCTGGACACAGGCCGACGATTGCCCCTTCTCGTCGACCTTCTTTAGTTTTCCTGCATCGGAGTCGTGTTTCGAATGTTGGACATTTGCTACGCACATGTCCAATTTTGCACAATTCCAGCATCTTATCTGCCTTTTCTCAGGGAACACTTCCTTAATCACTTTCCTTATGGCAGCTTCCAAATTAGCAGGCTCCTGTGAGTCTTCCTCAATCATTCGGACTTTACTCTGGCTTTTGCAAGATTGTTTCGCTGCCTCGTATTCCAAAGCGCGTGCCAGTGCGTCTACGAGATGTGTTGGACGGGCTAGTGTCAACGCTTGTCTGGTTTCTTGGTCACGGAGTCCATCCAGGAATGCTTGAACCGCTAGTCGCTCCATTACATTTTCTGGTGTGGATGGATATGCGAGACGAACCAAGCGTGCAATGTCAGTTTCGAATTCTTGTAAGGATTCGCCCGATTTTTGGCAGCGATTTTTCAGCTGGGAGTGGTATACGTGTTCCAAATGGGCGTGGCCATATCGTAATTCTAGATGTTTAATCAGCTGATCATAGTCCTCCTGTTCTTGGGTGGTGAGAGTTTGTAGAATATTTGTCGCTTCTCCACGTAATGCAAGTGTCAGTGCTACAGCTCTTTCCCCTGCATTCCATCCGTTTGCTTTGGCCGCTGCTTCAAACTGCCGGCGGTAATTTGCCCATGGAGTTTTTCCGTCGAACTGAGGCGGCTTCATGGAAAGCTTCCCTATTTCTGAAATGACCTTGACATCTTTTATACCCTCTTGAACTTTATCCAAGTTCAAACTCAAGTCCAGCATTGCATTTTGTTAACCATCTCTGTGGAGGGCGCACTATCAATTCGTTTTTCCAGCTTACTGATCGTTTCCTTTATTTTGTCCATTTCTGCCTCGATTCCGTCTTTGATTTCATCGCTGATTATTTCCTTCATCTTGTCCATCTCTGCCTCGACGGTTCCTATTCTTTTTTCTAGACGATTCGCCACACCACAGAGTTCTTTTTTTAGGCCTTCTGTGTTTTCAAGGAGCTTATCTTCCAGGCTTTCTAGAAGCTTCTCTTCCAGATTTCTAGAATTTTCTAGAAGCTTCTCTTCCAGATTTCTAGCATTTTCTTCCAAAGTCCTCGAATTTTGTTGCAGTTCTTCTTTCACGGATTTAGTAGTTTCTTCGAGTTTATTCATTACCAAACTCAAATCACCTCCGGGAACTTCGAATAAAAATGTTTCGGGGTCCTCACCTTCTTGTATAAGTCCTTCTGCAAGTCTTTCCTGGAGTACTTGCTTTTTACCCGTTGTTTCCAGTTCCCTTTCCTCCAATTCCTGTTTCAATTCCGCTACCTTCAAGTCCACAAGGCGCACTTTTCTTGAACACATTTTGTCTTTGACGAGGTATCAGTCTGTTACACACGAAAAAGTTTATCAGTTTGTTAAAAATTCACTTCGCGAATTCTTTTCCACGGGCCACCAGTCTATTGTCTGTTTCACGCGAAGAGTGTATCAGTTTATATTCCCACGCACAATTGTCCACTTCGCGAAAACCGGGCCACTGTCTATTTTCTGTTTCACGCGAACAGTGTATCAGTTTATATTCCCACGCACAATTGTCCACTTCGCGAAAACCGGGCCACTGTCTATTTTCTGTTTCACGCGAACAGTGTATCAGTTTATATTCCCACGCACAATTGTCCACTTCGCGAAAACCGGGCCACTGTCTATTTTGGGCGTACAAAAAGGTCTATCAATTTATTTTTCTGACTATCCACTCCACGATCACTTGTTTATTTTCAAAATCTCACTTCCGACACCAATTGTAACGTAAATAAACTTAACTTGGTTCTACTAATTTATTTCACACTTAATCTACAACTTAATTTATATTACTACGCCACTGTATAGCTCGATGGTATGGGCTCGTTCAGACTGTCTACTCCCTCTTGAGGGCTGTCTATTTATCTCCGATACAGCATTCTCGATGTTTCGAATTCGGACGGTTGGCGACGGCATGTTCCAATTGTTTCCAATATTGACCGTTGTTTTTCGTGGCAGAACGACTGGACTGTTCTCGAACATCTCCGGGGATGATCTCATCGCTGTCGACGGCAACACGCGAGGCGACAGGTCCGGCCTAGGTTCGTTACAATAATTTAATTTATATATTCTACCCTGGTTCAAAGGTGGTATAGGTCTTTTTCGAGTAAGAATATATAATTTCATAGAAAAAAAAGTTAGAGAATTCGATATCATACAATTCAATCTGACATATCACAAAGAAACAAAGTTTCTCTGATGTGCCGAAATATTTAGCAAAACCAATATACATTCAAAAAACATCGGAAGAATTATTTACTAAATGTCACATAAACCTTTTGAACATTTCAAAGAGTATTTTTCCTTTACCACTTTTATAAACTGTGTAAGTTTCTTAGGAATATTTTTTTATGTATAATGTTTGTACGTCCGTAATTAAAACTAGTCAAAATGACCAACCATTAGTTTGCTTTGAATAAATCTCAAAATCAGTTCGTTCATCGATGTCCTTCAGCTGTTTTTAAAGACCTATGGGCTATGCACATGTTCTGATTTCTAAAGTTTTTACGGGTGTGACTTCAGCAAAGGTTTTTTTAAACGTCCGTCATTTATAGAATTTGATGGTTTTTGAACTGACAATGGACATTTTTGGAAATATTTTGACGAATGACTATATTTTGGCACCTCCTGAACACGTTCGATGACACGAATTGATTTGGAACTCCCTAGTTAACCCTCTAGCGCACTTGAAAAATAAAAAATAGTTAGAACAGTTGTTGCTGGAGGTTTTTCGAAAAAAGAGTATGTTTTGAGTCCTTTTCGACACGTCAAATAGCATGAAATAATATGTGACCCCCAGATACCCCACCTAACTATCCCAATATTCCATGCCCCGAATTGAAATATTCACAAAAACAATAAATTGATCAGTGCTTGTGAATTTTTCATTCAAATACATTAATAGGAACTTGTGACCCAAAAACTACCTCAATTCTCACCCCCAAATTGAAATAGTCACAAATAGTACAAATTTATCGTTGCAGGGGATTTTTTCATACACATACATTAGGGAAGTTGCTGAAGTAAAATGATAAAATAATTTGTGACAAAAACCCAATATCCCCCCCAAATTGAAATATTCGCAAATAGAACAAATTAATCGTTGTGGATTTTTTTCAAGCAAATACTTTATTGGGAACTTGCTAGACACGCTCCATATGATGAAATAATTTGTGAGCTAAAAACTACCCAAATATCCCCCCCCAAATTGAAATATTCGGAAATAGAACAAATTAATCGTTGCTGATAATTTTTTTATGCCAATACATTTCTAGGAAATTGCTCTACCCGCTGCATATAGTTAAATAATTAGTGACTCAAAAACTACCCCAATTTTTCACAAATTATTTTATAGCACCGGTCTTATCGAGAAGATCTCAAAACATCCTCTCCTTTCAGGAAATCCTCAGTAATTATTATTTTCGCATTTTTTTTAGCTTAGAGGGTAGTAGAAGGGTTGTTTTTGGGTCACACATTATTTCAATAAATGCAGCGTGTAGAACAAGTTCCTTTTGATGTATTCCTAGGAAAAAAATCCCCGTAACGTATTATTTGTTCTATTTGCGAAAATTTAAACTTGGGTGAGATTTTGGAGTAGTTCTAGAGTGACAAATTATTTCATCATATGGAGCGTAACTAGCAAGTTCCTGATAATGTGTTTGCATGAAAAAATCACCAGCAACGACAAATTTGTTCTATTTGCGAATATTTAAATTTGGATGTGAGATATTGGGGTAGTTTTTGGGTCATAAATTATTACATCTTATAGAGCGTATTTATCAAGTTCCTCATAATGTATTGGCATGAAAAAATCACCACCAACGATTAATTTGTTCTATTTGCGAATACACATTTCACTTTGGGGGGTGAGATATCGGGGTAGTTTTTGGGTCACAAATAGTTAATCGTATGGAGCATGTCTAGCAAGTTTCTCTTAATGTATTGAAATGGATTCATGTTAATGTATTTGCATGACAAAATTACCAGCAACGATTACTTTGCGAATATTTCAATTTGGGGGATGAGATATTGGGGTAGTTTTTGGGTCACAAATTATTTTATCATATGGAGCGTGTCTAGCAAGTTCCTTATAATGTATTTGCATGAGAAAATCCCCAGCAAAGATTAATTTGTTCTGTATGCGAATATTCCAATTTTGGGGTAGTTTTGGGGCCCTAAGTTATTTTATCATATGAAGCATGTCTAGCAAGTTCTTAATGATCATTTGTAAACGAAAAAATCCCCAGCAAGAATTACTTTGTTCTATTTGCGAATATTTCAATTTGGGGGTGAGATATTGGGGTAGTTTTTGGATCACAAATTATTTCATCAGATAGAGGGTGTCAAGCGAGTTTCCATTGATGTATTTGCCTGAAAAAATCACCATCAACGATCAATTTGTTCTATTTGTGAATTTTAATTTGGGGGGGGGGGCTAGGTGGGGTATCTGGGGGGTCACAAATTATTTCATGCTATCTGACGTGTCAAAAAGGCAAAACATACTCTGCTTTCAAAAAACTTCCAGCAACAACTATTTTAACTATGTTGATTTTTTAAGGGTGCTAGAAGGGTGCTAGAAGAATGCTCGAGGGGTAGTTCCTGGTCACCAATTATTTCATTGTATGTAGTGTGTAGCGTGAAGCAAGTTCAAAATAATGTATTAGCATGAAAAAGTTACCAGTATCTGTTTATCGCATTACTATTTTAACCTTTCAATTAGGGGTGAGTTATTGGGGTAATAAGGGGATTCCAACATGACGATAAAGAACCGTTGCTGATGCCACACCCGTTAAGTTTTCGACGAGTGAATCAGTGATTGATAAAAATCCTCAATAACTCAAGAACTATAACAGGTTCATTCATGAAATTTGGGATTCCAGGTGTTCAAGAGGGGCTTATTAGACATGCAAGTGTGTAGGTCTAATAGTTTTTGAGTTATAGGGGGGTCGAAAGTAGTTCGAAATGGTTCTTGTAGTTCGAAATGGTCCTTGTAATATATACACTGCCGGTGCACCGCAGAACTTGACTGACACGCTGCCCTGTGTCTAGATTTTCCTCGAGATTTTTTAAATTCAATAATGGCATAATAATTCACATATGTCTATAAAAGGAACATTTTTCTTTCAATTCCATTTCTTTGTTCACGTGTATCAAATAGTCACGGGACAATTACAATCATTAAATCAGCCAAGATCTTTCTGTGCACCTGCAAAATGATTAATGAAAATATCTCTACTGACGATATAGCTTTTTTTGTACCATGATTGATAGCTTTAATAGAGAATCTAAGAACTTCAACATGTGCACACGTAATAAATCAAACAAATGGAGACAGTTTTATAAGACAAGGAGCATTCTCACATTATATATAATGAAACACATTAAGGTTTTGGAATGCTCTTTTGTAATGAATTATGTTATGAGTGTAGCATGAAAGAGCATTACTAACTCGTATATTCATACAAAGCTGGATGATTAAATAGGTACTCCGCATTTGCTAACCCGAGAAAGGATATTCGATTTACATTACTGTTTTTTCCGCACAACTTTGAAAAACGACATAAATTCAAATCTTGCTTATTTACAAAAAAATGCATAATTGATGTTATTTAGAAAACAATATAACCATTGAATTATTAACGAAATTTGTTGGGTAACTATGGCAACGAACCAATATTATATTGTGAAACAACTTGTATGGACATTTAATTTCCCGTGTTTTCGGAAATTCAAGCTATAGGAAGTAAAAGTGTGAAATGATTATAGTATACCTTAAATTTCTAGAACTCCAATGCGTTCGACTGTGTAAACCACGAGGTACTGTTGCGAAAGCTTTACCACTATGATTTTAGGGGTGTCTTCCAGAAATGGTTAAGGTCATATCTGTCGGTTAAGAGCCAAATTGTAAAAACTACAACATACTCCGATGATAAAACAATTAAAAAAAATGATGTGCCTCAGGGAACTATACTTGGACCAATTCAATGGAGGCATGGATGGGAATAATCATTCAACCTGTTTGGAAATTAATGAAACGCAAAATATTAATATTACGAAGGATATATTGCACAGATAAGTAGATGACACCAGAATAACGTTAAAATAGGTGAGATAGTTGAGTTATGATGGTATTGCAGGTTTTTATTCTGGATTTTTCCTATTGAGCCAAATGTGCACCACTGACAATTGTAATTTACTACCGGAAAAATGAGGGCGCCTAGACTATGTATTTTTCATCTCTACCCTGTAAGGGATTCATTCGTGGAAGGTTTCTAGTGAATTGAAGTTTTTTGTTTCTGAATTCTCTTCGGGAAGGGTCGTAAGAGCCGTTTTTCTGAAAGTAGTAGTTTAAACTACATTGATTTGTTTCGATAATTTTCTAGTTCTATGATTATCCAGTTCTTGATGACTGTTATACCAATAAGATATTCAACAAAATAACCCAAAACGTTCGCATGTTTCTCCTCTGTTCAATTATTATAGTAATTGTCCTATAACTGTATATAAAACATACAACTAATTTCATAATGTGTTCCATCAATTACCAAAATTGTTATGAATAACTTAATTTGATTGTGAGAAACGTGTGTTCGATCATGTAGCTCCTAAATAACTAACTGTAAGGAAATAATATTGCCCAACAGTTAGTTATCGTTCCATGGGAACGACTGAATGCAGGGAAATATTGACTTTCTCTTCAAAAATGTTTTGTCAGAAACGTCGATATTTTCCAAGATCTGCGGAAATAATGTATTACCTAGCAGTAGTACAGTAAAGATTTTTTGTCGAGGCGCTAGCCGAGACTGGCAATACGGAGTCCAGGAATGTGTCTTTTTCTACAAGGTATACATAGTTTTTCGGAAAATCGAAAATAATTCAAAAGACATAATATATTACAATCAACTTGTTGAAATTTCAAAGTGTTTTCTGCGTTTTTGAAAGTTCTAAAAAGCAAAAGTAAAGTACATTAAAACTTTTTAACAAAAAACTAAACCGACGAAATACGGAACTGAAGAGTAAAAAATAAAAGAAACCTTCTTAGTCTCAGTAACTAAGCTCCTAAACTAATGTAAGTAACTAATTTTGAGTCGGCGCCAAACAAACAAGCAAATGAATTAGGTAAGGCGTAAAATGATTTCGTTGATTGTTTGTTTGGCGCCGACTCAAAATTAGTTACTTACATTAGTTTAGGAGCTTAGTTATTGAGACTAAGAAGGTTTATTTTATTTTTTTCACTTTTCAGTTCCGTATTTCGTCGGTATAATTTTTTGTTAAAAAGTTTTTATTTTTCAATTTTTTATGGCTAAAATATACTAATTACTACCTACTTGTTTTTTGATTACTTCCAGAATACTTACTTACCCACCTTACTTCAACTATTACCAGTTAAATAATATGATTATCTACTTTTACTATTTGTTGTAATATAAATTATTTTTGTTGTTCTGGTTAGTTCATTCCATTACTTTGTATATCATTCCATCCTCTCATAGAATATAATGGTTTTGACGGATGTGGAACAGAATTAATGTCAGTAGCGATCTGTCATTGTCAACTACGTATGTGTGTGCCAATGTTCATAAGTGAAAAATCAATTATCCCCATTTTTCTACCCGTAAGGGTATATAATTCCATTCGAAATCAAATATAAGGTAACCCTATCTATTAAAAAAAGAACCAAAAAAACCCAAACAGAATTCAGAGGGTGAGTGATCAATATCCTCCATTTTGCTACCCTTAGGGGTGGATTTCATCTTTCAAATTCAAATGGGACCACCTTCGAAGTACACCCTATCCACTGGAAAAAGAATTATCGGAATCGGACGCCTCAGTAAAAAGTTATGCGTGATCATACATAAAAAAAAATGATGGAAAAAAAAATATACGGGTCGACTAGAGAACCTCCTCCTTTTTGGTTTCGTCGGTTAAAAATGATGAGTGATGATGACTGTTCCATTTCTGGTTCATTGGATTTGTTGCCAACAAAATCCAGAGAAAAATATAACTATGCATACGATCGTTCCATGGAATATCGTAAGAATAAAAAATAACTCAGAAAATGTAATGGTATACTTCTTGGAGCTTCGTCCCAAGACGAAATCTTCAACTTTGTAAGTAAATGAAAATTGTGGCATTGCAGACAAATTTTAAAATTCAAGTAAAAACATCCTCGAGCAAGAATCGAACCAGCGACCTTTGGATTTCTAGTCCATACTCTAACTATCTGCGCTATCGAAGACACAGGTTCAACTACGTTTCGAAGATACCGCTTTTTTCTAGAATTTCTAGTTGTTGTCGGAATGGATAATGAAGGTAAGGGATCTCATGTAGTATCAGTGGCCATCACATCAATTTTACCTTGTTCTAACGTCGCCGTGGATTGACGGCTTCAGTCAAGGGTCAGACGCTGATCTCCGACCACTGAACAAAGTTGCCAAATATTAATACGAAGGAGAAATGCGTCTGTGAATATATATATATATATATATATATATATATATATATATAAATATTTAAAACATGTGTTGCCAACTTCAAATTCAGAACTTATATTTCACCGTACTTTACATGAAGAACATTCATAAACAACATAGAAACTAATCTCAACAAAGATTATCCCTGAAGATGGAAATAAAACATTCCGAAAGCTTGGACAAACTTTAAAGAGTACACTTTTTCTTTTGCTGCATACCCCAATAATCAATTTGTTACACCTAACTAGTCAGCAACGACTATCCTTCCACTATATATATATATATATATATTCAGTGTATGTCCAGAAAACATAAGGTTGTGGGTTCGAGTCCCACTTGAGGATGCTTTTTTCTTTAATTTAATAATCTGTCCATTATGCCACAAATTCCATTCTTCATGATTTCTCTCGGACAATAATTCCCCACTTTCACATTATATATATATTATATATAAGAACAACTTATTAGCACTTGTGTTACTTAAGATGAACTTCGCCTTTTGTAATTTCAGAAATTAAATTGTTTATTGAACCAAAATTGTATGTGCCCAGTACTGAAAAACAATAAAGACGATTATTATTATTATTATTATTATTATTATTATTATTATTATTATTATTATTATTATTATTATTATTATTATTATATATATATATATTTTGCGTTTCTTGGGGTTGTTTCTTGAATCCTGTTGTATATTTTTATTTTTTTTTTCATATAGTTTTTATTTGTTTTTGGGATTTTACTTTCATTTACTTTACTTTGTTTGGCTTCTGTGACTATTAATTATTATTTGACAATTGAGGTTACTTAGCTTGGCAAATCTATTTGACTGTGAAAGGTGAATTTGTTTTTGTTCCTCATATTATTCCTCTTACGTTAGGACAAACTCCGAATTTTATGAATGTTATTGGGTTTTGGATATCTGTTTTGTTTGCTTGTGGTGTGCAACACGATTCATTCAATGATCTGACGTATTTGGTGAAATTGGTTTTATTATAGGAGTTGGTGGACACATATGCTTTGGTCGGTGTTGATTTGGGGGAGATGGGGGAAAGCAATTGCTTAGTTTGGTGTTGTTTGTCCTTTCGATAAAGTTGTGTGTTGGATTTAAATAATGGTATGTTAAATTTGGCTCAGGTGGTCGATATCTGTTCTGTTGATCATGGCGCAATTGTTTTTTTTTATATATATAATTTCTTTTATAATTATTTTTTCTATACTGGTTTCTTGTTAATTTTGGTTTTTAAAGATTATGTGTTTCTTTAAAGCTGTACTTGTTCACTTCATGAATTTGTGTCCATTTAATCTGTCTTTCAATAATTATGATGTCATACCGATGTATTCTTCATCGCAGTAATTACATGGAGTGCTATAACTTAGGTTGTATTTTTTGAGGGGGGGAGTGTAAAACTGTTGGAGTGAATTATGATTTGAAACATGTATGTTTGCTATGTTTTTTATATTCTTGGATAGTTCTGGTACGTATGAAATAGAAACATATTTGAGTGGTTCGGAATTTTTGTTTTTTTGGGCATTATTGAAGTAAAAGTTATGTGTTCGTTGTTTTACTGTTTTGTTCATTAGTTTAATAGGGTAGTTATTCTTCATAAGAGTTTTACGTACTTTTTCAAACCATCCTCGAGCAGAAATCGAACCTGCGACCTATTTTTTTCTTGAATTAAAAAATTTGTCTGCAATGCCACAATTCTAATGTATTTATATATATTCACAGACGCTATAGTTCTCCTTCATCAACTTTGTGTTCGCCCAACTATCGCTATCCATTTCAATACAATCCTATTTTAAAAACGAATAAAACAGGATTATTTTACAAATATTTTATGTTTGACGTTTGTGGGCATATTCAGATGACTCGATGAACAGCATTGGGTATGTGGGTATTCGAAACAACAATGATGTCTATGATTTTTTCTGAAAATCAGTAATATTGTAATTTTTTACAAGCTTTATATTAACTTCACATGTGTATGTTTGGTTCACACACGCAAAACATAAAGCACAAATCTTGCAAATGGATTTTGACCCACTTCTAGTTGTCTGAGTGAAATTTGGCAAGTGTTCATAATTCCTGACAATGCATTATAAAAAAATTATTAGAAAAAAAAATGGCGAATCTAAGATGGCGGACGAGATTTGTGTTTATGGTACGATGCGATTAAACTTTTTTCGGGTTTTCGGGGACGGAGATTATGATCTTATTGTCAAAATTCAAGATGGCGGCTCCAAGATGGTGGACAAGTTTTGTGATAATGGACCGTCTCTATTCAGAAGCTTTTATTCAAATGCGCAAAAAAGTTAAAAATAATTGCTTTGGATTCAAAAGCTTGTCGCTCAAAACTTTGCACGAATCTATAACTCACGGCTTGAATCTATAACTCACGGAAAAACCCTACGTCGCACATCCAAAGCAATTATTTTTTTACTTTTTAGCGCATTTGAATAAAAGCTTGTCTTTAAAAAGTTTTTTTTTTATTAATTATTTTATTCAAAATCTGCGTGCTGAAATGCGGTCAATAATATGCGAGTAAATCTTTACTTTGTATTCCGTATAAACCAAAAAGATTGGTTGTTTTTGTCTAGCAAACTAACATCGTAATTTTCAATTCGCAAAAAGCGTTCGTAGACCATAGCAGAATCGTACCAGATTTTTCCCATGTCCATATAATTTATTTCTCATTAACTATTCATCTTATATATATTTTTTACAGTTTCTGTCGTGCGTGAGTAGGAACATTCATACATAATTATTATCATTTTGTTCCTTGTACAAATTATCAGTAAAAATCATAACGTGCAACAAAAATGACGAAAATGATTTCAGTGTAATAGAAAAGAACTGAGTTGAGGTATAATTATTTCATGCTTGGCATGAAATCAAAATGCTAGGACTGGTAAACTCTTCGAGTGAATCATGATGTAATCTAATCTGGAGTAATTGAATTATAGTGAGCGTGAGAACATAGACGTTCAGGAAAAAATAGGTTAATTTTCTGAAAAAAAAGTATAAACGATACTGAATAAACGAACTACATAAAAACGGGTCTGTTTACATTTTAATCCTGCGAACTTAATGTGCATGGTAAACGTTTTAGTCCGGGAGGCGGCGTTGCTTTATTTCTGAGGAACAGAATGTTGAAATTTAACAAAAAAATCAGTTCTGATTTTGGTACATGCAAAGTACGCATAAAAATACATTTTTTTCCATGATAAAGGATTTCTTAATTTTGATCAGTTGTTATAGGACTGGACTACGGGGTGTTGTGAACTAACCCACCACACCTGTAATACCAGACATTATTCGTTAGATTGGAAAAACAGTATTAAAAGCATCGACTATTGAATATAGTCGAAACAATTATTTTATAAAATAATGTTTCAAAACAAATATCAAATCCTTTCTTTCAATACCGGAACATGGGCTGTTTATTCAGGAAGTACTACCGTTCAGAAAGATTCGAACCAAACAATGATTTGATAAAATAATAATGCACTCATAAAAGCTAAGAATGTATATATATATATTTAATAAAACTTCACACAATTCTCTCAATCGTCTATGGACGAATGATAGGCAACACTATTCATACAATGAAAACTAATGTAGCGTATTGGCAGATAATTCTGCAGTTCTGCAGTTGGGTACACAATAGAACTAATTTTACTAGAAGAACAATCTTGAAATCAATTGCTACAAACAGCTAACAATAATTCTCTTTTTGGGATCTTTGTAATCTTGAAAACTATGGAAAATAAACATAAATACAGAAAAACAAACATGAGACTCACCCTGTTTAACACTTATTCACTGGAGTAGTTTTAAACGGCAATTAGCTTAGAAGTTATTATTATCAGTTCGTTTTCTCCCGCGTCAATCGGTTATTCTAATTAATTCGTCCGGTATATTCGTATACAGATAAGGTTTTTCTAAGTGATCGTGAACCATTGAAATTGCGGAATCCCGTTATTATCTCTGTTTTGGAAGCTTTGACAATTTGTGGAAACTATACTGTTCACTCGTGTTTTTACTAGGAGCTTCAATACTTGATTTGAATCGGCTGAGTTTCTATGTTTGCTGAAGTTAACTACACTGATTGGGAAACTCTCATTATTATTGTAAGATACTGTAATTCGACTGACTTTTATACCGCACTTTTGAGAATGACATGTTAGTATTGCTTTACTCGAGATGGTTTTTACACGTGGAAAGATTTTATTTCTCGTGGCATTTTTCACTGGTACTAATATGAATGCATACTATATTTCTTCTCGTATGATATACGTGATTATTCCACGGACTACTGTTCTGAACTAACTTAACTCTTTCGGCTCCCGTTGCCTTTTATAATATCTTCGATACGGAAGCTGGGGCGGGGCTTAGTGTGTTTTATGAGCAGATAACGAGGTGACATCGTAAAACTGATAAGGGTCTTGTTTTTCTAACCCGTTCTCGCTTATCTTATGTTATAATTGGATACTATTTTACTGAATGGCAGGTATTTACGATCGCTGTCGCGTTATCGCTGAATTTAATGACCCACAAGTGTGTTTATGAATTTCAGAGGTGTCTCGATTCCCGGTGATTTATAAGTTGTTTACCTCCAGTAAGGATGCGGGGTGGTGATACATCGCGTTATCTCGTCTTTCAACTGCTCAGTGTTTATCGACTTTGGACGGGTGTTAGAATTATGGTAGTAAATAAAACTGATTTTCTTATCTCGCTGTGACTGTAACGGGTAGCAATAAAAAACTTTGTTTTGCTCTCCTAGATGAGTCATGTAAGCATTCGGTATACAATGGTTACGTCTTGGTAATTATCTTTAAATGCATTTCTGTAATTACAGGGCATAACACAGTGGCATCCCTGTTAACATGCCCTTTTTGATCAAAATAATGATACGACACTGTCTTTTTTCCAAATAAATATTGGTAATTGTCCTCTATCTTCTCATAAAAATGGTCTCCAGCCTTTTTTTCGCCCGGCGGACGGTTTTCGATTTAGAAAATAAAATACATTCATTTGCTTGTCCCTATTCGATTTTTTCTCTTAGTCTTAATTTCACAATTGTGGTAACCAAAGGATCTAGGCAAGATTTTTATAATTTTATGGTAACTATTATTTAGTTTTTGTAATGAGTACGCATAAAAATACATTTTTTATTTTTAAAAACATTACAATTATGAACACAAAATACCAAAATCAAATTAACTGTTTAAAATGGCCGCCTCCTGCAAGTATGCACGCTTCAGTCCTCCTTGTCATTGTCTCGCGTACTCTTTGGAAAATTCCTGGAGTATTCCTTATTGCTTCACAGGAAACTATTACGAGTTTTCGCAATTCTTCCTCAGTTAGAATTGGTTGAATCTCCCCAAAGAAAATAATCAAGATTGTTTAAGTCTGTGGATCTAGCTGACCATGACTCTGATCCCCCACGACCTAACCAGCGATTATGAAAGTTTTGGTTTAAATATTCGCGTGCCAGAGCACTAAAATGAGCAGGTGCACCATCGTGCATAAACCACATGTGATTTTGCATTAAAATAGGAACATCTTCCAACAGAATTTGCAAATTATCTCCAAGAAATCGGCGATAATTATGTCCATTTAATCTGCTTGGTAAAAAAAAAGGTCCAATTAGGTAATCTCCAAAAAAACTTGAGAGGTGTCAAGGGACACCCGGATGGAACGAAGTTCCTTTTGATTAATGAGTGAAGGAATTGTAATAATTTTTTTTTTTAAGTTATAATAATATTTTATATATATATATATATATATATATATATATATATATATATATATATGCACTCTGTCTGTCTATTCTTTCATACACGTCATAGTTGCGCGGGACTTTGTAAACACAACAGAGTGAGTGTGTATATATATATATACATATATATATATACATATATACTCTCTCGACTTCGTAAACACAACAGCGTATAGGTTAGAACACGCACGGCTTGCTAAATACATACGCATTGATATTGTAATATTAAAATATAATTTGCTTTTAAATTTATTAAAGTTACGACGCGTACACTTGCTAAACACACAATAATGGAGAGATTATAACGCGTATGACTTGGTTAGCACAATAGTAAAGAGAGGTTATAATGCGTACTTGCTAAAAATACATAAGCATTTATTATTGTCTGTATAAAATCTCTACTTACCTAACTCCATCAGCAATATCCGGAACTTGTGCAGAAACACTGTCATGATTCATTATTGTTATTATTTTTTATTATTTATCATGTACAAAAAACCTGTATACACTCAACAAAAATAATCGTCGCGACACCACACTGTTCAATGTGAAATAGAAAGACGAAACGAAAATAACTGGCTTGCTTTCTATGAGAGAGAGAGAGAGAGAGACAGACAGAGAAACTCGCGCACGCCGCACGGCTTATAACCATAGCGAAAGTCTCGTAACAACTTTTGGTCTTAATTTATTCCGTCTAGCCCTCTTTCGCAACGCGCGATAAGGAACTACGTTTCAATAATTCCAGCCCAGACATTTAATGAGAACTGCTCCTGGTGATGAGATTCCACGATTGCATGCGGATTTTCCTCGGCCCAAAAATGATTATTATGAAAATTTCTGATCCTGTTTTTAGTACAACTAGCTTCGTCCATGAATAAAATTCCCCTGTCAAATAAAGGATTTTCGGTAACTTTTTGGAGAAACCATTGGCAGAAATTCACTCGTAATGGAAAGTCTCGAGGAAGTAGAGCCTGAACCCGTTGAATGTGATATAATAAATAATCATGAAGAATCCTCCATACTAGAATATGGGCGATATTCAAATTATTGGCAACTTGCCTCGTAGGTACTTATTTCAGGATTTTCGTCAACTGAATTTAAAACAGCTACCTCAATTGCTGGAGTTCTTGCAGTCCGATGTGCTCTCCTTTCAAGTGATGATTTGGCTCAAAACTTCCTGTTTCACATAACCTTCTGTGGGTGCTTGAAATCGTTCGAGCATCAGGAACCATCCTATTTGGGAAGCGCTCTTGATACAGTCGCCTGGCTTCATGTGCGTTCCCGTCAGCAAGCCCATACAAGTAATGCATGTCTGCTAATTCGGTATTTGTAAAATTCACCTTTTTTTTTAATAAACAATTGTTTATAACGTAAATAATATCACGTATCTAGCTAAAGAAGTTTCGAAATTGTTTATGTTGAAAACAACGAAATGTGTTCTTAGCATACTAGATGTTTCTAGCCCACAAGATAATCCTATTACTCTTCAACGGCTGATTTCGCATAGGGACAAGCAAATGAATGCATTTTATTTTCTAACTCAAAAACCGTTTGCCGGACGAAAAAAAGGCAGGACACTATTTTTATGAGAAGATAGAGGACAATTACAAAAATAATATTTATTGGGAAAAAAGACAGTGGCGTATCTTTATTTTGATCAAACATATGGCAGGGCATGTTAACAGGGACGCCACTGATGAAAATAAAGAAATCTTTATTATGGAAAAAATGTATTTTTATGCGTACTTTGCATGTACCAAAATTGAAAAAAGCCAAAGCGGTTTCAGAGATATTGGGGAAGAACTGATTTTTTTCTTAAATTTCAACACCCTGTATATATATAAAACATGAATAGTTGATGAGAAATAATTTATATGGACATGGAAATAATCTGGTACGATTCTACTTTTTGCGAATTGGAAATAACGATGCTTCTTTTCTAGACAAAAACATAAATAGAATAAATTCCGTTAAATTTATACGTAATATAAAGTAATGCTGCGACGCGAGTAATAACTTTCGAATCTCTTTGAAAATTATACCATATTTGAAAATCATACCAAAATGTAGCTCTCATGAACTCTTAAAACTTTTGTGAAAAACATGTTTGTCTTACAAACCAGATATTGCCTGTCATATAGAATTTGGGACACCCGGTATGATTAGTTTTCCACTCTAACATATGAAACAACAGTATAATCCTTCTATTTGGACAGAAGTGATTAATTCACAGCAAATTTACGAAACACAGTCTTTAGCAAGGAAAAAAAGAGAGGAGGTTCTCTAGTCGACGGGTATATTTATTTAAGAGCTAAAATTTTTACAGCATATTTTTTTGATATTCCGGCCCTAAAGAAGTGAAAAAGTGGGTGAGAAGGGAGGTGAAAGTGGAAGTACAGTTAATTTTGAAATTAGAGTCATGGAAATTAGTATTTGGGCTCTCCTTCACGAATGTTGAAAAATGTGTTTCAGGGTTTTCGAAAATTCAACCCTAAAGGTTGAAATGGGGGTTGAAAGTCTGTATAATTAGTTCCAAAGTTAGGATCATGAATATTGGTATTTGGGGGTCTTTGTTACGATTAAAATAATACGTGTTTCGGTGTTTTTGGAAATTCAACCCCTAAAGGGGTGAAATGGGGGTTAAATTGGGTTTTTTCAATTGGTCATAAAAATTGGCATTTGAAGTCTTTGTTACAAATAGAAGAAATATGTATTTCAGTGTTTTTAGAAATGCAACCCCTAAAGGGGTGAAATGGAGGGTGAATGTTTGAATGGAAGTTCCGTTAGTTTTCAAATTAAGGTCATAAAAATTGGTATTTGAGGTGTTTGTACGGGATAAATGACACCCCTAGGGGGATGAAAGATGGGGGGATGAGAGTTTGTGTGAGGGTTCCGTTAGTTTTGAAGTAAGCGGCATAAAAATTGATAATCAAGGTCTTTGTTACAAATGAAGAAATACGTGTTTCAGTACTTTTAGAAATTCCGTCCCTAAAGGGGTGAGTGAATTTGTAACAGTCGTTACAAAACATACAAAGTTCAACGCGGACGAAGTTGCTGGTACCAGCTAGATATAGTCTATAACAGTTAATAGTTGAAGTAAGGTGGGTAAGTGAGTATTTTGAAAGTAATCCAAATCAAGTAGGTAGCAATTAGTAGATTTTAGCCATACAAATTTAAAAAATAAAAACTTTTCAACAGAAAATTAAACCGACGAAAAAATGAAATGATTTTTTTTAGTTTCAATAACTAAGCTCCTCAACTAATGTAAGTAACTAATTTTGAGTCGGCACCAAACAAACAATCAACTAAGATCATTAAATTACTTTGAAGAAATGATCAAAACTACATAAAATGAAATTGCAACTTGAAATTTCCAGCGATAAACAATAACATTCCAAAAATGCGCTCTCCAAACGACCACCCTCAACGACGTGTGCCCTCAAATGTGTGCCCGTTCGGGTAGCTGTCTTGCTAATATTGACTTCGAGAACGCTCAGCAATTTCCGGCAAAGGGTCGCGCCGCCGCCGCGCACCCCGCTGCCGCGCACCCCGCTGCCGCTGCTTACATTAGTTTGGGAGCTTAGTTATCATTTCATTTTCTGCTTTTCAGTTTCTTTTTTCGTCGGTTGAATTTTTTCTCAAAAAGTTTTTATAACTCTGAGAATGTGGTGAGTATATTCCTTATAAATAAATATTCAATGTCTATGTAATTTGTTCATCAGAACACTGGCGAATAGAACCAAATTAGAATAATCTAACGCAATGTGGTATAATAATGAAGATGATTGGAATGCCTATAAATATCGTAAGATTTAATATGAAAAGCACTCAAGGCAAGCCAAAAAGCGGCAAATAACAATTTTATCGTTATTTTATCTGATAATAAATCTAAAGCTTGTTGGCGGATTGTCAATCATGAAAGAAATATAATTAATTCAAATCAACGTATAAATGATATAACCCAAATAAGTTTAATGATTTCTTCATGAAAATCGCTAAAAATATAATAATCGTTTCCCGCCAATGATATCGAACTAAGAGTTGATTAATTTCAAGAGGTTTCCAACTCCTCCCAAATCATTCATTCTCAAAACAGTAATATCCGTGGAACAGTGAATGCATGTTTGAATGGTGAAATCATACTAGGATACTATTTGATTAAACCTCTTCATAAAAATGTGACAAAACAGTGGTTGATATTTATCGACCAATATCTATCATTTTCTCTGTTCAAAAATTCGGAAGACATTGATTAAGAGAAGGCTGGCTGATTATTTTGAAATGAATGAATTTTTGCACAACTTACAATATGGTTTGCGAAATATTTGTTCAACTTCTCGAGCAGTGTTGTGGGTAGGAGCAGTTGGAAAAGGTCATCACACACCATTCAGAATAATGGCCAAGCTAATTCTTCTTAAGAGGAAGTTGTACTATACTATAAAGCAGTGTATGCAAAGGTTTCGTAGTCCCTAACTTTTTAGGATAATTTTTCATTTTGAGTGAATGAAAAACTAAGTACATATCGACAAAAATACAATCTGTGTGAGACGAGATGAACATAGATTAGAT
This sequence comes from Gonioctena quinquepunctata, assembly GCA_018342105.1. NCBI lineage: Eukaryota > Metazoa > Arthropoda > Insecta > Coleoptera > Chrysomelidae > Gonioctena > Gonioctena quinquepunctata. Next base: position 203,284 of record JAFIRS010001633.1, read on the forward strand.
CTTTACCAACACGTACAATTTTTTTCATTCGCTAATAACTAAAAATAAACTTTGAATGTTAGGGACAACGAAACCCTTGCATGGCAACATTTTGTATCCGTAGAGTGGCACCGATCTCAGAATTTATAAAGTATCACTTCCACTTAAGTAAGTAAGTAAGTAATTCATTGATGCAACAGACACTACAATGTATAGCATAAGTCATAAAAGAAGGTACAACATAATTTAAATCGCAGAATTTCTCTAAGTGATGAAATAAAATAAAATAGAGATTCCTTAAAGTAAAAATAAAAATACATGAATGAAATCTGGCACATGAGTCAAAACATACTAAACTAAAGACAATCGCATAGTTAAAGCTGTGTCTATTTCTAAAACTTATATAACATACACACTCATATACACAGTCATCATTTTACGGAACATAGATATACATACTTAGAAATATAATCTATATATATATATATATATATATATATATATATATATATATATATATAATTCTACTGTACGTGTGTTGTCACTGTACTCCTCCTAAACGGCTGGACCGATTTGAATGAATTTTTGTGTATGCGTTTGGGTGGTTTAGATTCACAAATCATCCCTCTAAATGTTGAGGGTGGTACACCCCTTAATTTTTTTTTTATGTTTCAGACAAAATTTTTTGTTTTTATTTTTTTATGATACAGCATTCAAAAATACATACAACCCCAAATTTTCACCCTTCTACGATCAACCCCTATTTTTTTGTCAAGATTTTTATTTTCATTTTGTAATGCCTTAGGATAAAAAAATTCATATTACTCTTAATTCACCCTTCTACGAGCAACCCCTATATTTTTTTTATGAAAACTGGCAACGGGATAACGAAAAAACGGGATAACGGGATGACAGGATAAGGGAATAACGGGATAAATAAAAAACGGGATAACGGGATTTTTTTTAATGTTCTGGTTCCCACGAAAAGGGATATCCTGTAATGTTCAGAGAACATCGTCTGAACCAAGGGAAAGAAGGAGTTGGTGTTCTTCTTAAATTTCTGGAGGTTGTATGCCTCGGGGAACACCTCCCTAGGCAATGAGTTCCAAAGCCTCGCTGTTCGTTGGATGAACGAGTCTTTGGCAAGTGATGTTCTGCAGGTCTCCAAAGAGACCACGAAGGGGTGTGATGACTGAACTTGACGGGTTAGTCTCGAAGAGACTGCCAAAGCAGGAACGATTGTTGATATTTCAGAAGAGCATCGCCCATGAAAATATCTATAAAATAGAGACAAATCGCCAACTTTTCTACGGTGTTCCAGACAAGTGAGCGAGTTTGTAAGCGAGGCATCACCGACGAGACGAATTGCCCTTTTTTGGACAGAATCCAATAGCCTCAGGATATGTTTAGGTGCCGCGCTCCAAATATGGGAACAGTATTCCAGGACAGGTCGGATCTGTGCCTTATAGATCATAAGCAGCTGGGTGGGGGTGAAATAGCTCTTGGCACAAAACAAAAAACCAAGTTTTTGGGATGCACTTTTGGCAATGGACCTCACGTGATTTTCCCAGGAAAGGTTATTGCTGATAGTAATACCAAGCATCGATATGGATGACTTCAGTGGTATGGTTACTCCTGACAAAGTTATGTTAGGCACAGTGAGATCGACTTTTCTAGAGAAACGACATGCTTGTGTCTTGTTTGCATTGAATTCTACCAAGTTATTAGATCCCCACTCGAGAATTGTTGCTAAGTCCATATTTATATTATTAACATTTCTCACTCGTTCATTTCTGGTTTCACGGGCTGATATAGGGGCCCTGGAAGAGAAAGCGGTATGGAGGGTACTATCATCGGCAAAGCTGTGTACTGGACATAAAGTTGCTTTCAACAGGTCGTTGATGTGAAGTAGAAATAGTGTTGGTGCGAGAATAGATCCTTGCGGAACACCAGCATTTATGAGTAGAGTGTCAGATGAAACTCCATCGACCACTACATGGAGAGACCTGTTTGAGAGAAAACTAGCAAGCAGAGAACACAGCTGAGGGGGCAAGCCATAAGACGGAAGCTTGGCGAGGAGTCCCTGGTGCCAAACTCGATAGAACGCCTTGGAGATATCTAATGCCACAGCTAAAGTTTCTCCAAACTTTTCAATAGATAGCTGCCATATATGTGAGACGTAAGCGAGCAGGTCACCAGTTGATCTCTGATGGCGGAAGCCATATTGCCTATCGTTGACAATTCCTGAGTCTTCCAGATATTTCATGAGCTCGATGTTGATGGCTTTTTCCATGACCTTTGAAATAATAGATAGCAGTGCGATAGGTCTGTAGTTGCTAGGTAGGGCCTTTTTGCCTTTTTTAGGGACTGGCTGTACTCTTGCAATTTTCCAATTGGACGGAAATACCCCCAAATTGTAAGAGTGGTTGAACAACTTGCAAAGAACAGGTGTTAGTTCGGGGGCACATTTCTTGAGATGACAGGATAAGGGGATAACGGGGAAGAGACAAAAAGGGGTAACAGGAAAATGGGATAACGGGAAAATTTTCGGGAAAAACATTTTAGGGAACATAGAAATTTGGACAGGACAACGTCTGTCGGGTCCGCTAGTATAAATATAAAATTAAACATTTATGGTTTTGCACACACTTAACAGAAGAATTTAGCAACAAGCATGGCGAGCATGTTCAAAATTGCATAGGAAAACGCCTGACATGTTCAATAAACTCAGAAACCGAATAAAAACAATGTTGCAGAAGAAAATTTTTAATTTTTTTCTTGAATAAAGGTGAATCAAGAGACTTTATTTCTGTTGGTAACATATTATAAAGATTGTAGTCCAAAGAATTCTTCTGGGAAACAGAAAGCCGGTACATTGGTAACCTAATGAAATTTGCTTGTCTTGTACTGTAGCTATATGTATTTGAGATTGTCTAATCAACCTACTTGATTGTTCATGTATTTCTCTCAGAGAATGTTCGATATATATATTGACGGAAGCAGTAGTATTCTGAATTGAACAAAGAGAAACCACAGTTTGCCAAAATTCTCAGAGCTCTTTTTTGTTGTCGAAAGATTTCTACAGATTTAGAGGAGTCACCCCAAATGACAACGCCATATGTTATATGTGCATGAAATATTGCAAAATACGTACTTTTCAAAGTTTCAGTATTTACGTAAGATTTGAGCTGACGTAGTTGGAACAGAGTGCTCGAAAGTTTTTGCTTCAGTTGCTCGATATGATGATTCCAGTTTAGTCTGTCATCGATTGTCAAACCCAGCAGCTTAACGGATTTGTTTTCGAGTACAGAAGATTTTGTCGAAAAAGTTATCTTTTGGGTTTTATTATCATTTAGCTGTAATCTGTTTACTTGGTACCAGTGCTTTGCTTTTTCTTGTATATCTAGCGACAGAGTTTCTAATTGTACAAGGTCATCGTGAGAACAAATCAACGTTGTATCGTCAGCAAAAAGAGTACACTCACTGGGCAATAGGAATTGGTGTAGATCGTTTATATATTATAAAAAGTAGAGGGCCAAGTACTGAACCTTGTGGTACGCCATGAAAAATATTTTTCATCTCTGATGTAACATTTTTCACTTTACAGCTTGGGAACGATTTTTTAGATATGAATCTATGAGATTTAGGGATACCCCCCTTACTCCATAATAATTCAACTTTTCAAGAAGAATGTCATGAGAGACACAGTCTAAAGCTTTGGAGAGGTCGCACAACAACACAGATGTGTGATTGCCATCCTCCATTGCCTCGACAATGTCACCCACAACATTCATCACTGCTCGAGATGTTGAACAGTCTTTCCGAAAACCATATTGTGATTCATGGAAAAATCCATTTAATTCGAAGTAATTAGCCTGTCTTGTCTTAATCAATTTCTCCAGAATTTTGGAAAAAATGCCAATTATAGATATTGTCCACCAATGTTTTATCACCTTTTTTATGAAGAGGTATAACTTTGGTGTATTTCAATACATCGGGAAAAACACCTGTCGAAAAGATCAAATTAATGAATTCGGATAATGGTAGCAAAATAATGTCAATAGTATCTTTTACGATCTTAATGTTTAAACTATACACATCCATGCAATCCGAGTTTTTCAAGGATTTAACGGTGTCAAGAACTTCCTCAGGAGTTACTGGTGCGAAAAAGAATGATTTGTTAGGAGTTGGAAACCTTTTCAAATTCAACAACTCTGTGTTTGTTATTTCTGGAAGGGAAGCGATAATATTTTCCGCGATTTCTACGAAAAAGTTATTGAACTCATCTGGGGTTATATCGTCAATAGGTTGATTTAAATTATTTTTATTGCTCTCATAATTTACAAACCGCCAACAAGCTTTAGATTTATTATCAGAGGAAGCGATGTACTTTTCATTTGCTGCTTTTTTTGCCTGCTTCAACTGTTTTTTATATACAGTCTTAAGATTTTTGTAAGTATTCCAATCATCTTCATTATTATTAATATTGCAAATATATTTTACCTCAGTAAGCTTCTCTCTCATATTCCCGAGGGAGTCGTTATACCAAGTTACCGGAGATTTTTTATTTTCGGAGCATTTTTTAATTGGAAAGAAGTCATTTACGTTTTTTGTGTAGACATCAATGAGCAGAGTTGCCAAGTAATTGACATCACGGTTCTCATAGAAAATATTCCAATTAAAATTTGCCAGGTTATTTCTCATTTTGGGTCCTTGGTTGTTACCTAAGTCCACTCATCATCAATATTGTATTTTTGTGTCAACCAAAAATATATTTGCATTTCCTGAAGGAAACACTGGACATGGTCGAAATGTCGACAAATTAAATATTTATCTCAAGCAAGACTTATTATTCACAAAAAAAAACACAACCTCGTTTTATTCCTTGATCCACGTTTTTTTTCTTTTTTTGTACCACTATGTTAGATGAATATGTTTAACATCATTGAAACCAACCTCAACAAAGTTTCTCCCTGATGATGGAAATAAACATTTTCGAAAGCTTGGATAAACCTTAAAGAGTTCACTTTTTCATTGCTGCTTATCCCAATATTCCCAGTTTTGTACCTAACTAGTCTGCAAATATTTCCCTCATATATATATATATATATATACAGTGTCCGCCAAAAACTTGGAACCATATGAGAATTTTTTTTATTAGTAATTTCTCAGAAAATTTCCTTTTTCATAAAAGTTGGTGCATTCAATTTGACTAAATATGCGCTTAGCCGTTATTATCAGTGGCGTGCGGTTAAGTGAGAATCGGCCGATATTCTAAATTCACTATGGAAAATCCATTAATATAGAAAATATCGATAAATTTTATTGAAAAAAAATTGTTTGTAATTGAAAGATATTCCCAGATATCCAGTTTAGTCTATTAATGGCTAATTTCAATAATTGCTTAATGAATTACTAAACTGGACAACTGGGAATATCTTTTGATTACAAACAACTTATTTCAATAACATTTTTCGATATTTTTCATAGTAATGTCACTTTACTCCATAGTGAATTTTGAATATCGGCCGATTCCCGCTTAACCGCACCCACTGATAATAACGGCTTTGCGCGTATTTAGTCAAATTGAATGCACCAACTTTTATGAAGAATGAAATTTTCTGAGAAACTACTAATAAATTTTTTTTCCATGTGGTTCCAAGTTTTTGGCGGACACTGTATATGTATATATGGAATTATTTTCATAGTCATACTAGTTCATACTAATACTAGTTCATTATTGTCTTTTTATTGCTTATTTACCAACTACATAACAGTGTACTTTATGCCCGCGCGTGCCATAGAGTGCATTTTATGGCCCGCGCGGGTATAAAGACACAAATTAGTTATTTCCGCCTACCTCTATCCAAAGTATACATTTCCTGGCCTCATTGTAGGGAGCAAAGTCGTACTTTTCCTCCCTAGAGAGGAAAAGTACTTTTCCTTCCTAGGGAGGAAGAGTAAAAGTGACGTGGTACGTGGTACGTCATCAATAAAATAACTGATACGGCATTGACGACCTAAACTACATTCTATTATATAAGAATAAATTTTACCGTTTATTTATAGAACACCGTGTATTTTGCAAAATGGTAGAAATCAGTAAATTGTTATTTTAAATTTAACGATTTTTACATTAATAATTTGACTTCAATTCATAGATTCATCCGGTTTTCGAATTTAGGACAGAAACATTATAGCATGCTATGGTCGATTGACAGATTAACAGTTTCAAAGTGTGTTACGCTATAATATATCTACAAAATATAAAATAATATTTGAAAAATGAGTGATTCAAGCGAATTTGAAGATATAAATAATACACCACCGGATATTTTGGAACAAGTTAATGTAACAGTACAATCTCTATTACCCCAAAAATTAAAGAAAAATACGAAAAAAGTATTTACATTTCAAGCAATGGGCCGAAGAAAAGCATATTCGTACTTACTCAGAAAATGTTATTTTGGGGCATTTTTCGCTATTAGCAAATACATTAAAAGCCTCTACATTGTGGTCCAAGTATTCGATGCTACGTACCATGCTTCAAATCAAAGAAAATGTGGATATTAAATACCCAAAGTTAATTGCTTTCTTGAAAAGACAAAACCAGGGATATAAACCTAATAAGGCAAAAACCTTCTCAAGAGAGGAAGTAAATAAATTTTTACTAGAAGCCCCCGATGATTATTTACATATTAATGAAGGTAAGATATTTTCAAGAAGTAAATATATTAAGAAAATAAAAGTTAAATGATAGAGCTACAACAATACGCTATGTTCATGAATCCGCAGAAATTGCCTGTGAGTCCCGGTAATGCAACGAGTTGGTGCACCGCTCACTGTTCATGATAAGCTTGTAGGTGTTGGTTCGAATTCCGGCGTCGACAGCTTTTTTTTAAATTCTTTTTTCTTTGGTTTGTAGGTTCTTCTCATTTTCCGAATTTCAGGAGCATGCATGTGTGACGAGCTCCTCAAAATGGCCACTACAGATATTGAAGATGAAGGTTCAATTTTAATAGTAAATATACCAAATTCTAAAACAAATATACAGAGATCGTTTGTAATCAATGCTTCACCGGGAAATGGCCCTAATTATATTGACATTTGTAGAAAATATATATCGCTACGCCCTAAAATAGATCAGACACGTTTATTTGTCTGCTATAGAGCAGGAAAATGTATCAACCAAATGGTTGGAAAAAATACTATTGCTAAAATTCCTAAAAAAATTGCAGAATTTTTAAAACTGCCTAATGCCATAAATTATATCATTCTTGCTTTAGAGCAACACGGAGGTTGAAAGTCTACGAATATCGCTGAAGGGTATGTGGAAAAGCGAAAAATTTCGAACCAAATTATGGGAGTCACTGAAGTTAATGAAATTGATTGTAATCAGCCAAGTACGAGTACTTCCGGGGGATACCAGCTGTATAAAAATGTTGTTAATGAAAATATCACGAAAACTGCGTTGGCTCCAGCTCTCACTTCTAGTGGTATTCAAATAACCATTGCTCATAACTGCACGTTTAACATAGTAGGTATAAATAATTACTCTACCACAAATTAAAAATATGTAGGATGCAAGAATGAAAATAACGTGCCTATAAGTTATACTGTACCTACTTCTTAGTTTTAGTTCTTTAATGAATTTTGTTTGGTAGTTTCATAAATAAATTATTTAAAAATAACTTGTTATTTGAGGGAGGCGGAAAAATCATATGTATAACATGGGGGTAAAGTGCCTTTTCCTCCCTTGAATGATTACTGCCCTCCGCTACGCGCTACGCGCTACGCGAGTAAACTCCATCCTCGGGAGGAAGAGTAGCACTTTCCTCCCTTGTTATACAAATAGCTATTTTCGGCAACCGTCCGGGATGTACCCACTTCCCGGACGCTTTTTCTTTGAGAAAGTAGCATTTTCCGGCCTTGTCCGGGAAGTACGTACTTCCCGGACTAGGCCGGGAAGAATCACGTCGTTGTTGTCATTGTAAATATGAAAATCTTGGTAGGTATGGTTTTGATAAATGCAGTTGATCATTACCATAGCAACGAAATAACGGCTGACAGTTCATATAAAATTAGTTGTCAAAAGTTTGCATGTTTTTTTATCGCAATTTGCAATTTGCAATAAAATATTTATATATATATATATAAATATATATATATATAAATATATATATATATATAAATATATTAATAAAAATAAGAATTAGAATGTTTCTGTTAATATGTAGTATTTTCTGTTCTGTTCTGTTTAATTCAAATAAGAATTAAAATGTATAATAAAGAAATAAAGAAATATGTCGTGTCATTGATTTGTTATTCTACACGGTTGCCGAAAAAATATTGTACGCAACACGCCCGAAAATAGTTTTTTTGGACTCACAGACTTCCAGGACTCGCCTACGGCTCGTCCTAGAATTTTGTCTATTCGTCCAAAAAAAACCTATTTTCCGGACTTGTTACGTAAATTACTATTTTCGTGCAATCGCACGCAAAGTGATTATTTCGCTTTCTCAACACAGTCCGAGAAACCAAACGTCACTTCCAAATTTGACATTTTTAAAATACGGCAATGACAAGGATTATTTTACATTCTGTTTGTCACACCAATCTTTAAACACGCTGTAATGTTTTTCGTACTGCCGTTTAGAATTTTCAGGTATTAAAACGGAAAGCACCAAGTTTACAATTGGCTCTGGAGGAGTGCAAGAAGTGCTAAAATATCACTATCAGTATCTGACATATTTGCGTTTTGTCAAAAACTGACAAAATGGTTTGTATATATTCAACCATATCATTTCCATAGCAACGCTGTGACTTTGTTAATTAAATTGAACTGCTGTTGATTTTAAAGCAATTATATATTTATTTTCAATTATCTAGCTTAATAATTTTGACGATTGCACGAAAAATAGTGTGTAAGCCATGACCGCGAAACTTTTCAGCCACCTCAAGATTATCGTGCCTCGGCCGCAAGGCCGCGAATTACCTTTTTTGCGTACCGAAAGAAAAGTTATCAGCGAGGCCGCTTGCGGACCTATATGAAGTTAGCGAGACAACTCCGAAAAAGTTGATAACAGATTATTCCATAATTTGCCGCCTTTTTGTCGCTAATTAGTTGCGAAGAAAAAAAAATTGTCGCTCTTTTTTTTTTTAAATATTTGATGTTTCGCTAACTTCATATGAAGTTAGCAAAACAACTTCCGTAATTTCAATTTTTTCACAGTTCCGAAGTATCCATAATTTGCCGCCTTTTTGTCGCTAATTAGTTGCGGAGAAAAAAAAATTGTCGCTCTTTTTTTAAATAAAAATTTGCGATGTTTGGCTAACTTAATATGAGGTTAGCAAAACAACTTCCGTAATTTCTATCTGTTCTCCTCCCAACCAAAAGTGTTTCAATCACTTATTTTTTCTGTTTGTTACCATATTTTCAATCGTTAAAGCTTATAAATGTCTTCAAAAATGTGAATATCAAAATTGCCCAACGCATCGTCACTACTACTAATAGTCTCCCCTCTGAAACTTGCCAATTGAAACCTTGGAAAAGGATGGAAAAATCAAATGTCGTTTACCAAATTCCCTGTCAGACTTGTGACAAAGCATATATTGGACAAACATCAAGAACTTTGTCTGGACGCCTACCGTCCCATAAAAGTGATAGCAATACAAAGAAATTAACTTTGGCACTGGCTGAGAATGTCATCTCCAGTGAGCACATTTTGGATTACAACCATTTTGAAGTACTTTGCACAGAGAATAACTTACATAAATGGTTATTTAAAGAAATGTTTTCCATCCATACCAATAGTATAAACAAAAATACAGACCTGGATAATTTGAGCAATATTTACAATAACATTTTGAAACTGAAACTTTTTCCCCAAAATTCCCACAATATGAACAAAACTCAACATAATCAAAGTTTCAAATTTCCAACTGATTATCAGGTTGGTCATAAATATCCATACAATAGGGTATTCGTGAAAATGACGAATACTTTTCGAACTCAAGGGGAATTTTTACGTGGTTGCGATATTCAGTTTCTGAATCTTTGTAACTTCCATTTCAACAGACAAGAAAAACTTATCATAACATGGTGAAATAATTCAAATTAAATAAATGAAAACGCATATCAGATGCCCCAATTTTCGACACCTGAAAAATATTAATAACCAATCGCCGACATATATGAGGACCAATTGTCGACACTGTGAGAAATCAAAAACGGGCATCAATGCTATGTTTATATTTATATCTATCGTGACTAAAAAGTATGAAAAAGTTATGCTCATATCTATAATGGGTAAAACTCGACAAAACATAAATTATTGAATAAATTTAAAAAAAAATTGCTAAATAATCAATTTCTAGGAACCACTTTTCCCATTTCGAATACTTCATATACCCCACACAATAATTCTTCTCCCTGTTTCAGTATGGTTTCGAGACATTTTTTTTTTCATTTGATACCCCTATTGAGGGGATTGAAAAACAAAGAAATCTGCCATTTTGTGGTGGCGACCATCTTCGATTTGAAATTTTTTCACGGAGTACTATTTTTGTACTTGTTCAGTCCTTTCATTTGATACCCATATTGAGGGAGTTGAACAAAATATGTCATCCGCCATTTTGTGGCGACGGCCATCTTGGATTTACAATGATACTGAATATACATAATTGTATTGTCATCAGAACTAAAGGTGTGTACCAAATTTCAGATTAACAGCTCAACAGGAAAGGAATACAATTTCAATTACTAGATTCAACCCACACAAATAAACAAGACTGTAAGCTGAATAAGACCGTTTAAAATAATAAAAAAAGACGGAAGTTGTCCCGCTAACTTCATATAAGGTTATCAAAACATTGCAAATTTTTGAAAGAAAGGATAGACGAATATTTTCTTTCCACAACTAATTATCGAAAAAAAGCACAATTTGGAAAAAAAGTAGTAAGATTATTCAGTTCTTAAAATTATAAAATTATAGAATTTTTTTTCTTAAAAAATTCGAAACATCGCATATTTTTTTATAAATAAGGATTTTTTTTTACTAATTAGCGACAAAAAGGCGGCAAATTATGGATACTTCGGAACTAAAAAAAGGGATAAGGTTCTATCATTGTGAACATACTTTAAAAAAAAAGATTTTTTTCTTCGCAACTAATTAGCGACAAAAAGGCGGCAAATTATGGAATAATCTGTTATCAACTTTTTCGGAGTTGTCTCGCTAACTTCATATAGGTCGCTTGCGGCCGAGGCAGGATAAACTTGAGGTCGCTGAAAAGGTTCGCGGCCATGGCATACACACTATTTTTCGTGCAATCGTCAAAATTATTAAACAAGATAATTGCAAATAAATATAATTGTTTTATGTAATTCAATTATTGAATGAATGTGGTTTTTTGTGGAGGAACAACGTTATGTTTTTTGGGTACCTAACCTTCCACAGTCTGAAATTGAAAACATAATCAGGAAAATCTATACAAGTGTAGAAAGGGCAAACTAATTAGTTCACCCCGATAAGTTATTGCGTTCACCAAATTATATTTCCTATAGAAAAATTATTCAATTAGTCAATAACTTGTCGTTTCCTGAATTTGCATATCAATTTTTTTTTAAATTTCACAAGATACTTCTTTATATAGTCCCCGAAACGTCAATAAAAAACTATATAGAGAAGTATCTTTGGAATTTAAAAAAAAATTGATAGGCAAATTCAGAAAAGTTATTGACTAATTGAATCATTTTTCTACAGGAAATATAATTTGGTGAATGCAATAACTTATCGGTGTGAACTAATTAATTTGCCCTTCCTACACTCGTATAGATTTTCCTGATTATATTTTCATTTTCAGACTGTGGAAGGTTAATTCAATTTAATTAACAAAGACACACCGTTGCTATAGAAATATTTGATTATAAACAAAATATTTCGACATTTCTTGACAAAACGCAAATATTTCTGATACTGATAGTGACATTTTCGGTGCTTTCCGTTTTATTACCTGAATAATAATATAAATAAGTACAGTGTAAAAAATTCATTGGACCTAACCAACAAAATATTTAACATTGATATACCGCCCAATGCCATTGTAGTCTCTTTTGAAATTACTAATTTATTTCCAAGTGTTCTCCCTGATGATTGCATACGTACCTACCACTAGAGAGCTACCTCAAATATCCCTCTATTTCATACCCTTAATCTATGTTCGTTATTAGGTATCGTTCTCCAACAAAATTTCTTTCAATTCAATTATAATGTTTACAGTCAGAACTCATTTCCTTTTTGATCTAAAAAAGAAATTATCGACCTTTTCTGATTTCCACAAGATAATTTTTTATCATCGATATGTAGATGACTTTCCAAAAAATATAAATCCTCGACATTTTGGACGACTTATTCGATGCTCAAATCAACGTTAAGTGCAATCATAACATAGATCTTGAAAGCTATAGAAAGTTGCAAGCGTTAATCAAACGAAAATCCGAAAACTACGTCCCAAAGAAATCCCGAATCTTCACGAACATACTGTTCATATTATCAAACAAATCAACCTTTAACAAAATTTCAATATTTTCTGCTGTGACAATATTTCAGAAATTCGATGTTCAGTTCAGCTCAAACTCCTATGAAACTTTGTTCAAAGTTACATTCCAACTTTTTTCATATATGAGTGGGTATCCCAAATTCGAAAAACAAAACATTCATACCTCAGTAATTGCTCTCAGTCATCGAGAAAAAACACTTCACAAAAAGCTTCAAAAACCACCAAAAAACACAACACCGCAACGCAATGTCAATCCGATCCGAACGTCAAACAATTACATTACCGACTAGTAAACAAGGATCTGAAGAGCCACGTGCTCGTAACAACAGACAAGCGAGAAGCCTGCTCGATTCACCCGAGCTTTGAACAATACTGACGACTTGGGCCGTACGGATACGCTCATCCTAGTTGGCGATGGGAGCAGAAGAAAGGTGGAACCCATGCCACTTCTGAAGATATGATCCTTACCGCTAGCTAGTTCCACTGGAGAATTTCGAGATAAGTACCTATTGTGATTCGTGATTTGGCCGAAGGAAGAGTTAAAGGATCTATTAAATTTTATTGTAATAAGTTGCCGCTTTTGATAGAATTTCGCCATAATTTAATCGTTGAAGAAAAAAAAAAAGTCGATAGGTAATCTAAATTTTGGTTGGCAATGCATACAGTGAGTTTCAAAAAGTTTGCACCATATGGGAAACTTTTTTATTATCTATTTTTCAGAACATTTTATTGTGTACAGGGGACAACAAAAAATAGGAATTTTGATCACGTGTAAACTACCCTTACTTTCGACATTATCAAAAAAGTATAATTAAAATAGTTCTTCAGAATTGGAAACAATATTCAGATTAAAATGACATCCACCTACACAACATTTTTGGAACGCAGTTCCTTTACGCGGTAGGTGTTGACTGGTAGAAATAGTCACGTAAGAAAAAAGCGTTATGCCCCCTCCATGCAACATTCTCTCTCTCTCACTATCTCTCTCTCTGTCTCTTTCTATTATATACGAGTCTGTGTGACAAGCATCCAGCCCTTGCTCATACGATTCCGAAGATGTACGAAACCGTCCGAACTGCTGTTCTGCTTGCGGGAAATTTAAAATGATACATGAGCGGTAGGATATCTATGCAAATATAAGTTGGATATTATCGTTGAGTGGTAATACGTGGAAGATATGTTTGTTTTTTTTATTGGTGCCCCTTTTTACCCTTTCAAAGCACGCCTCAGCGTGTTTAAATCGAACTTTAAAAAACGCGCGTTTTTTAAAGGTAACCATGACAACATCAACAAATCGAGAAACGTGAAGTCTAAATGACAAATTTTTTATTATTGATCTGACAGGAGTACCTTGTAACGTCAAATAAAATATTATTCACAATTCGTTCATTTATATGTGCTTCTCCATCCATTTGATGAACTTTTCATATTCTTTTATATATATATCACTGGATTTTCGCGGTATTAACCGCGATTCTGCCTCACTATTCAAAAAATCGATATTAGAATAATTCATTTTTGAGCTCTGGTGACAACAAATATTGATCTTTGGTAACAAATTGCAAATGAATGTTTTTCTCATTTCCATGACAACGAAAGGTATACTGATGTCACATCACGAATTCAACCTTCTTGCATTATTAGTTCTTATTTCTATTTTTTGTAGTAATAATACCAGTATATATGATTTCAAAGTGCACCAATAAAAAAAAATTACGTAAAGTATTCGTGGATAACTGGTCTTAAAGACACTTGCTCTATATCGAGCACTCCGGCTGCGCCGTCGTGCTCGAAAAATCGCGCGTGTTTTAAAGCCCTTTTTATCCACTTATACTTTAATATACTATTCTTTTATATTTTTATATAACGTATGTTGCAGTTTGTACAATTATTAAACATAGCCTGAAAAGTCATTCTCTTTGTCACTTCCCCCTCTAAATTTATCTGTTATGTTACCTGAATAGTCAGCAACGATATTGCTGTTTTCTTCTTCGGCAATAATACTAATAGTATTAGCAGATTTCTCTTTGTCACTTCCCCCTCTAAATATTTTATCTGCTATGTCTACTTTATTTGTAAAAGATTCCTCTATATATCCTTCGGCAACGGTTGAGAATTTCCATCCCCTATGCCTCTTTAAAGCAATTAAATCTGTCCCAGCATTAACCAAAAATGTCCTGTGTATTCATGTGCATACATCAAATTTAAAAAAATGTTGCCAAACTGATGTATTCCCACTACTTGCCTGCAACCTTTACCATTTGAATATTTAAAGAAAAAGCGGCAACTTTCAAAATTTTCTGGACGACATGCAACATATTTTCTATACAATGGCATATAAATTACGTTTATCACAAATCATCTTGGTTTGTTCGTTTTATTATCGGGTATTTTAATCAAAAGCTCAGATTCAAAATCCTCTTTGTCATTCAAATTTAATTGATATAGTTCATCACAGCGACATGCACCGGCAACACCAAATATTAAGGCAACCTAAAAAGTAAACAATACATAAATATCAAGATAATTTAAAAATTCTTACATTCTAAACGTACCTTATTCAATAAGTATATACAGTGCTTCTCAAAAGTCCCCTCCCCCCCTCTTATTTTTGGAACGATTATACATAAACAAGTGAAATTTGGAAACTGAATTTTAAAAGGTTGTAAACTTCCCTACTAGTGATGATAGATGACGAAATCGTCAAAGATGACGTCACAAGGCCATTGTGACCAATAATTTTAAATGGAACCCTTGGCAACTTGCTTTTAAAAAACGCAAAGCTGTGATGAATTAAATCAGTTAATACTAAAATTCCAAATTCAAGCTCCGCCTCTGGATAGTTGTCAAATAAGCTGACGTTTTTGTTAGTCTCCCTAATTCGACGTTTTTGTGATTGTTCAAGTTTTTGTACATTTAATAATTTGTGTATTGTTGATCGAACGTTTAACTGTTTTAGCAGCTTTTGGTACTTTTAATATTTCTGTCATTTTAATAATTTGTTAAACTGTTGTGAGCCGAACATTTAAGTGCTTCAAGAAGCGAAATGGTACGTGCTTTAGGTGATAAAGTAACAGCGATCCTAATTCTTGGTGAAACTGGACAAAATATTCATGCAGCAGAACGCATTTTTAATGAGAGGTTTCCCGATCGCCCCGTTTCGAGGACTTATTTAAGGGAGCTTCTTCGTAAGTTTGAAACAACGGGTAGTATTAATGATGCGAAACGATCTGGCAGACCACAAATTTCTGATGAGAAAAAAATTTATATACCGGCAGAAGTAATAGTTAATCCTACTTCTTCAACAACTCACGTTGCATCTACCTGGGAAGTCAGTCGAAGTACAGTACACAGGGTGTTGAAAAAAAAATGTCATCCATACAAATTAAAAATGGTTCATCAACTCTCAGACGACGACCCAGACCGAAGACTAGAATTTTGTGAAAATATGGAAACTAAAATTAACCAACAGCCAGACTATGTCAAAACAATTTGTTTTAGTGACGAAAGTACTTTCTATCTAAATGGAAATGTAAATACACGGAATGTGAGGTATTGGAGTGACGCAAATCCTCACCTGTTTCGTGAAACACATACCCAATTTCCCCAGAAGGTGAATGTTTGGGCAGGTATCCTGGGAAACCACATCGTTGGGCCTCTTTTTTAAAATACTAATTCAACTGGTGAGGTTTATCTGGAGCTGTTGCAAAACGCAATAGAACCGTTAATCCTTGAAATTTTGGAAGATCATCCAGATGAATTCGGCAATTTGGAAATAACATTCCAACAGGATGGTGCTCCTCCACACTATTACGGTGCAGTAAGACGGTATTTGGATGAGGAGTCTCGTGGTAGATGGATTGGACAACGTGGTTCAACGGAATGGCCAGCTCGATCACCGGACCTCGCACCTTTGGATTTTTTTCTGTGGGGGTACCTTAAATCGAAGGTTAACGCCACTGAACCTGAGAATATTGACGTTTTAAAACAACGTATTGTTGCAGAATGTGAGGCTGTTTCCGCAGACACATTTGCAAAAGTACGAGAAGAGTTTAAAAATTGGATATTTCACTGTCAGGAAGTGAATGGAGGTCACTTCGAGCAATTTCTTTGAGTAGATACTGATTCTTAAATCTGTAATTAATATCATACTGAATGGAATTTAAATTTTAATGTTTACTAATGAGCCGTTAAAACTGCCATGAACACAAACAAAATAAGTATCATTGAATAGGTTTTTTCGATACCTTTTAAAAGAGGTGTCGCTTGCCGTAGGGTTCCATTTAAAATTATTGGTCACAATGGCCTTGTGACGTCATCTTTGACGATTTCTTCATCTATCATCACTAGTAGGGAAGTTTACAACCTTTATTATTCAGTTTCCAAGTTTCACTAGTCTATGTATAATCGTTCCAAAAATAAGAGGGGGGGATCGGACTTTTGAGAAGCACTGTATAATCTGGTGCTTGAGTAATAAACGTTTCAATTTGTTCATCAGACAAAACTTTTGACTTCTTTGGTTTATAGTTGTCACTTTGATGTTTCAGGAAAGCACGTAACTTCGAATATTTTGTAACATCAATATATTTTTTTGTGCTAAGTGTAGCTCTCAGCATGGAGTCATTTGACCATAACGTAGTAACGTAGATGCCTTCAACTTTGTAGATAAATCGGAAAAGTATGCAATCATGACATTTTCAGATCGGGAGGTCGTCTTTTTTTCTTGGCAATAATCCATGAAACATTTGTGAGCGTATTCATATTTTGCCTTAGATTTGTTTGGCAATAAATTTAAGATGACATTTTCAGCAGCATTTACTAACTCTGGTGGGTATCCCGCACACCTGGACATCATTATCACTGTTCATTTTAAATATTTTTAATTATTTTTCAGCGATAAGTAGGTATTAAACCGAAATAAGTAGTGAATCTCTGACTTTTGTCACAACAATAAACCAACAGTGATTGTCAAGGAAACGATTTCATAGGCAATAAGATGGTAATCAAAAATTATTATGCATTTATAAAAATTCCTTAATTTATGATAATGTTGATTGCGATTTCAGAAAAAATAGTGTGTACATCGTAGTAAAAGCACATTCCCAGACTTCAATGCTTGTTGGCCTCGGCTTAACGCATCGGCCAACAATTTACATTGTCGTCCAGGAATGTATTGCTTTAACTACTAGCTACACAATGTACTATTTCCACTATTGCGGAAAAGTACTTTGCCGCTGGATTTCAAAATACTCAGAATTATTCAAACGAATATGCATATTTTGTCCCCATATCACGTCAGTGTATGTGAGACTCCTCGACTGATCACAAAATGGTGGTACTCAAGTTCTTAGACAATTTCTTTTTTCGGTGAAACCATTGTAGTTGACTTGTATTGCTCATACGGAGATATTTGAATGACACTGCAATACTCTGATTAAGATGCCTAAAAACCCTGGTGTATTCACAGATTCGATTTTGTTTAGAATGAAAAACGTTAAATTCTGCTTAGAACTTCATTGTAGTAGTAGATGGCGCGGTTAAGGAATGTTTGTTGTTTGGGTCACGCAAAATGTCAAACTTCAAACCTATGAAATTTTTTTTTCTGTCAACATTACATCATGCAAAAAATTGTGAATTGATCGTTTACAAAGATTATATTTCTACGAACAAGATCCCGCTCAGAACAGTTGGCGCGAAAATGAGATGAAATCCTCGAAACTTACTACAATATTGAGGTCTATTTGGCGATTTTTTCGAAGTGATTTTTTCTCAGATGGCCTTTTTTGGATCATGGAAACTTCCACGAAGGAATGAGAAAAGGTAGGAGAGTGGACTGATGACTCTAGATGATGAATTATCTTGAAAATTGAGGGGATTGGAAAATGTCCCCGATGACATTGTTCCATTAAACTTTCCGATACAAACTATTACCAAGCCATTCACTGCATATCTCTGCTGGACTATTACCTCTCTAACAACCTTCTGACATGAACAAAATGAGAGAGTTCATTGTAGATATCATAAAATATGTTGATGAAGTTGAGAAATCGATGAATCCTGGTGTGCGACAGTCTAGGCTGCTTCCAGGTGAGCCCTACTAACAAATATGAGGGGAGAAAACAATAATCTAAATGTTTCTCTTTTATTTTTCAGTAACACCCCGCATGAGATAATCGGAGAAGGAGGGCGATCTAAACCAAGCAGTTGTTCGGAAGAACAAGGCCCACTCCCAAGATCGATAAGGCTAATGACTATGATTAGGCTAATTATCACTTTTTAATAAACACATGAATTTCACAAGTAAGCGTGGACTTTTCATTCTATGAAAATATCTTGATTTTGGCTAGGGAATTCCGAACCGTCACAGAGGGTCCCATGGCTCTTTGGAAGAAAATATCCAATACTTTTAGTCAGAAGATTGTCATCTCATAGGAAATTTTTTATACAAAATATATACAGTGCTTCTTCTCAAAAGTCCCCTTCCCCCCTCTTATTTTTGGAACGATTATACATAAACAAGTGAAATTTGGAAACTGAATATTGAAGATTGTAAACTTCCCTACTAGTGATGATAGATGACGAAATCGTCAAAGATGACGTCACAAGGCCATTGTGACCAATAATTTTGAATGGAACCCTACGGCAAGCTACACCTCTTTTAAAAGGTATCGAAAAAACCTTTTCAATGATACTAATTTTGTTTGTGTTCATGGCAGTTTTAATGGCTCATTAGTAAACATTAAAATTTGAATTCCATTCAGTATGATATTAATTACAGATCTAAGAATCAGTATCTATTTGAAGAAATTGCTCGAAGTGACCTCCATCTACTTCCTGACCGTGAAATATCCTATTTTTAAACTCTTCTCGTACTTTTGCAAATGTGTCTGCGGAAACAACCTCACATTCTGCAACAATACGTTGTTTTGAAACGTCAATATTGTCAGGTTCAGTGGCGTAAACCTTCGATTAAAGGTACCCCCACAGAAAAAAATCCAAAGGTGTGAGGTCCGGTGATCGAGCTGGCCATTCCGTTGAACCTCGTCGTCCAATCCATCTGCCACGATACTCCTCATCCAAATACCGTCTTACTGCAGTAATAGTGTGGAGGAGCACCATCCTGTTGGAATGTTATTTCCGAATTGCCGAATTCATCTGGATTATCTTCCAAAATTTCAAGGATTAACGGTTCTATTGCGTTTTGCAACAGCTCCAGATAAACCTCACCAGTTAAATTAGTATTTAAAAAAAGAGGCCCAACGATGTGGATTCCCAGGATACCTGCCTAAACATTCACCTTCTGGGGAAATTGGGTATGTGTTTCACGAAACAGGTGAGGATTTGCGTCACTCCAATACCTCACATTCTTTGTATCTACATTTCCATTTAGATAGAAAGTACTTTCGTCACTAAAACAAATTGTTTTGACATAGAAGTAGAATTAACTATTACTTCTGCCAGTATATCAATTTTCTCGTCAGAAATTTGTGGTCTGCCAGATCGTTTCGCATCATTAATACTACCCGTTGTTTCAAACTTACGAAGAAGCTCCCTCAAATAAGTCCTCGAAACGGGGCGATCGGGAAACCTCTCATTAAAAATGCGTTCTGCTGCATGAATATTTTGTCCAGATTCACCAAGAATTAGGATCGCTGCTACTTTACCACCTAAAGCACGTACCATTTCGCTTCTTGAAGCACTTAAACGTTCGGTTCACAACAGTTCAACAAATTATTAAAATGTACAAAAGTATTAAAAGAACCAAAAGCTACTGAAACAGTTAAACGTTCGATCAACAATACACAAATTATTAAATGTACAAAAACTTGGACAATTACAAAAACGTCGAATAAGGGAGACTAACAAAAACGTCAGCTTATTTGACAACTATCTAGAGGCGGAGCTTGAATTTGGAATTAGAGTATTAACTGATTTAATTCATCACAGCTTTGCGTTTTTCAAAAGCGAGTTGCCAAAACTGCCATAAACACAAACAAAATTAGTATCATTGAATAGGTTTTTTCAATACCTTTTAAAAGAGGTGTCGCTTGCCGTAGGGTTCCATTTAAAATTATTGGTCACAATGACCTTGTGACGTCATCTTTGACGATTTTGTCATCTATTATCACTAGTAGGGGAGTTTACAACCTTTAATATTCAGTTTCCAAATTTCACTTGTTTATGTATAATCGTTCCAAAAATAATAGGGGGGGAGGGGACTCTTGAAAAGCACTGTATAATAAAAAAATATATATAAAAGTAATAATGAAATTATTTGACTTGCTAGTTACTAGATACATTACAATCATAAGTTGAAAAAAATTATTACAATGGGCAAAGGTAGTTCAGAGAAGATTCAAATTAATTTATACATATACGAGTCATTTTACTAGTAGTGGAGTAATATTAGATTTTAGCTTCAGAAAGTTAGGGACTGCGGGAACTTTTTACTGTACATTAGTGATGATGCAAGGAACAACATATAAAAACTAACCGACCGTAAAGTGTGTGCTTAATTAATTATTTAACAAATAAGTTGCCAAATTACATTTTATATTAAAAAAAAATGAATAAATAATGGTACCACTCGCAAAAATGGAAAATTTAACATCAGAAAGCAGAAAGCTAACGTGCGAAAAAAATGTGAGGCGGCGACTCTGAAGTGCAGCTCTGGAGGAGCACGCAGCCACGAGCGCTTTACACTAAATTTGTTATAACTTTTGATCTAATTGATTAAATTAACATAACAAAAATTTAACTGAAAGAAAAAAAATGAAGCTAACGAGAAGTCAAGTTTTTAAAAGTGAAAAAATATGTATAGGAAAAGTACATAAATGAAATAACGTCAAAGCAGAATTCTGTCTAAAGTCTTATTTTTTTTAATTTTCAAGATAAACATCTGAAATTTCCACAGATTACTCTCAAAATGGCAAATAAAAAAAGGACGATTTAAAAAAAAATCGAAAAATATTGATTATTTTGAATAAAATACAAATTTGAATTTTGAAGCCATGCTTCTAGTTTAAAATGTGGTATAACGAAATTTGTTGAGTGGAGGCCACATTTTTCAACCGAATGAAAGAAGACATCGATATAAGCAAGAAAGACATCGATATGCAAATATTTTGAATTAACGGCATATCTAAAAAGACTGAACGAAGGTTTCAAACCCAAGAAATCGAAGGTTTTCGAAAAACAGGAAATAGATAAATTCTCCTCTGATGGTCCAGACAACGACCTCCTCTTGTTGAAGTTGGCTACGATTTTTGGAATCGCTGGTGTGTGCCGTCGCGAAGAATTGATGAATATGACGATAGACGATATTGAAGACAAGAAAAATGTTCTTGTTATTACCATCCCGGGCATAAAAACCAACATTATGAGAAAATTTGTGGTTTGCCGATACGTGCGGAAAAGTACCATTTTCCGCACTTGTTAGGTAAATAACTATTTCATTACCAGTTGCAAAAAGTTTTACGTGATGAAAAGTAAGACATTTGATAACGTCAACGAGTTTTGAAAAGTGTCACTTTAAATGACAAAATTAGGAAAATCAATGTGTATATAACAATTGTGTTTTTAACAATTGTACTTTCCCATAAAATAAATAAAATAATTTTCACCTCGTTTATCAATTTAGTGAATTATAAATTACCTAATATGTAATACGTAAATTAAATATGTATTCATTAAATTGTCGTACCGAATTACACTCAAGCTTTTTTTGTCGAAGAAAGTAAGTAAGCTCAACATTTATAATTGGAGTTTCCTTGCCTTTAGGCAATCCAACTCAAAAAACTCCCAGAAAAAATTACTCGTCCTACTGACTTCAGAGGCAGTTTTTTCCGTTAAATTGCCAAGCAACGAAATTCTCAGTGAAATGTCAAATTTACTTCGACAATAAAAGTGTCATTATAAGTGACAAAACAGTTCATATGTTCTGATATTCGCTTTTTGAATGTTCTGTAGCGCCTGTTTGGCCTATGTAAAACTTGTACAAGAACCAGAAGTTGTATATACTTGAAATTTTTCAGAATTCTCGGTTTTTTTTATTCGTACGATGGCCGGAATATATAATAATTTTAAAATGATGTCTTTTATTTCGAATGGCGTATTTATCGATTATTATATGCACACAATTTATTGTTTTTTATAATTTAATTGGGAATGAAATTATTATTATATGTAAATTACATAACGTCCATCTTCTATCTACAATCATTGTGCTTGATACATACCTAATCAACAAATGCTAATACTCAGCGAGTATTCAATTAAGAGAGGCATGATAATCAATAATGAATATGTCACACTTCATATACTCCTGACAAAGATTCAATATTTGCCATGAAATAGTACTACAGAATGGTACGCATATTGTATATATACGCGATAGCAGATGATGATGGCTTGTCTTTTGTTATTCTTGCTGCTGTCCTTATAGACCAAGAGCCAGCAAAAAAATCACGTATGATTAGCTCAAAGCTAAAACTTTTTGAGAAGTAATCATGCCATACTGTTTCGGTGTCTCTAAGTACCCGCCATACTGATTAAAAAAATTAAAATTTTCACTAACCATGTATCATAGGCACAAGTTTGGTGGCCCGTTTTCATGACCCTCGTGGTCCATTTTGATGAATAGAAGCAATGCAATACTGATAGGAGATCTTTAAATGACCGCCATACTAAAAAACTATATTTTCTTCAAAATATTCAATATCATTAGTGAGTTCTGGAAAAGAATTCTCTAGTTGTCACATTAATGAAGAAGTGTTATGAAATTACATTTGCAACGTTGTATGAAGAATTAGGACCTTAATAATTTATTAAAAGAAATGAAATGAATTTTTTTTCTGTGACGGAAAAAAAGTTTGACATTTTATCTCTGTTGACAGGTAACAAAATATCACTTTTTATGAAATGACATTTCCCGTGGAAAAAAAGTGAGTACTTTTTTTCCGGATATACCGCGTGTCCCAGTATACTTGTTCCAATGGATTATCTCAGCCATTTCGAAAGATAAAAATTTAAAAATTTCATGATCTCCAATTCGTTCAAGGAACCCTCAACTGAGAAAAACAAAAATTGAAAGTCACTTCCGGTTTGACTTTTTTATTTCAAATAGCACCCTGTATATTTTTTGCAATTTGTTATTACTTAAAATTATCTTTCCAACGATGTATCACACTTTGTATTTTACATTTGATTTGATGGAGAAAACGTCAATTGAAATTTCAAATTGAAAGAATTGCAGTAGGCTATGATATTTTGTGTAATCTTCGTCCGTAGCATTTTTTCTTTTAAAGACAGTACGCTTTCTATGAAATGATCCACTTGTTGCCAAATTCGAAGCCAAGCCTGTGAAATACATAGCGCTTGGCATTCGTCTATCAGGGTATTTCTCTCTGTATGCTCGTAGGGCAGCCCGACGATTATTTTCGCATTTTCCATAAATCAGTATCATATCCAATTTCTCTAGATTAGTGAAGTTATCATCATATTCACGGTTATTCATTCTTGAATGTTGGTTTCTCTGACACGCACATAACTATTGAGAATTATTAACTGTCAAAGTTATAAACAAATGTATTCAAATGTTTCCATGGCACACTAAGGTTTTCATTTAAGAATTATTAATTCTTCCAGTTCTACTACAATTCTAATAATTTGAAATTTGACGTTCTCTTCATCATCTCGAATGCAAAATTGTTCATGTATTATCAATTATTATTGAAGTCAAAATAAGATTACACAAAATATCATAGCCTACTGCAATTCTTTCAATTTAAAATTTCAATTGACGTTTTCTCCATCAAATCAAATGTAAAATACAGAGCGTGATACATCGTTGGAAAGATAAATTGCAAAAAATATATAGGGTGCTATTTGTAATAAAAAAGTCAGAGTCACTTCCGGTCAAACCGGAAGTGACTTTCAATTTTTGTTATTCTCAGTTGAAGGTTCCTTGAACGAATTGGAGATCATGAAATTTTCAAATTTTTATCTTTTGAAATGGCTGAGATAATCCATTGGAACAGGTATACTGGGACACCCGGTATATACGCATAAGTAATAGTAGACATTTAATTTTAGAATATTTTATTAAACAAAAGTTACATTTCCTTTATATCAAAAGTACAATTATTAAATGTGCTTTGCTTGAATGACATGTTCCTTGAACTATTCGGTACAACAGTCGAATTTTCTTGTGTTGAAATTATATTTTTTTCTGCCATGGACACAACCGCCGTTGATATACCTGGTCGCAAATCGGGTGTTATTTCAGCACTGCCACACGTTCTAAATACTTTATTAGCTATTTCTGTCCTTTTTGCTACCAATTCATCAACTTACCCTTCAGCGACCGTTGATGACTTCCAACCGCCATGTTTCTATAGTGTCATCAAGTCTCCACCAGATTCAACTAAAAGTGTAGCAGACGCTCTTCGAAATGAATGACCTGTATATGAGTCAGCAAGTTGAAAAAAATTAGCTAGTGTTTCAGGTACCTTATAAAAGTGATTTTTACCTGGCTGATTTCACAAATTCGACAAGCTCCTGCAATCCCAAATACAACAACAACCTTGGCCATTGAATAAACTCCATCGGAAGCATTATTTAAAAAAATCACTAATTTGTGTACCTACTCGTAAAAATTGCAGCTTTCTTGGGCCTGTAACCTTTCCCATTTTGTTTCAGAAATGTAATTAGTTTGAAATATTTTGAAATTCCTACATTATTATTGGATTGTAACATACTTTCATTCATTGAATAATTCGACCACACTGTTGATGGCTTTTGTTGTTGTGCCAGTTCCGAAAAATAAGCCAATAACACCGTCTCCGAGAAAGAACAGCATGTCTTCTTCATCTTCCATTCCATAAATCTTGAATACGCGGTTCCGTAAATTTTCCGCGATTTAGCTGGCAATAATTTTTGTAACGCTACTTTCGCTACATCTACTAACTCCGTGGAGTCAGAGAAAACTCGGAATCAGACATTTTTTAACTTTATATTATTCAAAATAACTACTAACAACCACTAAGTTCGCAATTTTTAAATCAAATCACAGAATTAAATTGACAGATATTTGATCACTTTAAAGGTTTCCTTAGCAACGCAGGTCTAATTGTCGTTATATATAAGTACAACAGTTTACCGGTTTAAAAATTCAAATTTCACATAGATAATTTTCTGACTTTAATATATTGTTATAAAAGTTTTTTCAATATCAAATCGTCGTTTTTCCCGTCACAGAAGAATAAAAATTTAAAATTTTTCACTAACCATCATAGGCACAAGTTTGGCGGTCCGTTTTTATGACCCCCGTGGTCCATTTTGATGAACAGATGCAATGCAATACTAATAGGAGGTCTTTACATGACCGCCATACTAAAAAACTATTTTTTTTTTCAATATATTCAAAATATCATTAGTAAGTTTTGAAAAATAATTCTCTAGTCTTTACCTTGATGAAGAGGTGATATGAAATGATATTAGGAACGTTTGCGCTCGTGTTTCAGTAAAGCATAAAAAAAATTACACTTTCAATTGAGTATGGCGGACAGTTTGAGACGCTTCATCGGTATGGCATACAACTCCTTCATACTTTGGCTGTCTTATGTATAATATGAAACAAGAATTACTTTGAGTCATTCCCCAAGATTGTTATTTATAACACTGGCTTACTTCTCAAAAAGTTTTAGCTTTGAGCTAATCTAATCATACATGTTTTTTTTGCTGGCTCTTGGTCCATAATGATCAACGTGTCAGCATCATATGTTGCCTGCTGTACGATGAAATCTGATTCCTCGAATCTCCTCTCAAGCATGAAAATAAGACTAAGGTGACTCTCATTTCGTAATTAGCTAGCAATATTCACATCATCGATTCGTTGAAAAAATACCCACATGCGTAGAATTTTGACGTTTTGATCGTGGAAGACGTTCTGCACATTTCGTACCTTAGTTTGCTGCACCAGCTGGATACCCGTCGAATACAACGATTGCTTTCGAATTATAGTGCTTTTTACAAGCTTTTATTTAGTTTCACCTGTCCCGGTGTTTGCCTGTAATCAAATCTTGCAAGTTAAATTTGACACACTTCTAGTTGCCCGATAAACATGAAATTTGGCAGGTGTTCATAGTTCCCGTGACAATGCATTATGGAATCTTTGTTAGAGAAAAAACAAAATAACGGCTCTAAGATGGCGGACGAGATTTGTGTTTATGGTCCGATTCGACTCCAAAGTTTGGTATCTTCGTCGATACATGATTGCTTTCAATCAAATTACAAATTTATTTTGGCTCACTGTCGGTGTTTGCCAATTTTGCAATTTAAAATTGGTCCATTCTGATTCAAAAATGAAATTTGGAGGGTTTTCCGTGACAATGATTATGGAATTTTTATAAGAAATCAAAATGGGGCTCAAGATGGCGACAAATTTGTGATTATGGTCCGATTCTATTCAAAATTGGTATGTGAGGCTTTTCGAGGTTGAGACTTGATTTTTTATAATTCAAAATCAAAATGCAGCTCAAGATGGCGGACCATTCTGTAATTAGGGGCCGATTCTATTCCAAATTTGGTATGTGGAGGTTTTCGGGATCGGAGATTATGAATTTTTTGTCAAAATTCATAAATTTAAGATGGCGGCTCCAAGATGGTGGACAAGTATTGTGATAATAGACCGTTTCTATTCAAAATCTATAATTCACGGAATAACCTACGTCGCACATCCAAAGCAATTATTTTCTACTTTTTCGTGCATTTGAATAAAAGCTTGTCTTTAAAAAGTTTTTTTTTATTAATTATTTTTAGCTTGTGGAAATTGCAGCAAAAGATTCGTTGTCATGCCCTACGGCTGTGGCAGCAGGAACTCATCAGGAAATTTTCGCATTTCTTGCGTAGATCAAATGCAAGGTATTGTTGTAACTATTTAAATGATTTTTTACGATGAACAATGTATGGAAAATAAATAATGGGTCAACAGTAGTGATGCCGCCAAGACAAGAGATTCTTGACTTCTGTCCGAGACAGGAGGATGTTTTTCTCTCGACTCTTTCCCTCATTATTTTTGATCCAATCAAATTGCAGAAATTTCAAACAGAGAACCAATCAGATCAGTTTTATAGTGATAAAACGTCTTCCCGCTATTTTATACTGACAATTCAACTCATGTATAAAAAATCGCATATGCCACAGTGCAATTGTCAGTTTGACAGCGGCAAAAGTTAGCTGCAACTTTTACAGCGACAAATGCACTAGTGGTTTTTTCACTTATTCATTTGTTTATCAATTATCGCGGTGTTGGTTGCCAAAATAAATAGTTTGACATATTTGTTAACAATTTCTGAGCACTAACAATGAGTTGAAAGATAAGTGCCATGCATACTTCCATATAATATCAATGGACATTGAATGCAAATGTTTCTTTCTGATAAGCTCGATTATGTTTAATTTATGTCGTGTTCACCTAACAATCCGCATACCGGTTTCAGGCTTCTTGGCCAAGAAGCCTGTTAGTTGACAGTTTTTCTCGTCTAATTGCTAGGCAACAGTTTCTCATTAAACAACCCAAATTTACCCGATAAATAAAATACAAACCTTTCGTGCAATTATAAGTGATAAAAATATGATCTAAGTATTATACTACTGGTTCCATTAAAAGTTCTGGTAGGGACATTAATATATGATAAAAATCCATTTTCCTGCATTATATTTGAATACTTCTGTACATTGTTCGAGTTTTCCAATAAATAAAGGAATAAAGGAAAGGAAAAAAAACCAATTTGGTTTTTTGATAGGTTTGACAAGTAATTCTGGAGATCTATTTAATAGGTTGGAATAGAATAGATGGGAGTCGATGAGAAGCCGTTATACCAACTTGAATATTTT
Source organism: Gonioctena quinquepunctata (assembly GCA_018342105.1). NCBI lineage: Eukaryota > Metazoa > Arthropoda > Insecta > Coleoptera > Chrysomelidae > Gonioctena > Gonioctena quinquepunctata. The sequence continues at coordinate 231,718 of JAFIRS010001633.1, forward strand.
TTCAAATATAATTGAAGTTCTTATGAGATTGGTTTCTGTTAGATAGCATGTCGTTAACACTTGATACTAGTCTATTATTGATATAGATGATGAGATTTGTATTCACCTTCGATCCATTGTAGTGAGGTGAAGTTATTTATATTGAATTCGCTTACCAGTTCTATATCCCATGTTTCGGATAGTACAATTATGTCTAAATTCTCCAGATTTTCGGCTATGTAAATTAACAATTCATCATAGTGTTATCTCAAGTTTCTTATGTTGAAATGCACAATCCTCAACGTGATTTCTTGAGCTTTATTTTGCCTCTACATCATTCTTCAAAATCATTGAAAACATGGGTTTTAATTCCTTTTATATTTAAAAATTCTAGCTTTCATATCTAATATCGTTACAGAAAAGAAAAATACGTAAAAAACTATGGGATAATATTGATAAGAGAAAATATAAGTAACAGTTATCTTTCAACAATTGACAAATGTTCTTCCAGCGATTGACGTATTCCCTTAAACATACCATTTATATTTCAGCTTCATAAATATCACGAAATATTTTATAATTGTCAGTTTTTGGATTTTATTTTGGATTTTATAATTTTTATCTTGTTGTTCAAAAAAACATGAATTTTACCGTCTTCAGTCCATACACGGCTGAGGGAAGTTTTTTCCATAGTTTTGGCTAACAGTTCGATCCTAAGGGTTGTGAGGTCCTCTCGGATCACTATCCCAGTATCCTTCATTAGCTTTTTTATCGATATATCTCTTGTTTTCTTCCAATATTCTTCAATTTTAGGAAAATACTTCTTGGTTTATCGATTTGTTTGCCCACTCTATAACATATTTCGACAGGGGCTAGATATCTAAGTTTCCTCACGCAGGAAATTGAGCATTTCTTGGACGAAGTTCCATTAATAAATCGAGTTGGATTATTTTATCAACAAGATGGTGCTCCACCACACAACCTGAGGGCAGTAACGGAATATCTGCATGAAACATACAACGAAAACTGGATTGGAAATATGGGTCCAGTTAGGTGGCCAGCGAGGTAAAATAGGGTTGTTTTCAATTTATACCTCTATTTATTCCTTTTTAAAAAACTTTTCAGGCCACCCGACCTTACGCCTCTAGATTTTTTTTATGGGATCTATCAAAAACGAGGTTTATGATGTACATCCTGCCACACGACATGAATTAGAGGACAAAGTAAGGGCAGCTATTCATAGAATTACACCAAGACAGTTGAGAAACGTTGTAAGAGCAACAATAAGAAAAGTTTGCCTTTGTCAGCAATAAGATGGAGGTCACTTTGAACATCTGGAACACTGAAGATATGTAAATAGGTAGTTTCAATATAATTATTTCATTTTCAACATGCTTCATTTTAGAAAAGTTCTAACGTTATGGTATTTTCAGTTTTTTATCGAAAGAATAGAGTGCGGTATCAAATTAATCGTAATAAAATGCTCTTTTTTCTAACCCAACGAGCCACCATGTTGCCATTTGAAAAAATATAGTAATACATTTTTTAAATCAAACGTCACATAGCTGAAACATTTTGATTGAAAACAGTATAGTTGTATATTTACAAACTTTTTAGGACTGAAATTAGTTATTTGAACGTATCCATAGCCCTCTAGAATGAAAATTTATTTCGAAAAAAAAAACAAAAAACGGTTACAAAAAATTACAAACGATACACGGTTGTATTCTAAATGTCATATGGAGACAAAAAAACTGAAAATATACCAGGTGTCCCATTTAAAAATCGAAAGTTTATGTCACTTCCGGTGAATCCGGAATTTGCATGAAGTTGAGTTACTTGTAAAAAAATGCAGTTTTTGCATTAAACAGATCCTCCAAATTTCATTCCATTATCTCCGAAAACAAAAAGTTATAGATGCGAGCCACCTTCCGTGGACACCCGGTATATGTACATATTGCCCCAAACACGAGGTAGCTGCTGTGAACCGTTGAGGAGATCTCTCGACTGTCTTCCGTCTCCATCATCAGATTAACTCCGGGCCTCCATTATGTTATAGTGTCATCAGAACTACATATGTGTGCCAAGTTTCAACAGAATCGGTTCACAGGTGTAAAATCAATAAATCATCCCCTATTTTTCTACCCTTAGGGGTATCATTTTTTTCAAATCCAAATGGGGAAACTTCGAAGCATACCCTACACAATAAAAAAAGAATAATCTAAATCGGATTAACCAGTAGAATGTTATGCGTGGTAGAATCGGTTAAGAAGTAAAAATTCAGTGGGTGGACCAACAATCATCCCCAATTTTCCTACCCTTAGGAATGGATTTTTTTTTCAAATCCAAATGGGACCAACTTCGACTTTAATCTATCCATTAAAGAAAGAATCATCAAAATCGGACTATTCTGTAAAAAGTTATGCGTGGTAATACAAAAAAAAGATACTCGTCGACTAGAGAACCTCTTCCTTTTTTTTCGTCGGTAGTATTTTAGTAGTAGTATTTTATTAATCACCAAATTACATGAATTTATAAAAGCATACAAAAGAAAAAATGGGCGATTAATATAGGTAGAATGAAAGGTTTGTCAAACCGAGTCTTATTACTGAATTTAAATCAGCGGAAACATAGGTATTGATGATTCACTTAAGTTTTTGGAAAACTTGTCTGTGAAACATCAATATCGTAATTCTTTCCTTTGAAGATGGTCAAGATATAATGTATTTTGAGATACTCGGGCAAACATTATAATGCTTATATTTCTAAGTAGTATTAACAATATCAATAGTAGTGAATAATATTCTTAGTATACTACAAAAAAAGACACATTAAATATAAAATCTAAAATCTAAAAGTATAAAATCTCTAAACGTGTAGATAATGTAAAAATGTAAAACATAAAAATTTGAATGTGTTAACGTATAAAAATATTAAATGTTACAATATAAATACAAAATACAAACTCGTGTTAAATTGAAAGTATTCAATGTGCTAGGTGGGGATGTAAAAATAATGTGAAAATTGAGAGATTAATTCAGTAAAATTTGTTCATAGTAATGTTATATTTTCATTTTTGAGCCATTTGATCACTGAAATCTTGAATAACTTAAACACATATTCCGTTTTTATATGATCTGGAGCAAGATTGAATAATTTGGGTCCAATATATGTAATTGATCTTTGTCCAATAGCTTTGTTCATTTTCGGTATATCTAGGCTACTCGCTTTTGTCGGGTTTCATGTCCATGTTGATGATTTTTGAACTTATTTCTGTTGTGAAATATAAATATTAATAATTGTTTAAAGTAAAGATATCTCAAACTCATCAGTTCACAATATTGGAATATTTGTGCCGATGGGAAACGAAAATTTAAATTATAGATAATTTTGAGAAATCGTTTCTGTAATACCATAAGCGGTTGTACAGTTGTACTATAGACCCCACCCCATCCTAGATTTCCATACATTAAGAGAGACTGAACTAACGAAAAATATGTACTGCGCAGATCATTGATACTCAGTATATTTTTAAGTGTTCGAAAAACATACAAAAGGGCTCTGAGTCTTTTACAAAGATAGTCTATATGTATTTTCCATTTTAGATTTTGGTCTATGTGTATTCCGAGATATTTAACTGAACTGGATTTTTTTAGAGTTATGTTCTTATTTCTGCTGGTTAAATGAATATTGATGTTTTGTGCATTAGGAAAATCATGACTGTTACTACAAAAGGAAATGTAAGATGTTTTATCAATATTCATTGTCAGGAAACTATCATCAAGCCAATTAACTATAGTGTCAATATCGTTTCTTGTATGAGATATTACATCTTTCCAGGTTAATGAAATATAGCATTTCTGGGAACCACGTGGGCGGAAGGTATGAGCTAGTTTACTATTAAGGAAAAGATCACTCTCATGTTGGAACCGTTTGAGCGGTTATCAACCTACATTTGAACTTTTTTCTCGATATCATGGAGGTCAAGTCAATATTTAAACAAATACTTAGCTACTTTTTTCGTCATAACTCATTACACCTGCTAATGAATGCGAGCAGTTTCTCAAATATTTATTCGTGTGCATGTTTTCGTTTAATGGGCTACCTACCACGAATTATAAATGGTATAATCCACATTCCGTTTACAAATGGATGTAAAGCATGGTACATTATTCATCTACTTTGAATTATATTCCTCTCAATAGATATTAAACTTTTTTAAACTATTAGGTATGCTCTGAATATTCGCAAACTTGTATGAATTCGCTTTATTGAATGAAAGGGTATTTAGTACAATCAAATGGTAGTCGCACGTGGAGAAAATTCAAGTAGGCAGTTTCTCTGTGGTAGTATGTATTTTTTCGCCTACCATATGTGAGAATGAATCATATCAACCCTAAAAATATGACCGAAAGAAATGTTTATCGCCCCTTGGGCTGCTAAAGTCATAACAACACGATTTTGTAGTTTTTCATTATCTAGACACCTTTGACTGTCACTTGCGTACTTTCACATAAATTTTCATTGAACGCCAATGTAAATCAAAGTCTAGAATCAAGAGAACAAAACTGTAAAATAATATTACGTTCTGATTCTGTATAATTGTGATTGTGTGAATTAGTGACATTGAATTGTAATTCAGACAGTGATGAAGAATTTACGAATACTCCACCAGACTTGCAAGAAGAAGCTAGCATTGTTTCTCTAAATTTGTTACCTACAAAGCCAAGACAACGAAAAGTACTAAGAATTTTTTAACAACTGGAAAAAAAGTAAAAAAGCAAAAAACCTAACAGAAAATGTATTATTTGCTTATCTATCGGAAAGATCAAAGATGTAAATGCAGGTACAATTTTCAATGTTAAAAAGCATTTTTAAAGACAAGTAAAATATTAATTTTGATAATTTTCGAGCATTTTTTAAACGGAATTCTGTAAATTACCTGCCCTAAAAGTAAAAAACTTTGACTCAACAACAATGCATTAAGTTTTTTAAGGAAGCTGATGATTCTGTATATCTTATGATGAAGGTAAACAAATAAATTAAAATAAACTAATTTCGTTTTTTTATTAACTTTGTAAATTGTAGATTTCTCTAATGTAGGGAACGTTTACAATCACAAACAAAACAGTTGATGGATTGAATCTACTCAATAATAATATTAATAACATGCCGAAAAGGGAAACATTCTCAATTGAATATTGATAGAAAGATTTTTCTGTGAATACCCCACAAGAGGTTATCTTGACGATGGAAGATAGTGACTAAGGTTTATCTTTCAGTCGCAGATGATTCCACATCTGATTTTATGGACATCCTGTTTATATTTTCAACAAATCAATCTATCATACCCCATGACAGGTTTTAATGTCAGAAAACACTAATTTCAAAGTGTCTCTCCAAGAGAAATCATTCTAACTTTTTCCATCTTTGTAAAGTGAGATTGTTTCTTGAAAATGTGTTTCCCATTTCTTCCGGTCTTCCTGATGATCGTGGAAGCGTGAAATAGATTTTCGTCGACAAAAATGTATTGAAGACCTAGTGAATGCGATATCTCTCCTGCGTCAATGTTACGAATGATTTCTGGTGAGTACTCTCTTTTGGAAAACATTCTTCTTTGCCTCATTCATCTTTATGAGTTCTTAATTAAGACTGGAATAAAAAATCAAATAAATATCTGAATAAAAATGCAAATTTTCAATTTCAGATTTTTTCTTTTGAGTTAGGGCCTTTTCAGAATATCTTCAGATGTAGTTCAATGTCCAGCGTGGCTTTAGCCGGGGAAGTAGTTGTTTTCTGTTAGACATTCACAAAAAATAACTTCATTTTAATCGTGGATTTTTCAATTCACTGAAAAATCTTTCTATCAATATTCAATTGAGAATGTTTCCCTTTTCAACATAAATACCCCACAAGAGGTTATCTTGACGATGGAAGATAGTGACTAAGGTTTATCTTTCAGTCGCAGATGATTCCACATCTGATTTTATGAACATCCTGTTTATATTTTCAACAAATCAATAACATGCCTTTATTCATCATGGTTTGCAATTGAATATTTAACAAGAATGATGAATGGGCGGGGTTCAGCTATTAAAGCTGCTTTTAGCCCAACCTTGGACGTACATACTTAATCTATAAAGTCTACAAAAACATTCAATATTAATATTAATATATGTCATCAGAATAATTTCAAGAGTCATCAGAATAATTTCAAACGTTTTTTAAAGTTTCTCAAACTGAAGTCTTTGAGTTCTTGGGGTAACGTATTGTATAGTTTTGCTGAATTGGTTGTGTGTTTAAATTAGCAAATGATGTTTATTATGCAAATCTTTTTTTCGTGACAAAAAGAACAATTTAATTCGCAAATATACTGGTCGTTCCTGATTGCAAAATCTTATGGGTAACGGTAAGGAGGTGTATTTTTCTCATTTGCTTCATTTTCAACCAACCAGAGTCGTCAAATTAGTTACTGATATGGTCATACTTACGTATACCGTATGCGAATCGAATATAACTATTTTGGATTTTTGCAACCGTAACACGTTATGTTGATCAAGGGCCGGTCCGTAAATAATGTCGCAGTAAGCTATTCGTGAGAATATTAGAGACTCGCATAGATTCAATTTCAGTTTTTTTGACATCAAGTGCCTACTGGGATATAACTGCCGTAACACGTTATATGAGGCCTTACACAGCTGATTAACATGATTTATGAATCTCAGATCAGAACCTATCTATAGACCCAAGTTCTTGCTCTCATTTACGAATTGAATAGGACTGCTGTCAATTACTATAGAAAGTGAGTTAGAAACGGAATTTCTCTTCCCGTTGGCACCAAACAGCATCACTTGTGATTTTTTTGAATTGAGTTTCAAGTTGTGTGCATGAGATGCATCAAAGAGTTGTTCTAGGTTCCTGTTTATAATATCCTCGGCTATGATGACTTCACTGAAACTAAATGACATGTATAATTGAGTGTCATCCGCGAAATGGTGTATTTTGATCGATCTGACGTACTCATGAAAATCGGATATGTATAGAGCAAAGAGAAGAGGTCCCAAGACAGAACCCTGTGGAACGCCGTGATGTCTTCTTAAGAGAGAAGATTTTTCACTATTGAAATTGACAGATTAAGTTCGTCCCGTTAAATAACTCCCCAGGAGTGAAACTACAACACTAGAAAAACCAAAATATTTCAGTTTTTTATATAAAACAGAAGGATCCAAAGTGTCGAAAGCTTTGCTATAATCTAATAGAATATGAGACAGGTGAAATTTCCCTCACCAATTGCTTTGAATATATCATCTTTAATCAGACTAAAAGCTGTAGTTGTACTATATTGGGGGCGGAATCCAGATTGAACGTTAGTTATAAGATTCGTCATACTAGTATAAGTCGTCACCTGTTCTTCAATTATCATTTCGAACGCTTTCGAGAGAGTTGGAAGAATGCTATTTGGTCTTATATCTGACAGTTCTGCTGGATTATTACATTTTGCTAAAGGTCTGACATTGGCGTTTTGGCGGTACTAAATTTGAAATCAGGCTCGTGTAAAGGTATTTCATATTTATCGAACAGAGCAGTTTGTCCCTGGGTTTTACTCAGTACTGATGTATTGGTGAAATGTTCATTTACTAAATCCAAGTTTTCAGTTGTGGAGGAATTTCAGTTGTACTTTTATCACGAAGTACTTCAAGGGATCTCAGGGTATTCCAAGTTTTTTTGTTTCAAAACATAATCCAGGTATGTAGCTTTCTCTCTACGTATGGCACTACCGACATAGTTCCGTAAGTCCTTATAGTAATTCCATGACCCAGTTGTTTTGATTTTTTTATATCGTCGAAAAGCTTTGTTTGAGTTGAAGCATTTGTTATACGTTATAAGTAATCCAAGGTGATTGTGGCTTGGTTGCCTTTATCGTACGGTAATGCGCATGAGCATCGTATATATATATATATATATATATATATATATATATATATCTGATTATTGAAAAAAGTTAGCATGTCATCTACGTTATCAAATTGACAAATGGTATTCCAGTTGCCATTGCATAAGTCTCGACTGAAAGAGTTAACTTCAAAGTTACTGAAATTGCGGTAGGTAATGTATTTGACGTATTTTTCATTAGGTAAATCAATTTCACACGTGAATGCTAGGTGGAGATACCATCAATATCCAACACATTTATTGATGAAAAATGTTGTGAATTATTGACAATCATCGAATCTATGAGCGTTTGACTGATATTCGTTAATCTAGTTGGGGTGTTTATTAACTGAACCAAATTGTATGAATCGAATATATCAAATAACAATTCATTTGTACGATCATGCATCAGCAAATCAATGTTGAGATCACCGACTAAGATGAATATATCACTTTCGGGTAGAAAGTTAATTACAGCATCCTCTAGCTCATTTAAACAATTCGTTATGGTGGAGGAAGGCTTACAATATACTACAAATGTATTTCCCTTAGACCTACCCACACTCCTCATAATCGCCTTTTCATTTATTTCAAGAATAATAAATGTACAGTACAACCGATCGGAAAAAGCGCATTCATCTAAATTCCAGGGAAAATAGCCACTTTTTTTAAAGTGCTTGAACCTACTATATACACAGGACATTGCTTCCGCCGTAGCTCTGCAACCCTTCTAGCTAACTCTGGAAGTGATTTGATAACACTTAAAAAGCATGGAGGTTGGCGTTCTTCTGCAGTTGCAGAAGGATATATCGAAGACTGCTTATCGAATAAGATTAACATTTCTCAAAAAATCCTGACAAACCAAGAACAGCAGCCTAATATTCGCAGAAAAAACACAATTAAAGTGTTAAATAATTACGACCAAATAAATGACTTGCAAGTTAATCTAGAAAATTCCAATGCACCATCAACTTCATAGAAATAAGTCACCAACTTCAAACACCTACCAAATGCCTATAAATTCTGGTATTACTATCCATAATTGTGCTCGAGGATAATCAACATGAATTACTATAATAAATAAATGCATACATTTTTACTACTTAAGTTTCTTATTGAATTATTTTATAAAATTAAAGATTTTTGTTATATTTTCCTATTTTTTGTTTTTTTTTTTGTAGGCGAGAAACAGTTGTATGTCACACATGCCGAAAACGCTTTAGCAGCCCTTAGCTATTAGCTAATAGCCGCGGGCTGCTAAAGCTCATTTTCTGCCCTTGTGACACAATATACTTTTGGGGTGCCGATGCCAAATTTGAAGTTTGCTGACAAAATTTCCTGAAGCGTTCCGAGATATTCGCAAAAAACAGCAAATAACAACATAATCAAAGGATATATGAATTTGAATATAAACCAAGAAATTGAAGTATTCCCAGATTACTTAACAACACTCGGCGAATACGGATTCGAATCAATGTTAAATGTGAACACACGCGCACACCAGGAGACAGCTAGCTGTATAATAATAGACTACATCTTTTTGAAAACAAATATTTATAACCTGGAATCAAACTGCATATCTAAAGCCCACAACAATTTAATCACGGACCACAAAGTCAAAATATTAGGGTTACCTATTGATAAAGTGAAAATCACAAAACACAACAAGAACTATTCACTACGTAAATTATAACAGAATGAGAAACAATCTGAATAAAATAAATAGTAAAAAAACCTTTCTGAAGACAAGCTTTTATTCGAATGCGCTATAAAGTAGAAAATTATTGATATGGATGTGTGACTTATTAGGTTATTCCGTGAGTTATAGATTCAAGAGTTTGTCGCGCAAAGTTTTCAGTTCGAATACAGAAGCGACGAGCTTTTGAATCTTTAACTCACGGAATGACCTACGTTGCACATCCAAAGCAATTATTTTTTATTTTAACGCATTTGAATGAAAGCTTGTCTTTAAAAACGTTTTTTTTTCATTATTTATTTCATTTTGTTGCTTTTTAGTAAGTACGCCTTAATCTATGCATTTTTGATAATGCATCTTCATCATGAGGCCTTTTTCCTGAGTTATCAATGAGGAGACCATCTAATGATTAACTCGTTTGCCATCCTGGAGTTGCCATCTTCAATTTATGAATTCTGACAAAAAGTCAATGATCTTCGACTAAATTCATAATCTCCGAACCCAAAAACCCCGACATACCAATTTTGAATAGAAACGGACCATTATCACAAAACTGCCATCTTCAATTTATAGATTCTGACGAAAAATCAATGATCTTCGACTAAATTCATAATCTCCGACCCCAAAAACCCCGACATACCAATTTTGAATAGAAATGATCCATTATCCCAAAACTTGCCCACCATCTTGGAGCTGCCATCTTGAATTTATGAATTTTGACAAGAAATTCTTAATCTCCAACCCCAAAAACCTCCACATACCAATTTTGAATAGAATCGGACCATAATAATAATATTTATTGCTTAGATTGATCATACAAAATGATATATTATTAAATGATAAATTGAGTAGGTACATCTGTCTAGAGCACAATGAGTTATGTAGCGTTCACAAATACAATATATTAAAAAAATATTAAAAAATATTGAACATTTATGGGTATACATTAAAATATATTACATATTAAAAATAGGTGTACATTCAACCAAATATGGGTAAATATAATCCTGTTGGATTTTCCTTTAAAAAAATTCATTCACAGAATAGAAACATCCCATCCAACAAATAATCTTTAACTTTTCTTTTGAATTTTCTTTATATCTGGGGGGCAGGCAATTGAAGAACTTCGGTCCTGCTACAAAAGTAGATGTTGTTTCAGTCTCAGTGAATTTCTGCACCTTGTAGGGTACGTATGAAGATCACGATTTGTTTCAAACTCGCATTCATGTTTCTTTACATATATGACACAATGGTAAATGTAAATGGCAGGTAGTGTAAGAATCTTGTATTTTTACAGTAATATGTGACTCTGTAGCTTTCCTACCAAAGAATTGGATGAGCACAGTCTTCTCCGCATTTACTATCAGCTTGTTATTATGGCACAGAGATCGTCCGCCATCTTCGAACCGCCATTTTTATTCTATGAATTTTGACAAGAAAATCATAATCTTCAACCACGAAAACCCCCACATATCAATTTTGACTAGATTCGAACCATAATTACAAAACTCGTCCGCCATCTTAAATTTATGAATTTCGACAAAAAATTCGTAATATCCGACCCCGAGAACCTCCACATACCAATTTTTCATCTAATCGGACCATTATCACAGAGATCGTCCACCATCTTGGAGCAACCATTTTGATTTTATGAATTTTGACAAAAACTCATGATCTTCGACCCCGAAAACCTCCAGATACCAATTTTGAATAGAATCGGACCATAATTACAGAGATCGTCAGCTATCTTGGAGCCGCCATTCTTATTTTATGAATTTTGACAAAAAATTCATAATCCTTGACCCAGAAAACCCGTACATTCCAATTTTGTTTCGAATCGGACCGTAAACACAAATCTCGTTCGCCATCTTAAAGCCGCCATTTTGTTTTTTTCTCTAACAAAATGCATTGTCACGGGAACTATGAACACCTGCCAATTAATTAATTAATCGGGCAACTAGAAGTGGGTCAAATTTAACTTACAGATTACAGACAGACAGACACCTGGACAAGTGAAACTGAATAAAAGCTTGTAAAAACACAAAATTCAAAAAAAATTAACAGCAATAATCAAAAGCGAAAAGAATGGATCACCGAGGGATTGGTAAAATTCACAAATAAAAAAAACATTCTCCATCCGAATAAAAACAAGAGCTAAACAATACCGGAAAAAAGAAACCTACCAGATTATACCAAAAGAAACTAGAACAACTGTTAAAAACGGCCAAATTGAACTATTCCACATCACAACTAAACAAAATTAAAAACTCCCCCAAAAATCTATAAAAATTAATAAAAAATGAAACCAAAAATGTAAAAATCTATGAAATACTCTCGGATGACGATAAAACCCTAGAAACTGACGCAAACGCCTTCAATAAACATTACGTACACAAAAAATTCGGAATCACCCAAGGCCCCCTGAAGTCCAACCTCACCTTCGCTTTGACACATGGGCGGCCGCGACTTGACTAACGAAGCTCTGGCAAACAGACCTAAATCCAAGCTGTGAGCACCGTGGCGACGGATGTATGACCCCGGGGTCTTGAAATAAACAGCGCCGCAACGGAGCCTTGCTGTCCTTCTTCGGCATTTTCCAAGCACTATGAAGAGGCCACACAATAGATTTCGACCATACCAGGACCATTGCCACTGAGAGAACACTGCAAGCGGGAGTCATTCGTGATGCGCTTGAGATCGACGCAGACTGCCCAATACTCCATAAATACTCCATATTTACCCCCTGATCCTCAGTTCCCTCCAAGGAGTAGGCAGATTGGGACCTCAGAGAGAACTAGTGGCAAGACCTGGGGATTAGGCAGATTGAGACCCTGAAACTACAACTGAGGAGTAGGAAGATTGAGACCTCGCACTCGGTTGGAAATAATTTGCTTTCCTAAGTGACAACTGACACATAAATTTCTAAATAAAGAGCCACATCCCCACAGAAACGTATCGGAATCCAAGGAAAACAGAATGGGAAGCATAGAAGGCAGACCTAGCACGAAACCTTCCAAGGATGGAAAGAACGATAAGTACAAACAGGGACCTACAGCTGGCAGAGGAACAATTCAATGACACAGACACCTCTGCTTACAACAACAATTGTCTTTATCACAAGGAAGGATGGAAAAGTAACCCAGTTTATTGGAACGTAGTTCCTTATCGCGCGTTGCGAAAGAGGGCTAGACGGAATAAATTAAGACCAAAAGTTGTAACGAGACTTTCGCTATGGTTATAAGCCGTGCGGCGTGCGCGTGTTTCTCTGTCTGTCTCTCTCTCTCTCTCATAGAAAGCAAGCCAGTTATTTTCGTTTCGTCTTTCTATTTGTTGAGTGTATACAGGTTTTTTGTACATAATAAATAATAAAAAATAATAACAATAATGAATCCTGACAGTGTTTTTGCACAAGTTCCGGATATTGCTGATGGAGTTAGGTAAGTAGAGATTTTATACAGACAATAATAAATGCTTATGTATTTTTAGCAAGTACGCATTATAACCTCTCTTTACTATTGTGCTAACCAAGTCATACGCGTTATAATCTCTCCATTATTGTGTGTTTAGCAAGTGTACGCGTCATAACTAATTTAGCAAGCCGCGCGTGTTCATACCTATACGCTGTTGTGTTTACGAAGTCGAGAGAGTATATATATATATATATATATATATATATACACCCTGTTGTATTTACAAAGTCCCGCGCATCTATGACGTGTACGAGAAAGAATAGACAGACAGAGTGCATATATATATATGAGAAAATGAGAAAATGGCGTACAGTGAGTAACACGTTAGTGAGAGCTCCCAGTTAAAGTTCAAATAACTCTATAAACAAATAATTGTGATCTATAAAACTGATACAGGATAATCCGATATACAAATAGATAGCGAAAGTGAGCAACATTCATCAAAATGGTCATCACCCGAGAGATAACAGACGAAATTAGAAATGCAGTGAGTACCGCTCTAAATACACTTTTAACACAGGATTTCATACAAACCATATCCGAAAAAGTAACAAATAGCATTGCAAAAAGTCTGGAGGATAAGCTTATCTCGCTTGAACAAAAAGTTAACGACGTCGGCGATCGTATAAATAAAATGGGAAACGAAAATAGTACAGTGATCGAGAGCTTAAAAGCAGAAATTAATACACTCAAAACGGAAAATGCTAAAGCCGTCTTTAAATGCGATAACATTGAACAAGACTCGAAACTAACTACGAGTTTTCAATCTCAAAGAAGCTGTCCGAGGAAACGCAAAACAAGAACTAATCGCCCTCTTCAATCAAAAATTATCCGTTCGCCTGAATGAAGATGATATCATCACATGTCATAGAATAGGAGTGCGAAATGAAGGAAACAGCAAACCCCGGGCAATTTTTGTAAAAATGCGAGACACAACAACAAAACAGCTTATATATAACAAAAAAAAAACTACTACAGGGAACATCGGTAGTCATAAAAGAAGATCTTACCAGCCGCAGACTGGACCTTATGAAAAAAGCAATCGAGAAACTATCAATGAGAAATGTCTGGACCGCATCAGGAAGAATATTTGTTTATAATAATAATAAAAAAATTGTAATCCGAGATGAAAATGATCTTGATGAACTGTAAACCTTCTACATAGAAATAAGTTATATTGGGAGCATTCGATTGCACCCCTGTCTTTCAATTACATTTGATTAATTATTATATATTTCATTCTTATTACTGGGAGTTTAAACACGTTTAAATTTCACTCCAATTTGTTTGTCACAGACTTTACCTAGGATTTTCTTTATTCTATAATTTTTCCCTTCTTTCTTTTCCTCTCATCAGCATTACTTCCTCAACCAAATTTCCCACATGATAGACTTTCTAGACGAACTGGATCGAGAGGGGGATATTGAAACCGCTATATATGATGATCTCAGTCAATGTTTCCAAAAGAGTAAATCAAACCGTTTGGGAATTATTCACTTCAACATTAGAAGCATGCATAAGAATTTCGAAGAATTACTGATTTATATCGAGTCTGAGCTGTGTAACATAGATATAATAATACTATCAGAAACGTGGAATATTTCATCAGTAAATAATTACTTTATCCCTCTTTTTAGTATTCACTATAATGAATCTAAATTCAACAATAATGACGGACTCATAGTCTACACGAAAAACACACTAAATATAAAAAATGTTATTATTCAGAAATTCAGTGAATGCAACATTATACGAATCAACCTCACAGTGGATCTCACAACTATAGGCATTACAGCCTCTTATAGATATAAATATCAAATATGAATTATACTGCCGTCTGGCACATATTCAGTAAACTGCAAAAGCTACAAGTAGATTTCTTTTTAGGGATATAAATATCAATCTCAATGACAAACACTCCAATAAAGTGAACCTATATGTCAATACACTAACAGAGCACGGTTACATCTCCTATATAAATACTTTCACCAGAGTATCTGAAACATCCAAATCTATCATTGATCATATATTTGCAAGAACTGACACCACCGTAAAAAATGAAGTTGAAATAAAACCTATGATAATAAAAACTGACCTGACCGATCACTATTCCATAGGCGCAACAATAGCATTTAACCAAAACTCGCGAACAAAACGACCGACAAAGAAAATATCTTCAAGTCAATTGATTACGTCCTCAACAAACATTAAAAAGAACACTGGAATGACGTCCTTCAACATAACAATATTAAAAACGCATATGACACTTTTATTAACAAATTTACTCACCATATTGATCGCGCAACAAAAATTAGAACCATTAATAACAACACTACAAAAAAACTCAAGCCGTGGATAACAGCAGGACTGATAAAATCGATAAGACACCGCGATAAATTGAAAAACAGACTAAGAAAAAACTATTCTACCCAACTAAAAGACGATTACAAAAATTATAGAAATAAGCTCTGCAAACTAATAAAAGATACTAAAAATTCGTACTACAAACAAAAACTACTCGAAAACAGTAATAATTACAAAAAAACGTGGCAAATAATTAATGAAGCAACGAATACAGCACCAAAAAACACAATAACAAATAAAAGTTCATTAACAGATCACAATGGGACGGAAATAACTGAAAACCAATCCAAAGCTGACTTTTTCAATGATCATTTCGCGAAAATAGGACAAAGGATGGCAGAAGATATAGAAAATAATTTCCTATTAGACACAGACATGAATAAACGTCCACAAATCACGTCCTTTTACCTATCACCAGTCACGAAAAATGACATCACTCTGGCCATTTCAAACTTAAAAAACAGCTCTTCCGGTCCTGACGGAATTAGCACGAAAATAATTAAAAACACACACCTTAACCTACTGAAACCACTTGCCTATCTTGTTAACCTGGCTTTCACCAAGGGCGAACTACCGAAGCAGTGGAAAGAATCTATCATAACCCCAATTTACAAATCAGGCAAACATAATCTAGTAACGAATTTCAGACCAATATCGGTGATAAACAACTTTGCTAAAGTCTTCGAATACTGTCTCAAGGAAAAGGTTCTAAATTATTTCAGCAAGAATGGCACAATAACGGAGAATCAGTTTGGATTCCAAAAAAACCTTAGTACCGAGAATGCTGTAATCAAGCTAACTGAACAAATCATAAAGTCGTTGGATACTTCGAAGAAATGTATAGCAGTATTCTTAGACTTAGCCAAAGCATTCGATACAGTATCACACTCAATCTTATTGGACAAACTATATGAAAATGGAATAAGAGGACCAGCTCTCGACTTATTTCGGAATTACATTAAGGGCAGAACACAAAGGGTAAAGATCGAGGGCACTTTGAGTAACTCATTAACAGTAACAATAGGAGTTCCGCAGGGTACCATTCTGGGTCCATTACTCTTCCTTGTTTATATAAACGATCTTAGTAACATAAAAAATTTTAATGGGGAAATAATTTCATATGCTGACGACACTGCTATTGTTTTCACGCATGATACATGGACGGAACTATACAGTCTCACCGAGAAAAACCTCATAAATTTGAAGAAATGGCTAAATAAAAATCTTCTGAGCCTAAATATCAGTAAAACTAAATTCATAACATTCACACTCACTCAAACCGACCAACCAAAAATCGAAAACATATACATACATAAAAAAAATTGCTTAGCAAGAAACGACTGCGACTGCCCCAATATAGAGAAAGCCCAACAAATCAAATATCTAGGGGTGATAATAGATCAGCACATGAGATGGGATGAACACGTTAACTATGTGGTCAAAAGATCCAGGAAACTCTTACATAAATTTTACCAACTCAGAGACATTCTGAGAAAACAACTCTTACTTATAGTCTACAACTCATTAATAGAATCAGTCATAAGATATTGCATTATAGCTTGGGGTGGAGTATTTAAAACGTAATTAACAAACTTCAAACAACACAAAACTCTATTTTAAAGATTATTTTCAGGAAAGACAGATTATTCTCTACACAACAACTTTATTCAGAAACTCGAGTCCTAAATGTAAGAAGTCTTTACACGCTGCAAAGCCTTACCTGGATTTACAAACAAAAAAATAAACTACGTCTTCAACAATCTAGAACTACGCGATTCACTACCAATCTTACAATAGATATCCCTAGATTCCACAAATCTCATACACAAAGAACTTTATTTTATCTAGGCCCCAAAATATTTAATTCACTACCCACAGAAATGAGAGAATGCAAGAGTCTCAAGAAATTCAAATTATCAACTAAATTATATATCTCTGAAAACCAGCACATACTAAATATATTTCAGTAAAAAGAAAATATTGTGTCATATATTTCAGTAAGAAGAAAATATTGTGTGATTCCTTTGATCCCTCTTCTCCTTCCAACTATAGGAAATTTTAAAAAACTTTTTAGGCTTAGGTTAGTTTTTATATATGTATATATAGGTTAGTGATGATCAATTTGAAAATATCAGCTACATTGAAAACGGTTAGCTAGAATGATAGGAATGCACCACAAGCCTTCCAGGCTTAGGCATTCACTCCAGACTAGCTAACCATGCAACTTAATTGAAGAAAATTATTATATGATCCAATGTAATACTTACCTCATCACCTCACTGAATAAAGAATCTGAATCTGAATATATATATATATAAAATATTATTATAACTTAAAAAAAAAAACATTACAATTCCTTCACTAATTAATCGAAAGGAACTTCGTTCCATCCGGGTGTCCCTTGACACCTCTCAAGTTTTTTTTAAAACTAATATTTCGGAGTAATTAGCCTTAGCCCTGTGCAAAGGGGCAACACAGGGCCGGACCAACCCCTTCCCATTCACTCACTCGGGGGTACAAATGACCACGAGACGAAACCCCGAAAGGGAATGAGGATAACTCTTGTCCTTCTTGGTTTCTTTCAGGGAACTGAAGAGGTTATGATTCCGAGCGTTCTCCGAGATGACTCTTCAGGATGCTGAACAAACGACAGGGATCGCCCAGATGAACCTCCAGCACCGCAAGGTAGCCACGGCAGTACATGCAGTCGCTAGGAGGGAACTCGAAGCAGTACTTGATCGGGAACCATGGAATGCCCATGTCCTAAAAGGACTAGACGACATAGAAAGTACAGAGGAAGTCAAGAGAATGCTCGAACAGGAACATAATCTTGAAGTAACAAAGATTTATAAGATAAGAAAAACCTTCAAGAGTGATGTTTATAAAAAAAAATTGCAACAAGAAGTAACAGAAAAGTTACTTGGGAGAACAGGAGAGCAGAAGTGCCAATAACACTCTGCAGAAAATGCCAACGATGGGGACACACCGCCCTATTTTGCAATGTGTTGAAGGTGCACTCAATCACAACACAAACGAATGTAAGAAAAACGAAAATTCACCAGCCAAACGCGCCAATTGCGGAAATGCACATCCAGCCAACTACAAAGGTTGTGATGCATACAAGCAGGCACTCACAAATATTGGAAAACAACCACAAGGAAATAATAACGGAAGCAGTGGGAGCGCACGAGCGCACCCCTACTGCAAGAGACGATCAACAATACAAGAGAATTTCCAGAATCGGAAACAGGCCCATCCCCAAGAAGGGAAGTTCAGAACATTACTCAGATATTAGAAATAATGGAAGCCATGTATAGCATCATTGTTTCTAACTCTAAAATTTTACAGAAATTATGTTACATAATAACGAACACACAAACAGACTAGCAACTCGTTCTGTCGCCGGGGGTGGTTCCGGGGGAGGGGGGCGTGTGGAGTGGTGGATAGATCCACAAGAGTCCCTACATGGCTCCCTGACGCAGTGGCCGGGTTGCTAAGAACACACAAATAATTTTATTCTGCAAATAAAACTCAAATTTACTCAAATAAAACCCAAATAACGGCTACAGAAATCTCACCACCACAAACTTCACACATAACTCTACCTAAATAAAACTCAAATAACGACAACAGAAATCTCACCACCACAAATTACACACACAAGTTCACTCAAATACTCCTCAAAACATACCCTCAAATCAACAACACAAATAACCAACAGAAATTTCCCTCAAATCACAAACACAAATACAAACAAAACATAACAACAGCATTATTTTGAGCTGTTTTTTTAGGTGTTGCGCAAGATATCATGTCCTGCGTCGCCCGTTTTTTCCAGACGACTTATCTTCTTAGATTTTAAACACGAAGACTCGAATTAAATACAGTAAAAACCGAATATAACGACATTGTTCATAACGACAGATCGGTTATAACAACCGAATGGCAAGGTCCCGGCCGAATCTATATAAACTAATAAGTACACATACCGCCTATAACGACATCGGATACAGCGACATATCGCTTAAAACGACGAAACTTTATCGATATTCATCGGCTATAACGACCAACCGTTTACCTATTCCAACAAAACATTACGAACAATTTTCACCTTTATACTAATAATATGAAGGAATATTTTGCTATAGAACCTCTTTCCCGCTCTTTGCCATTTGACCTTGCATGTTTTACGACTTATTCAGTGCGATAGTTGACCGCGTGAATTACAGGTTGATTTTAAAACTTTTGGTTTAGATCGTGTGATAACGCGTTACTATGTCGCAAAAAAGAAATAGGAAAGTGTTTAATATTGAAGAAAATTCACATATTATATGGAGCTTAGAAAATGGCGAGTCAAATAGTGAAATTGCAAAGGAATGTGGAGTCTCACACTCTACGATATCAACGATTTGGAAGGATAGAGATAAAAAAAACTTGAGAGGTGTCAAGGGACACCCGGATGGAACGAAGTTCCTTTCGATTAATTAGTGAAGGAATTGTAATTTTTTTTTTTTTTAAGTTATAATAATATTTTATATATATATATATATGCATTCTGTCTGTCTATTCTTTCGTACACGTCATAGATGCGCGGGACTTTGTAAACACAACAGAGTGTGTGTATATATATATATATTGTTATGTTATGTTATGCCAGTTATAAGTTTAAAAAAAAAAAAAGACATAAAAAGAATAATTAATAAATAGTTATTAGTTTCAAGAGATTGTTTTTACATAATTTTGGAAGTTCTATTTATTTGTAAGCCTATGTATAATATGGATAGATAAAAATGTCAAAATACTATAACACAATCAATTTCATACACTGTCATAATGATTATAACCCATAATTGGTAAAAAGACAACAAAAAGTCTAGATTTACAAAATTTTCATGAATAAAAAGTGATCAACACATTTATAAATTTGAAACATACAGTATATGAAATTGTAGCTAACTGAAAGTAGCCAATGGTAGAACAGCAAACTTCTTGATGAGATAAGCCAATCAGGGAATAGATGGTCATATGGAAAATTGAAAATTGTGAGAGAATAACAACGGGGTGATGTCATAAGCAATTATTATTGAAATATGTACATAGTAATAAGAATGGGAAAATAGTTGTATATATAAATTATATAAGATGAACCCAAACAGTGAAATGTGACAATTTGGTGCGCGAATTCAAACATTCAAATGAAAAAGAAGAGGGAAAATTGGTATCCAAGGGAGCAACAAACAAAGCCACAGGAGATGGAAAATAAATTCACAAGGGAATGCCACGCATCAATTTGGGAGAAAGAAAAATGAAATAATTCCAACATTAGAAGAATAAAACCAATATTACCTTAATTATACAACATATCCAAGTGTCCAAAGCTGATTTCTGCATATGTATGGTTCCTGATTTATGGTATTGGAGTTCCTGATAGAGCTTGGAGTGAGAAAGGATCCAGTTTCAGGGCATATCTTGAACACTGACATCTCCAGCAGGTATAAAAACTTTAATAGTGCACATCCGGTCCTGAACAGTTTCACAAATAACGTATTTCACATCTGAAGAACTTTATTTCACTTTATTTTGAACTATAACAGAAAACTTCACTCTCAAGGAAAAAGTGAGGTTCTGTCTATCTATCCATGATTTGATTTTAATGATTATCCGTGAATATTTGTAGATTCACATTAGTATGAGTTATTTCTCGTAGGCCAGGTAAAATTAAGTCTTTCTGAATAAAGGAAATAATTGCTTTTTGATACTTTGTTGTTTGTTTTCTTACAATAATAAACAATCACACCGATGACCATTGAATAAGTTGAAATTAGACAGCAGTGGTTAGTGGCTCTATTGCCTGAACCGGCTATCTGAGGTAAGAGGCGTACCAACTGTTGCTTAGCCGTGGTGAGAAAAGTGATAACAATTGGCAGCAGCGTGACGAGAGAACAGTGACGTTCGCTAGCAATTATTATTACAGCATACAATACATATACAGGACGAAAATATATATCTATATAATATCAATTTGGCTCACAAAGAATAGCATAAAAACTATTAGCAATCTTCATTATATAACAACAACTATTTTATTCAATTTATCAATACATAACAAATTGGCACCCAAAGTGTGGGGAGAAATAATAACATAATAATTTGTTATATATTATCATTATATAACAATATATATATATATATATATATATATATATATATATATATATATATATATACTCTCTCGACTTCGTAAACACAACAGCGTTTAGGTTAGAACACGCACGGCTTGCTAAATACATACGCATTGATATTGTAATATTAAAATATAATTTGCTTTTAAATTTATTAAAGTTATGACGCGTACACTTGCTGAACACACAATAATGGAGAGATTATAACGCGTATGACTTGGTTAGCACAATAGTAAAGAGAGGTTATAATGCGTACTTGCTAAAAATACATAAGCATTTATTATTGTCTGTATAAAATCTCTACTTACCTAACTCCATCAGCAATATCCGGAACTTGTGCAGAAACACTGTCAGGATTCATTATTGTTATTATTTTTTATTATTTATTATGTACAAAAAACCTGTATACACTCAACAAAAATAATCGTCGCGACACCACACTGTTCAATGCGAAATAGAAAGACGAAACGAAAATAACTGGCTTGCTTTCTATGAGAGAGAGAGAGAGAGAGAGACAGTCAGAGAAACACGCGCACGACGCACGGCTTATAACCATAGCGAAAGTCTCGTTACAACTTTTGGTCTCAATTTATTCCGTCTAGCCCTCTTTCGCAACGCGCGATAAGGAACTACGTTCCAATAACTGGCTAGCTTTCTATGAGAGAGAGAGAGAGAGAGACAGACAGAGAAACACGCGCACGCCGCAACCATAGCGAAAGTCTCGTTACAACTTTTGGTCTTAGTTTATTCCGTCTAGCCCTCTTTCGCAACGCGCGATAAGGAACTACGTTCCAATAAAAGCTTTTTTCGAGAACAACTCTTTGAAAATTAAACGATCGAGGACATCTGAACATAAAGTTATTTGAAAACAATTTCATATGCATAACCTATCCCCATACTACAAACAGACATAATATATTCATACATACTTGTGTATATTGCTTATAACAACTATCGGACATAACGTCCGAAGTATACGGTCCCTTCAATGTCGTTATATCCGGTGTTTACTGTACTTAGAATTATCTAAAATTTGTACAAATATATATACAAGACATTACTCCCATAAGCGGAAGCAGGAGGGGAGCATTAATCGCAATTTTTTTCAAAGACTACTCACCGAAGATGTACCGAGTCATCGCCTTCGGGTGGGGACACACCCTTCGCCCTTTTACAAAGGTCAAGCGTGTGTTCATACATTGTAATTATGTATAGTAACTCTTAAATGTGTATATATTAGGTTAAGTCAGATGTAATAGCATATTATGTAAATAAATATTTTTGGATTGGATTGGATGGATACGACATGGTGAAAAAAATAGTACCAGGTAAGATACAATGGGCCAGAGGGCTTAAGTGTGGAGGATTTAGTGGGTTCAGGGTGGAGGTTTTAGTGGGTACATCTGTATCAGCCGTGAGGTGTTGTCCGTAATGGATTTCCTCAAAAAAAGGGTTCCTGAAGGAAACAACAACATTCTACCTATCACCAGTTTCGATGGACTAGATGGAATAAACACAATGTTCTTGAAAGAACGAGCCAACGAAATTGCACTACCAGTGCACCCATTTTCTCCACATGCATATATCCAGACGAATTTAAAAAAGCTCTTATCACTCCCATTCACAAAAAAGTGACAAAAAAAGTATCTAACTACAGATCACATCATAACCTTACTAACAAAGATTCCAAAAAACGCTAAAAACCAGGATAAACATATTCTTGAATAAGTACAATTTAATTTCAAGCGAATAATTTGGTTTCAGAAAACAGACAACCCGCACTTTGTATTTTCTTGGACCTTGCCATCATTAAATACATTGTGAAATCTATCTTTTCGCGCCATCGAGTTTTTGTATATTGCCTGTATCTGAGGTAGATTCCTTTAATCTTTCTTATACTCAGGTAGTGGAATTTTTGACGAGGTGTACCTTAATACTCGCCATAAATCTTTCAGATCTTTCTGAAAACCGATAGGTTTGTAACATTTTAGTCACATATAACTTATCGAATGAGGAAAGTATACGGTAAATATCGAATACGCATCGCAAGGAGTGATAAATAATGAGCAAATATTCAAATCAGGTAGAGAATGTCACAGCACTGCATTACATTATTTATGCACTCTCGAGTAGGCGTGTTCAACTTGTGTTTGTTTCAGTTCCTATTGCTCCCAAATTGACATGCAGGATTGATGAATTATGTGAAACAAATCGTTTTATTTGTAGGGAATCCATTTATTACTTGCCCACTGTGCTCATATCAGATTCAGGTCGAGTTTGTTGCAAATATTAGTCTTTTTACACGCTTTATATTAGCTTCACTTGTATGTTTGTTTGTTTGTTTGTTTGTTTGTTTGTTTGATTGTTTGTTTGTTTGTTTGTTTGTAACCGACTCTTTTGGGCGCGATTTTGACCCCCTTCCAGACGTCCGAATGATTTGAAATTCAGCAGGTGTACATAATTCCGGTGACAATGCATTAAGAAATTTTTGTGTGGAAAAAAAACAAAATGGTGGCTCCAATATGGCGTACGAGTTTTGTGATTATGGTACGATTCGCTTCAAAATTGGTATCCGAGGGTTTTTGTAGTCGGAGATTATGATTTTTTTGTCAAAATTAGAAAATTCAAGATGGCGGCTCCAAAATGGTGGACGAGTTTTGTAATTATGGTCTGATTCTATTCAAAATTGGTATGTGGGGGTTTTGGAGGTCGAATATTATGATTCTCCTGTGAAAATTGAGAAATTTGGAATGTATTATGATTCTTTCGTAAAAATTGGGAAATTTAAGATGGCGGCTTTAAAATGGCGGCCGAATTTTGTGATTATGGTCTGATTCTATTCAAAATTGGTATGAGGGGTTTTTTGTGGTCGGAGATTATGATTACCTAATTTGATAAGATTATTACATTTTTTAATTTGTAAAAAAATAATAAAAATAATAGTTTAAAAAAAAATAAGAAAACACGCTTTTATAAATAAACCACACTGAAAAGTAGGAAATAAATGATAGTTTAAAAAAACTAAAAACCACGCTTTTATAGAAAACCAGACTAAAAAAATTGAAAATAAGAAAAAAAGAAATTTTATTTAAAAAAAAAGCGTGGGGTGCATGGTATCAATAATTATATAGTACACTACACACCGAGGCGATACCATGCACCCCACGCTTTTTTTTAAATAAAATACATTTTTCTCTTATTTTCTATTTTTTTAGTCTGGTTTTCTATAAAAGCGTGTTTTTTAGTTTTTTTAAACTATCATTTATTCTATTTTATTCTTAGGATGCCATTTACCTGAACGGTCTGCACGAAACAAAATAGGGTAAGGTTGCATAAATCGTACCTTTTTTATTTTATTTTTTCTAATAAATAAGTATTTTTGAGTTTTTGATAATGGAGTAGTGTCTTGGGCACTAAGTAGTCACCACTAAATCATTATTTTTTATCAACTTTTAAAAATACGTTTTTTTTTAAAGAGGTTGCAAGTGGTACGATACTGGTTTTCTCAAACGTACTACTAGGTCCGAAAATTGTTTTAGACTATTTGGTATTGGTACCTAGATAGGAAATAAAAAATCTCTATATATTTACATTTTATATATTTGCAAGCAAAACACATCTTTGAAAGCTAAAAAAAAATTACCAGTCAGAACTAAGCTAACAGATCACAGATGTAGTCACCTTCACACTAACTACTACTACACTTTCCAGGCATAAAAAACAAAACCACTCTTCTGGATTAGTTTCGATTATTATTTTAGCTGGCTGTAAAGAAATGTGTATTTCCGGTTTTTCTTTGGGTGAAACTGTAGCCATTTCCTTTGCCTTTTTTTTTTCTTCCTTTTTCGCTTCTAGAGCATATTTTTCTTCTAACTAATTTCTATAAGGACTTTCCATTGATATTGCGACTTTGTGTGCTCCTTCGCTCACTCGCTCGCCATACTTTCCAGTTACTTTTGCTAAAAGTTTGATTTTCTGAACAGTTAGAATGGTTTTGGATCTTTTGTTGACTCGTAACGTCACTTCTGGAGTGAATCCGCTTGTTGAAGGTATCACTTCTTCCTGGATCATGGTAGGTTGACTATTGACCAATGCTTGTGTATTTTCAACGGAAGTGCCTTCTGGAATAATATCTACCAAGTTTCCACTAGCCACAAAATATGCGACATTGAAAACTTCTCGATTAACTGGCCATATTCCTGCAGCTTTGAATCTATTCGCATTCTTTATTGTTGCAGTCTTCGTATAAACCTCTGTGAGCAGAGCTGTTACTTCAAACTGTATTACCTTTCGGCCAACATTGTACGAAGTCAAGTTGTCAGCGCCTGAATGTAGCTTTCACCGACTTAAAAACTACTTTATCCAAAGGCTGCAACATTTGCTGAAGTTGCAGCAATATTATACCATTATCCCTGGCTGATTTCTAGATTTGTCTGAGGGGTGAGCCCATCTAGCAGAAGTAGGCACTTCTCATTTTTGCTCGGTTTCGCAAATTTAATAAAATGGTTCAGTCATTTAACAAACAATTATGTAACCACTTCCACTTGATTCCACTGTACTGCTAGGGAAGGCACTGTTCTAGAGAGCAGGATGCATACGTTATCTTTTAAAGATGATGGAACCGACTCGTTGAAACAGCATACCAGCACTGTATTGATGTCCCTTTCTCCTCTTGCAACAAATCCTTCATGTTTTCCTTTGAGGGTCAAAACTTTCGGTGACTTTTTCTGTATCGTCGAAAAACCAGATTCGTCAACGTTATAAATGTGGAAGGCTTCAATTCCATGTTCATCAACAATCTTTTCCAATACGTCAAAAAATCCATACACATTGGTCTTATTGAATCCTTCACAACGCGCCATTGATATATTCTCCGACTAACGTATTCTGAGGATGTTGTGTCTCGACATAACAAAATAGTAGCATTTATTTCCCACTTTGAAAGGATTTTCAAGATGTGGATTATCAGTTACCATGTCATAGTTTCCGTACATCTGTGATACTGAGCCCAAAAAAAAGTTCTTCAAATCTCAATATATGAGACCCTAACTCGTTCTCCACTCCTTTGGGAATTGCCGCTATCCTTTCGTTGATGCACATCTTGCCTTGTATCTTTTTCTGCACGTTTACTTGTCCCAAAACAGGTCTTCGAAATATTGGTTCATATTCAATCCAGCATTGGTTGAAACCTATATTTCTGCTTTTGTATTCTTGTACACCGAGAAAAAACGTTAATAACCACTATTAAAACTTTAGTGTTGCCAATCAAAAAAAGCATCCGTATTGGAGACTGGGTCTTACTTTAATTGTCAGTAGGAAAAAAAGACCCTGACAGTGTTGAATTGCCATTATAAAACTGAAATTCAAATATAAAGTAGTGCTACATACAGTAATGACAAAAAGTTTTTGCCCTAAATATATATTTTGTTTGTTGATATTGTCGGTTCTATTTGGCGTAAGGAATAAAAACTTTTGAACAAAAAATTAAACCGACGAAATACGGAACTGAAAAGTAAAACATAAAATAAACCTTCCTAGTCTCAGTAACTAAGCTCCTAAACTAATGTAAGTAACTAATTTTGAGTCGGCGCCAAACAAACAAGCAAATGAATTAGGTAAGGCGTAAAATGATGGCATCGAGTTGCGCGGTGACATTCTAATAATTTTTTAAAGTAATTTAATGATGTTCGTTGATTGTTTGTTTGGCGCCGACTCAAAAATAGTTACTTACATTAGTTTAGGAGCTTAGTTACTGAGACTAGGATTTTTTTTTTTTTACTTTTTTCCTATTTCGTCGGTTTAATTTTTTGTTAAAAATTTTTTATTTTTCAATTTTTTATGGCTAAAATATACTAATTACTACCTACTTATTTTTTAATTACTTCCAAAATACTTACTTACCCACCTTACTTCTACTATTACCAGTTAAATAATATGATTATCTACTTTTACTATTTGTTGTAATATAAATTATTTTTGTTGTTCTGGTTAGTTTATTTCATTACTTTGTATATCATTCCATCCTCTCATAGAATATAATGGTTTTGACGGATGTGGTACAGAAATAATGTCAGTAGCGATCTGTCATTGTCAACTACGTATGAGTGTGCCAATGTTCATAAGTGAAAAATCAATTATCCCCTATTTTTCTACCCGTAAGGGTATATAATTCCATTCGAAATCTAAATATAAGGTATACCCTATCTATTAAAAAAAGAATCATCCAAATCGAAGAACCCAGTACAAAGTTATGCCTGATAGAATCGGTTAACGGACCAGAATTCAGAGGGTGAGTGATCAATATCCTTCATTTTGCTACCCTTAGGGGTGGATTTGATCTTTAATCAAATGGGACCACCTTCGAAGTACACCCTATCCACTGAAAAAATAATTATCGGAATCGGACGCCCCAGTAAAAAGTTATGCGTGATCATACATAAAAAAAATGATGGAAAAAAAAATATACGGGTCGACTAGAGTACCTCCTCCTTTTTGGTTTCTTCGGTTAAAAAGGTATTTGTCATTATTAACGTGTACATTTGGTACTATCAATTGATTTTATTCAACACCGTGATTGTGGTAATGAAAATAGCTATTTGCTATTATACAACCATACATTTATGACAAACACATGATGTCATTGTTACAATAAAAAATGAAGTTGCATTTAATAACTTTACAACTTACATCAATGAAATTGATTATTCACCTCAATTAATTGTTTTGCTTGAGAAATTACAAATACAGGGTTTTCCAAAACTATGGTGTCAAATGGAAATTGGAGATTTCCTTTTAAAACATGAGTAGGACTCATAATTTGTTCCTAAAGGTGGTAAGATACATTCAGGGCAAAAGAATTGAATTAAGTGAAGTGTTTAAAAAACTTTTTATCAAACACTAGAAAATTCAATATTCTTAATGGAGTTTTTCTTTCAACTCAAAAATGCTGAAAATATGTGCAAAGCCATTGAGATAAAATAGCAGTCTCATTCATTAATCAAGAGAAATCTGAATCAGTTTCAAATTGACACCATGGTTGTGAACATCCTGTAAATTTTTCCCAATGGAAATGTTAAATAAAATGTTTCAAATATCAAAATGATTTTCATAATGCATTCAGTCAGCCACGATGTCATTTTTGACCTATATAGTGCCCGCAAAAAAGCAAACACCAATGATGGAACAAGTAATAAATTGTAACAAATATATTGATGATAAAACAACCATTTCCGATTGCAATATCACTTTCACTATCCTCGTGATAGGATTTATTGCTCAAATGCATTCACTTTGCTTAAACTATTTCCAATGAAAAAATGTCCCTGAAACTTTCAAAATGCATAGTCTAAAGTTCGAACAATTTAATTGAAAACTAACTTGAAAGTCAAGGACGACCCAAGATGAAAAATGATAAAATAATACAAACTTTCATTTATTCTCTTTATTTGGTTGCACCAATGAATCGACAAACTTTAAACTGTTTTTTAACAGAATGTGTTATTAAAATATATAAAATATCAAACAATATTTGTCAGTCACTTGCATTTATATTTTTAACAGAAATATACATGGAATATGATCATTTGCACAATAGGCCAGAAATTCTAAACTACATTGTCCTATACTTTTTTCATACTTCGGTAATACCTACAATATATGTGATTAATCGGTTCCAACTTAATTTTACTTCGATAAATGTTTAGAGGTAATTTCAAAGAAAAAAGTTGTCTTACATCAAGAAATCCGCTTTCTGTGAATATTGCATCGCTAGGGTAAGTTATTTTTTTCTCATATATAATTCTGATAATCCATTTTTGTAACGTATATATGTAAATGAGTTGACAGTCATTGATTCCGCCTTCACCTAAAATTCGATAGAATAGCTGAGATTGAATAAGTGAATAGTAAATAGTTTTTAATGAATTTAGTCAATGTCAATCAATTATTATTTTAAAGTATTCAATTGATTCTGAATTGAAGAAGTGAAGGGGAGGTACTTGTTTTTATCTATATTTAATGTTAATTCATTGTATCTGTACCAATCTTTTATGACCTTGAAGCCTGATTTTACTTGAGTTTTTAGACTGTCCCAACTTTCACACTGATAAAAAATTGCGGAGTCATCTGCGAAACTGAGAACTGAACCTTTTGTATCCATGGCTAAAAGACTATATAGAGTGAATAGCGGTTATCCAAGCATCAGATTTTAATAAAGGTTTTATCTGTCCAATTTTCAAAGTAATCGGAAAACGGCCAGTATTAAAACATTGATTTATCGAAATACTGATAGGAATAGTAATTTCGTTGGATATTTATTTTAATATTTCCGCTCTTTTATTGTCCCTACCTGGAGATTTGTTATTTTTAATACAAGAAAAGAAGGAGGAGGTTCTATAGTCGACACGTATTTTTTTCGTGTATAACCACAAATAACTTTTTACAGAGTAGTCCGATTTTGATAATTATTTCTTCAATGGGTAGAATATACCTCGAAATTGGTCCCATTTGTATTTGAAAGAAGAATCCACTCCTAAGGGTAGAAAAATGAGGGATGATTGTTGGTTCACCCACTGAATTTTTACTTCTCAACCGATTCTACTGGGTTAGATAAAAATTGTATAAGGTATGCTTAAAAGTTGGTTCCATTAGAATTTGAAAAAAAAATTACACCCCTTAGGATAGAAAAATAGGAGATGATTTATTGATTTTACACCTGTGAACCGATTCTGTTGAAACTTCGCACACATATGTAGTTCTGATGATACTACAACATAATGGGGGCCCGGGATTAATCTGATGATGGAGACGAAAGACAGTCGAGGGATCTCCTCAACAGTTCACAGCCACTACCTCGTGCTTGGGGTAATATGTACATATATAATAACATGTCCTGACTGACTGACTCACTGATTGACTGATATACGATCAACTCCCAGATCAAACCGCTGGACCTAGGAGCTAAAATTTTTACAGTATTTTTTTTTTATATTCCATCCCGAAAGGAATGAAAAGGTGGATGAGAAGGGGGGTGAAAGTGGAAGTACAGTTGGTTTTGAAATTATAATCTTGGAAATTAGTATTTGGGCTCTTCTTCACAAATGAAGATAAATGTGTTTCAGAGTTTTTGAAAATTCAACCCTAAAGGTGTAAAATGGGGGTTGAAAGACTGTATAGTTGGTTTCAAAGTTAGGATCATGAAAATTGGTATTTGGGGATCTTTGCCTGCTTATTGATATATCCAAATTCCTGAAATTCAGGAAAAGTCGGTTACAAACTCGATCGTTCACGGTGAAAGTTCACTCTGCAGATACATAAAATATACAGGGTGGATCAAAAACCAGAGTCCTTTACTGATTTTTGGGGAGGTATCGGAATTCTGTTTTCCATATTTGCCCTTCTCAGAACAGATAACTCATAATTTTTACTTCCAGGGTAAGATAAAACCCAAAATATGGAAAACATAACTTGTACGAGTTTATAAACACAAATTACACAATAATATCTGATTGTCAATACACACACTCGATAATTCCAAGATAAAGCAAAGTCAAATGACTGCACCAAAGAGTAGAGAGGACAAGATAAATCACTGGCCCTATTTATGAATGAAATAGTAAAATTGTAATGGAATCCTTGAAAGTTGACATTACGCCAGTCATTCACGTTTCATTAATCAAATTTTAATTCTGGTTTAGATCTGGTTTAGCCAATCACGAGCCAGAATAGCACGTCATGTGACAGACTGTAGAATGAGGACAAAGATTATAGTTGATGAGGAAACGCTTCGGGTATTTTCGTATTTGCAAGATGAATAAAATAATTATGTTTTTGGGTAGAATTAAATATATTATGGGAGTATATTGTTATCATTAATAAAAACTTGATTCTGAAAATCCTTTGATTGAAACATTCACATGTTACATAAATATTTTTATGGTCATCACTGCATTCGTATGCATTCGATGTGTTACCTCATTGACAATCAGTATGTGTATTCCATTGTTTATCATTATTGTCCATATTCATTTTGGAATATAAGTTGATTGTTAATTATGAATATTCAATACACGGGAAAATGCTTTCAATAAGTGATGATATCGAAATAGATAAATATGTAGTGCTAGCAATTTCAACAAGGAAAATATTTTGAGAAATTCGACATACTTGATGGATCCACAATTACAAAGGACGTTTGCTCACCGAAATCGCCTGTCAATTTTTTTTCTACTCTACAATGAATGAACTAGTTCGTATTGAAATTTCAAGTTTACAGCGACAAGTTTTTTTTTTCAATTTTATTTACACTTTAAAAAATATGAGAGCTGATGACGTGCAGGGCTGATGCCTGCCAGGTGGTGGTAACCGTAAACTTAGCATGCTATGACTCATCACTAAAATAATTTCTAACCTTACAGGATACAGGAAGACCGTTACTCAGAGGGTTCAGGAGCTCTTGGACTATAACTCTTTTCAAATTGGAATATTAGGCAAAATTAATACTAACTTCCTTTGTATTCTGAGTAAGTTATCTCATGAAGCATGAAGAACATTTTCTTTATGTTCAGTAGTTTCCCTGAATATAATAATAATATAATAATAATGTATAAACATTGGTTACACACTACAGATACGAATAGGTATACATTAAATGCGAATAAATAAAAGATCACTGAAAGTTGTTAGTGGCAACTTGTGCTTGATGACAAATATATAGCTTTTTTATTTTATTTTTATCTTAAGAAACGCACGAGTAAAATACCCCAAAAGATTATGTAGTGAATCTTGTCTGTGGTAAATATTAGCTCCTGGGTTTCAGGCTAAATAATTATCAATAGGTAGGTGAGAAATCATACAGTCGAACTCCACCAAAAAATAATTGAATGCCAATGTGGCACGAAGATTTACATCAGGTCATGTTTCGAAGGATTCATCCTTCATCATCAGCAAAGTGGAAGGGGTTACAAGCAGATCTAGAGAAGTAAAATGTTACAATTACAAGGGGGGCAAACATTAAGAGAAAAATATAACCTACCATTGTATGGTAGAAAAATTATGAAGATATGACACCAAAAATTTTGTTTAACGATAATAACATTAAAGTGTCCGCATCTAGTGCGGGTTCACTAGTGTTAGGGGCAGTGGTTAGTCCTAACAAACATTTTAAGTTACAAAGGATTTATAACATCATCAAAAAGACATGGATGGAAATAGAAAATAGGTTAATGATTGACAGATGACAACGACTTTGACCAATGGAATATCAAGTTTCAAAGTGACAGAGAAATGTTTGTGACTGTGACATGGAATCGAGAAAAAGAAAATGTGTTATGAAATTCGATCTAGAGAAGGGAAATCAAAATAGTAAGGAGTTAAAAAGTTTTAGGCTATCAAAATGAATTTGTTCATTGATACAATGTAAATTAGAACTTTCGATTGCCTTGTTAAGTTCAAGAATTGCAAGGAGATTGAGTTTTTTACCTTTATCGCAAATATGTAAAATTTCAAGGTCTGAGTTGGGATCGAAATTGTGCTTTTCGTTTATAATATGATTAGGAAAACAGATTTAGAGTTAATAAGTTCTTTTTCAGAGTTAGAATCTATCAAACGAACGTGTTCAGCTAGTCGTGTTCTGATCTTGCGGCCTGTTTGACCAATATAACAAGTTTTACAGTTAGGGATGGAACAATTCAATTTATAAACACCAGATTTATCCAACAATGAAATTTAATCTTCAGAGTTTACCACAAAATCTTTCAGGTTGTTAGAAGTTTTGAAAGAGATAGAAAAATATGAATCAATATTGGCGTTGAGTTTATTAAACAAGATATTCTTGAGTTTAAGAGATAGAGGACCAAAATAGGACATAGAAAAATGTTCATTTGGTGAATTAGTTTGTGTTAATCTGAAGTTGGAAAATTTATTGACATATCTGTAATATAATCTCTTGATTGTTTGGATTGGAAAGCCGTCGTTATAAGCAATTTGTTTGATGATGTTGAGTTCTGTTGAGAAATTGGAATCATTGAGAGGTATAGTAAAAAGGCGGTGAAAAAGTGAATGAAAAGATGAACATTTCTGATTGTACGGATGGTAAGAGTGAAAAGGTATGATATTATCAGTGTTGGTAGGTTTTCTATATACATGTCCTGATGTAAATCTTCGTGCCACATTGGCATTAAATTATTTTTTGGTGGAGTTCGACTGTAAGATTTCTCACCTACCTATTAATATCATCCGCACTGTATGAGATGGATCGCTTACGTTGGATAAATAATGATCAACTAACATACACTCAATTACGAGTTAGAGAGATGAAATATACGAGTCTAAAAAGTATACAAAAAATGTATATATACGGAAAGATAAAAAAATATATATAAAAAAATATCGATCAGGTAAGATACAATTTAATATTTAAATAAAAACTAATACGATATATAAACAGGAGTAATATATTAGAAAGATGGAGAAGTATTTATATATATATATATATATATATATATATATATATACAAGTGAATCACTCAGGTAAAAAACTTTTTTTTTATTTCAAAATTACTATTGAAACAAATTCGTCAACCCACACCACAATATAATGTAAATGGAGAACGAGGTTGCTAGAGAACCTCTTACAAAAAACTTCACAACTAACGGAAAAAGAATTGTTGAATAGGTACATTCCCCAAGTAAGAACAACCTATACTAATGAAAAACTGTTCATTGCATGATAGATCTTTATATTCATATATGGTTTCAAAGTCATGGTTTAAATGGGGATAAAAGAGAACAGAAGAATTCCTATTATTTATGAGTCAATTAGCTAATGTTATAATAAATCGATCGTGATAGCATATTTGAACGATAACAGTCTTTACTCTCACGAACTCGATAGTAAATCGAAAAAAGAAGTACAAAGACTGAAGAACGAACAATGTACCTACAAGGCGATTCTTTATGTGGGCTAGTTGGACTTTCTTTAAAAGCAGGTATTGAAATAAAATCTAGAATTTTGAGGGGAAAGGTTGTTGAATAGAAAATTCGGAACAACTTTTGTAGTACAAAATAAAAACCTTGGAGCCTTTGTCATCATATAACTTTTTTTTAAATTTAATATGGGCAAACTGTTGGAACAATACGTCAGCCTCTACGATCATTGAGAAAAACTCTAAAAATACGCATTTTTCAGGAAAAAATATTTTGATGTCAATATGAAAATTGGTAAAGATATTGTTACGAATCGGGTTCGTGTCTATTAAGAACCGAAATAATTTCATTTATTTACACTTCACGAAACACAACACAATAATGCACTCTGACTATTAAATGAATCAATCACAATTCACTGTCCAAAATACCGAGCGCGAAACTGCACTATCAATGTAAATCAATCGTTCTTCAAACTGTACGTAAACTGTTCGTTAGTTCAGTAATTTTCCATTAAAAAATAATTACTTTTTTGACTACAAGCTCTAGATATGTAACAGTCAACAAAATGGTTCGACCTTTATTATTCATATTTCTTAATATTTTAGATATAGGAAATATCAGAGGTCAGTCCTATGATAATGCTGGAAATATGGCGCGCAAATTTAAAGGTGTCCAGACTAGAATTATGAAGAAAAACTAATTTGCAAGATTCATTCCCTGCTCAGCACATAGTCTGAACTTGTTGAAGTCCATACTGCCCAGGTTTCACTCAAAATAAACACATTTTTGGGATGGTTCAGCAAGTATTCAACTTCTTTTAGTTTTCAACAATGATATGGGATTCACTCAGTATCAAGGATCTAGTGACAAAAGATGGTCCACCAAATATAATTCCATTCATACTTTACGAACGCAGCTTAAAATTGTGATAGATATTCTTGAAGAGATGTCCAGGGGAAGTATTTAGAATCTAGAAGGTGCACAACTTCTGTTGAAGCCCATGAAGCAATTTACTTTCATTGTTTTTCTATTGTTTTTGGATGAAATACTGCGAAAGATTAATAAAATTAATCTAGCTCTGCAGTACCAAAGATTAGATGTTGAGAAAGCTGTAAGAATGATAAAAGGACTATTAGATGATATTCGTAATTATAGATATGATTTTTTCTAGTCTCTATTACAGGGATATTGAACCAACGAGGAAACGAGAAATTATAAAAATGTGCGGAGAAGAAGCCAATGATGAGACGTTCATTATAGATCAGAAAAGTCTATTGAAAAAGGCACTCCATCAAGTTTTAGATTTAATATCAGTGCAACTCTGAGCAGATTATATGCTTTATCACAGGTTACCGAAGATTTCAGTTTCTTTCATACTCTGAAAGAGTCTCCACTGGATGAGTTGAAGCAGAAAGCTGCGGATCTGACTTTGAAGCGTAGTTTCAATTTGGATCCATATGAATTTGTTATTGAATTGGAAAGCTTCAGATTTCAAGTTTGTACGATGTTTACTTAATTGAACAAAATGAATGCTCTTGATATACTTCGGAAAATGTGCGAATTGTTCATTCAACCGATATACAGGGTGTTTCAAAATTAAATGCTGATCTTAAAGGGCGATAATCCTTGGATGATTTTAAGGAAAATTCTTCATATGAACATAGGTCAGCAACCGCTTTATTTCTGAGATACATGATGTTGAAATTTAACAAAAAAATCAGTTCTTCCACAATATCTCTGAAACCGCTTTGGCTTTTTTTCTCAATTTTGGTACATGCAAAGTACGCATAGATATACATTTTTTCCATGATAAATGATTTCTTAATTTTTATCAGTGGCAACCCTATTAACATGCCCTGTCATATTTTTTATCAAAATAATGATGCGCCACTGTCTTTTTTCCAAATGAATATATTTTTTGTAATTGGCCTCTATCTTCTCATAAAAATGGTCACCTGCCTTTTTTTCGTCCGGTGGACGGTTTTCGATTTAGAAAATAAAATACATTCATTTGCTTGTCCCTATTCGATTATTACACGCTTTATTATTATTATTACACGCTTTATATTAGCTTCACTTGTATGTTTGTAACCGTATGTTTGTTTCTCACCGACTCCTTTGGGCGCGATTTTGACCCACTTCCAGACGTACGAATGATTTGAAATTTGGCAGGTGTACATAATTCCGGTGACAATGCATTAAGAAATTTTTGTTTGAAAAAAAAACAAAATGGCGGCTCCAATATGGCGTACGAGTTTTGTGATTATGGTCCGATTCGCTTCAAAACTGAAAAATTCAGATGGCGGTCCAAAATGGAGACGAGTTTTGTGATTATGGTTCGATTCTATTCAACATTGGTATGTGGAGGTTTTTGGGGTCTAATATTATGATTCTTTTGTAAAAATTGGAAAATTTCAGATGGCGGCTCCAAAATGGCGGACGAGTTTTGTGATTATGGTCCAATTCTATTCAAAATTGGTATGTGGGGGTTTTTGGGGTCGGAGATTATGATTATTCTGTCAAAATTGAAGGATTCAAGATGGCGGCTCTAAAATGGCGGACGAGTTTTGTGATTATGGTCCGATTCTATTCAAAATTGGAGAATAATAGTTAAAAAAATTAAATAATAATAATAATAGTTTGAAAAACTAAAAACACGCTTTAATAGAGAACAAAACTAAAAAGTTGAAAATAAATGATAGTTTGAAAACTAATGAACACGCTTTAATAGAAAACTAAACTAAAAAGTAGAAAATAATTTTAAATGAGTTTGAAATAAGTATACTGTGATTAACAACGAATTTATTTCATCGTAAAAAAGCGTGGGGTGCTTTTTAAGATATTTCAATAATGATTCTACTTTTCCAATATCTCCATAAATATTAAAAAATTAATTTAAAAAATTTGTTGTTAATCACTGTATTCTTATTTCAAACTCATTTAAAATTATTTTCTACGTTATAGTTTAGTTTTCTATTAAAGCGTGTTCTTTAGTTTTTAAACTATCATTTATTCTCTTTGTCTTAATTTCACAGTTGTGGTAACCAAAGGATCTAGGCAAGATTTTTATAATTTTATAGTAACCATTATTTAGTTTTTGTAATAAAAATACATGTTTTATTTAAAAAAACATAACTATTATGAACAAAAATCAAATTAACTGTTCAAAATGTCCGCCTCCATCAAGTATGCACGCTTCAGCCCTCCTTGTCAATGACTTGCGTACTCTTTGGAGTATTCCTTATTGCTTCCTTATTGCTTTCCTTATTGCTTCACAGGAAACTATTACGCGGTTTCGCAATTCTTCCTCAGTTAGAATTGGTTGACTGTACACCAAAGTCTTAGGATGTCCCCAAAGAAAATAATCAAGACTGTTTAAGTCTGGGGATCTAGATGGCCATGACTCTGTTCCCACACGACCTATCCAGCGATTATGAAAGTGGTGATGAGATTCCACGTTTGCATGCAGATTTTCCTCGGCCCAAAAATGATTATTATGAAAATTTCTGATTCTGTTTTTAATAAAACTAGCTTCGTCCGTGAATAAAATTTCCCTGTCAAATAAAGGATTTTCGGTAACTTTTTGGAGAAACCATTGGCAGAAATTCACTCGTAATGGAAAGTCTCGAGGAAGTAGAGCCTGAACCCGTTGAATATGATAGGAATATAATAAATAATCATGAAGAATCATCCACACTAGAATATGGGCGATATTCAAATTATTGGCAACTTGCCTCGTACTTATTTCAGGATTGCAGGACTGAATTGCTGGAGTTCTTGCAGTCCGATGTGCTCCTTCCAAGTGATGATTTGGCTCAAAACTTCCTGTTTCACATAACTTTCTGTGGGTGCTTGAAATCGTTCGAGCATCAGGAACCAATCTATTTGGGAAGCGCTCTTGTTACATTCGCCTGGCTTCATATGCGTTCCCGTCAGCAAGCCCATACAAGTAATGCATGTCTGCTAATTCGGTATTTGTAAAATGTACTCTGTTTTTTTTCAATAAACAAGTTTTTATAACGTAAATAATATCACGAATCTAGCTGAAGAAGTGTCAAAATTGTTTATGTTGAGAACAACGAAATGTGTTCTAGCCCACAAGATAATCCTACTACTCTTCAACGGCTGATTTCGCATATAGGGACAAGCAAGTGAATGCTTTTTTTTAAAAATTCGCCGGACGAAAAAAAGGCAGGAGACCATTTTTATGAGAAGATAGAGGACAATTACAAAAACAATATTTATTTGGATAAAAGACATTATTTTGATCAAAAATATAACAGGGCATGTTAACAGGAACGCCTATAATGAAAATTAAGAAATCCTTTATCATGGAAAAAAAAAATTTATGCGTACTTTGCTTGTACCAAAATTGAAAAAAAAAACAAAGCGGTTTCAGAGATATTGGGGAAGAACTGATTTTTTTTGTTAAATTTTAACATCCTGTATCTCAGAAATAAAACGGTTGCGGACCTATGTTCATATGAAGAATTTTTCTTAAATAATCCAAGGATTATCGCCTTTTAGGATCAGCATTCAATTATGAAACACCCTGTATACAAATCTCGACACAGCTATCAGGATATTCCTAATAGGTTTCGAGGTAGCGGGAATAGGACACAATGAGTAGTCTGAATTTCAAATTGCCGACGTTTCAACGTTTATTTGGCGTCTTTATCAAGGCTGAAAATACTTGAAATGTTTAATATCTAATGTTAATAAAAACATGATTGTTAAAGGTTAACACACAAGGGAACTTTGTCTGTCTTCTCTGGCAGTTCTCATGGTAGGATGTTTAACTTTAATTATTATGTAACTAATAGCAGAGTGTGGTACGTTTTATCTTGCATTCGGGAATTGCCACTGTTTTCTCAACATCTCCTTATCCTAATGTAACTCCGACAAGCGGAATATATCACTCAAACTAGTAATTTCTTTGTGTCTTTTTCAATTTATAAGCAATGTATTTCGTTATACAGTGCTCGTCTAAAGTCCGTTCCTCACCTACTAATTTTTGAACCACCTGGTATATCGCAACGAAATTTGGAGGGCTTGAATATGAGATAAAAACC
Organism: Gonioctena quinquepunctata; assembly: GCA_018342105.1. Classification (NCBI taxonomy): domain Eukaryota; kingdom Metazoa; phylum Arthropoda; class Insecta; order Coleoptera; family Chrysomelidae; genus Gonioctena; species Gonioctena quinquepunctata. Next base: position 271,340 of record JAFIRS010001633.1, read on the forward strand.
TACTTTTTCATGAAAAAGTCACAGCTAAAAGTTTTAAAATGGCGGCTGAGCACCATCTTCAATATTTTTTTTAAATAGAACACCCCTTATATTATTCCATTTTCGAAATCTGCTCATAATTCTCAACAGTTTTCTCCAATACACTTTACTCCTAAATTCAATTGTTTTCGAAATATTAACGTTTGAAAAGTGACATTTTGGTCGTTTCAAACCCAACCAAAAACACTAATGTTGCTTTTAATCAAGTTTGCATTGGAATTTTTTTTTGTCGCGGTAAAGTCTTGTTTACTGTCAAACTGAACTGCTAACTGTCAAATAGTCCGTTGAGCGACTAAATCCTTTTATGAAAAGTGTGATCATGGCTCGTGGTTTAGACGTTAAATTTGAAGCAGTTTTGTTATTTAGAGAAGCTGGAAGAAATTATCATCCAGCAGTCCGTATGTTTAATGATAGATTTCCCGAGAATCCTATTTCGAGGTCATATTTGCGCAAACTTTTGAATAAGCTCCAAGCAACTGGTACGCTGAAAGATGCTCCAAGATCAGGAAGACCGCCTCTTTCAGAAGAAAAAAAGGTAGAAATTGTTGCTGAAATGGTAATCAATCCGACTCAGTCGACGTCTGCAGTTGCTGAATCCTGTGGAGTAAGTTCAAAAAGGGTCCAAAGAGTCCTAGAAAAACAAAGTTTCATCCCTATAAAATGAAAATCCTGGATGCTCTCACGGAGGATGATCCAGACCGGAGGGTTGAATTTTGTGAGTGGTTAACAAGAACAATCGAAGGAGAACGGGGCTTCCTGAAACGTGTATGTTTCGCAGACGAATACACGTTTTTTCTTAATGGAAAAGTCAACAAACAGAATGTACGATACTGGAGCGATACTAATCCGCATATTTTTAGAGAGGGACATACCCAGTTTCCTAAAAAGGTGAATGTTTGGGCGAGGATTTTGGGCAATCGCGTTGTTGGACCGATTTTCATCAGAGGCAATCTCACAGGAGTTCTTTACAGAAATCTTTTAGAAACTGAAATTGAACCTCGAATGAGACAAATTGTAGATATTAAACAATCAGGAAGAGTTTGAAAATCGTGAAATCATATTTCAGCAGGATGGGGCACCTCCCCATTTCGATCGCATGGCTAGAGAGATCCTCGATACAAACTTTCCTGGGCGATGGATAGGTCGCAGGGGAAGTACAGAATGGCCACCAAGATCTCCGGATCTTACACCTCTAGATTTTTTCCTTCGGGGGTATCTGAAGTCAAAAATCTACGCCACTGAATGCCAAACAATAGAAGAGTTGGAACGCAGAATAATAGATACATGTGAAGAAATAGATGAACAGACTTTCATCAATGTGACAGAAGCTATTTATAATAGGACACTTTATTGTCAAGATTTAGGAGGGGGCCACATTGAACAATTGATGAAATAATTGTTGGGGTTAAATAAAAGTGTTATTCAAAAATAAATTATAATTTTTTAGCCAACTGATTTGTTTTAGTTGTGAATTTACAGAACGCATTCGTAGGCTTCGAGATTTTCCGGTAAGCGGTACTGTTTATCCTTAATAAACTCTCTTTACGCCTCTTATTAGTCGAATTCATTAAGAGATTCAACTACAAATTAATAACAACATTTAGTTAGCAACATTTTTTACCGGAAGTGACCAAAATCCATACTTCATTTTAAACCGGAATGTCACTTTTCAAACGTTAATATTTCGAAAACAATTGAATTTAGGAGTAAAGTGTATGAGAGAAAACTGTTGATAATTATGAGCAGATTTCAAAAATGGAATAATATACGGGGTGCTCTATTTAAAAAAAATTAAGATGGCGCTCAGCCGCCATTTTAAAACATTTAGCTGTGATTTTTTCATGAAAAATTTCATCTCCTATTTGAGCCCTTCAAATTTCGTTGCGATACACCAGGTGGTTCAAAAATTAGTAGGGGGGGAACGAACTTTAGACGAGCACTCTATAATTGCATTATACCTACATCCGTCATTCACGGAAGTACAATAAATTAGATTACACCCAGTATAGATCGTGTGAACTATGTTACTGCAATAAATCGTTACTAATACTTTGAAACGATTTCATTTGCAGATGTATTTTAACATTGGTTATGAAGATGTTTCAAATTAGTATGGTCACCAATATGAAATGTGTCGATTTCCGACATCCTATTTATGTTATTTCCATTCCGATATTAGATATTTCAAAGCTTTCATCGAAACTAATATTATGTTAGAAACCAGCTGGTCAGGATGACAGTATAAAACTATTGAAGATGAGGAATGTACTGAGGATAATTTTAATTGCTAGTTCCTTAACAAGGAGTCAGTTACATGGTACAGAATGATATATAAGAGACAAAATACAATGAAACTCGTAAAAATGCATGAAAGATGACAGTCATAAAACCAGCCATAATGTCTCTTCATTCTGAGGAATTAAATTCTTACCTAATCGAGATTTTAATTATTTCTTCACTCTAACTATGGGAGATGATGAGAATGAGCACAATGTTACTCATGAACTATGTTTCATTTCTTTTTGTTGATGAGTTTTCGTGGAAAGAGCTATGTTCAAATCATTAATTTAGAGTACATAAAATGTTGTTGTTTTGGCTAGGTATGATATATCGATCTACTACAGTGATTTTATTTCCGGATGATTTTTGATTTAACGTTAATTCGAAGAAAAAAAATGTTCAGTTTCAACCCTTGTAATACTTGCAGTAAAATTTTCTTGATGGCAATTTCAGAATCAATAAATATATTCTGAAAAATACCTTTCCGACTGACCGCGACATCATGTTTTATTATGTACTGTCAATCTTACAGATAATTGTTTGTTTATCTCTCCGGTTGTTGCATATGTACCGGGTTATTCACTATAAATTACCCACCCCTTAATCATCGTTGTTATTGCCTATAGAAAAAAAAGGTAAATGTAAAAGTTGGGTGGTTATGACTGAATTTTGATCAAGTGCTATCAAAAATACAGTAGCATGAAGATTTCAGGAGATTTTTTTAATGGGATAACCTGTATATTTTCAAATTTTTGGAATATTTTTTTTACTGATTTCAAAAATATACCATACGTTACACCTATCTTTAACCGTTTTTGAGTTATTAAACGTCGAATAACTTATTTAGAATAGTTGTTACTGTAAATACCTATCCTATATGAAAGTTAACATTTTTAAAGTAAGCTATGAAAATTACAATTATATTATGTTTGTTTAGTGACAATTCTTCAATGGAATAATCAAAATGGTTTACTGTGAGGAAGAAAAAGTTCAAATATATACTTGTTATACAGGATGAGTCAGAAGTACTTTGACAAACTTCAGGAGGTGATTCCTCACAATATTCTAATATGAATTGTCTGAATAAATAGATGTCCAGAAACGCTTCGTTTCCAAGATACAGGGTGTTGAAGTTTTATTTTTATTTTCGTTTATTTTAAATAACTTTCGAAATACTGACCTCAATTAAACGAAAATTGGTATTGAGAGGTTTTTTGAGGTATCGAATCAGAACCGGATGTTATTATTGCTCTTACTCGTAGGGGGCGCCACCTACAAGTCTTCTTCTTTTTTGAAGATTCATAACTTTTTTGAGCGTACTTCTAGCACATTTTTCAGTAAAAAAATCATATCTACGTAAAGAAGCTACTTTTGTTACAAGTCGCTATAAGCAACCGTTTTCTAGATATTTGGACCTGAAAATTTCAAGTCGGTTATTTGATAATCGATGCGTGTTGAAGTTATTACCATTATTTTGCATTTTTCACTAGAATGCTTGGGAAATGAATTTGACGTTTAAGTAAGTGGTTTTGGTTTTTTGTAGGGGGCGCCACCGATTCTATTTATTTTTACTCGTTTGAAATAGTTATTTTTGTATCAAGGGTGCAAAATCTGTATTTGTTTTGATAAAATTTGCAAGAAATATCAACATTTCATTTCAAGAAATTTTGAATATGTAGAATAAAATAAAATAAAGGAAACTAAATTGTATTCAAATAAATTGTTCAAAGTGTCCACCTTCAGCGGAGATACAGGATTCAGTCTTCAGTCATTGAATCTCGTACTCGCTCAAAAATTATTGGTGTGTTTCTTATTGTTTCACAGGCGTCTACTTGTTTCACAGGCGTCTACTTGTTTCACAGACGTCTACTTGTTTCACAGGCGTCGGTTTCTTAGATCTTCCTCGTTCGTTACTGGAGTTTTATAAACTAGTGACTTCAAATGTCCCCAAAAATAAAAATCTATCGGGTTTAGATCTGAGGACCTTGGTGCCCACGCCTGGTTAGGTTCTCCTATATCCCTACCGATCCATCGATTTGGATAGACATTGTTAAGGAATTCCCTGGCTACAACGCTAAAATGGGCCGGAGCCCCATCATGCATAAACCACATGCAGATACGAATTTCTAATGGTAACATTCTGAAGTAGTCCCGGCCAGTCTCTGTAAGTTGCGCCATTCAGTCGGAACGGAAGAAAGAAAGGACCCATCAAGTAATTATCAATTATTGCCACCCATACATTTACAGGAAATTGATACTGATAATGTCTTTCACTAACTGCGTGCGGATTTTCCAGAGCCCAAAGATGGTTGTTATGAAAGTTTGTGAAGTTTGCCTCGTCCGTGAAGAGTACAAAGTCTCGTGGCAAAAGAGCTTGTACCCTTTGAATATAGTATGGATAAAATTGTTGATGGTGGATAATTCTCCAAACTGTGGACTGAGTAGAATTGAGAGCTTCAGCAATTATTCTTGTACTTGTTTCTGGATTCTCCTCGAGAGCGTTCAAAACAGCTTCTTCCAGTTCTGGGGTTCGGACTGCTCGTGGTCTTCCAATAATATCAGCTGCCCTCTTAAACCTACCTCTTTCTGCCAAACGACGGTGGAGACTGGTAAATGTTGGAGCTGAAGGCAGTACTCGATTAGGAAATCGCTCCTGATAAACGAAATGCATATCGGCTAAATGAGCATTATTGTTTAAATAATAAAATTTTTCAAAATTAGTGTTTTAAAACTTACCGAAACTTCAACAAAACAACAAAACGTTAAACTGTCACATGATATGTAATTACTAAGATGTCTAAAAACCATGGTGTATTCACTTATACCTGTAAAATATTGGGACAAACTGGGGGACACCAGCCCACTTGATAAAGGGAGTTATCTAGAGTTTCAGATGGCGCTGACGTCGTTTCTTGTCATAATTCAGTAAACTGCAATTACAGACCACACAGGGTGTTTTTGTGATTTGTGTCTCTGATCCGTTCTGTGATTGTGCTTTTGTCGCCTTGAAGGTTATGTCAATTCGTTGTGAAATATTTTGAGGTTGATCGATCGATGTAACATATTTTAGAACAAACTATTCCATGTACTTATCCAGTGTTATATAGAATTTTCGAGACGTGCTCCGAAATAATTCTAATTATGAACCGTACCAATTCATTTTGTATGGTTGATTTTCTATTTTCTAGAAAAAAAAATCGGGTCAAAGTTGTGGAGCTAATGGAGCTCTATCAAACGACTTGCCGATATTGGGTATGGAAATGAAATATTGCGATTTTTATTAAATCTTTCAACAGCTGCCATTTTGAGACTATTGGACCATTTTCGAAAATAGCCGAGGTATTCATGAGAAGTATTTTTGTTTCATTCGGTTGAAAAATGTGGCCTCCACTCAACAAAAACGTAATATTTTGCGTATTTGATACAATTTACACTTATATTAAAAAATAAAAATAAAATTTTACGCTGCGTATACCTCGTTTGAGGTCGTAATATAAATATATTTTTTTTCTATATAAACTTCATTAAATTTTATTTAACAAAAAATTTCACGGATTTTGGAGCAACATTTGTTTATTTTTGTCGAAATTTTATTATTAATTCAATTTTATTAATAAAACCAATCAAACTTTCTTGAAGTACAGATAACAAGCTTCAGAAAGTACTATTGAAAAATCTTGATATCACATTTTGAACTAGAGTTTTTGATGCATATCCTAAGAAATTAATTCATTAATTTTTTGAAATTATTCAATATTTTGACGACTGTATTTTTTTAAATAAAATGTTATGATTCTTTTCCATTTGCACACCTTCTCGAGTGTCATTTCGGGACTAAACTGTACAAATTTCAGATGTTTATCTTGAAAATGTAAAGAATGGCAGATCTTGATTTTACAGAAAATTCTACTTTGACGTAACTTCATAAATGTACTATTCCTATTCATTTTTTTTACATTTGAAAACAGAACATCTCATTAGCTACTTTTTCCTTCCTTCATTAAAATTTTTGTTAGCTTAATTTTATCAATTAGATCAAAAGTTTTAACAAATTAAGTGAAGCACGCTCGTGGCTACGTGCTTCTCAAGAGATGCATTTCAGTGTCGCTACCTCACGTTTTCGTACTTAAGAAAAAAAAATCTGCAGCTTAGTTTTCATTTTAAAAAAATATTTATATAACTTTTTCATTTGAAATCTTCCATTCTTCCGAATGGCAGTATCAGTTTTTCAAAAAAATTATATATTTTTAAGATATTCAATAAACAATGTAATTTTGAAACTTATTTGTTAAATAATAAATTAAGCACACACTTTACGGTTGAAAACTTTTCATATGTTGTTCCTTACATCATCACTAATGCCCACTAAAAAGTTCCCACAGTCCCCTAACTTTCGGAAGCTAAAATCTAATATTACTCCACTCCTATGAAAATGACTCGTATATGTATAAATTAATTTGAATCTTCTCTGAAATTGAACTACCTTTGCCCATTGTAATAATCTTTTTCAACTTGTGATTGTAATGTATCTAGTAACTAGCAAATCAAATAATTTTATTATTACTTTTATATTTATTTTTTATATTATATATATTTTGTTTAAAAAATTTCCCATGAGATGACAATCTTCTGACTAAAAGTATTGGAAAATTCTAAATATAGTGGATATTTTCTTCCAAAGAGCCATGGGACCCTCTGTGACGGTTCGGAATTCACTAGCCAAAATCAAGATATCTTCATAGAATGAAAATTCCACGCTTACTTGTGAAATTCATGTGTTTATTAAAAATTTATGATTATCCTAATCATAGTCATTAGCCTTATCGATCTTGGGAGTGGGCCTTGTTCTTCCGAACAACTGCTTGGTTTATCCCTCCACCGATTATCTCATGCGGGGTGTTACTGAAAAATATTAGAGAAGCATCTAGATTATTGTTTTCTTCCCTCACCTTTGTTAGTAGTGCTCACCTTTTCCGGAGAAGTCATTCTAAGATAGCTGTTCTTCCCTCACCTTTGTTAGTAGGGCTCACCTTTTCCGGAGAAGTCATTCTAAGATAGCTGGAAGCAGCCTAGACTGTCACACACCAGGATTCATCGATTTCTCAACTTCATCAACAGATTTTATGATATCTACAATGAACTCTCTGATTTTGTTCATATCAGAAGGTTGTTAGAGGAGTAATAGTCCGGCAAAGATGGGCAGTGAATGGCTTGGTAATAGTTTGTATCCGAAAGTTTAATGGAACAATGTCATCGGGGACATTTTCCAATCCCCTCAATTTCCAAGTTAATTTATCATCTAGAGACATCAGACCACTCTCCTACCTTTCCTCATTCCTTCGTGGAAGTTTGCATGATCCCAAAAAGGTCATTTGAGAAGAAATCACTTTGAAAAAATCGCCAGGTAGACTTCAAGTGAAATCTGATTTTTGACAGACAGATGTAAACACTGTAGTAGTCAATGGTAGTAAGTTTCGAGGATTTCATCTCATTTTCGCGCCAACTGTTCTGAGCGGGATCTTGTTCGTAGAACTATAATCTTTGTAAACGATCAATTCAAAATTTTTTCATGAAGTAATGTTGACAGAAAAATAAAATTTTATAGGTTTGAAGTTTGACATTTTGCGTGACAAATAACTAAGATGTCTTAAAACCCTGGTGAATGAACTGATTCGATATTGTTTAGATTTTCGAGGGGACACCACCTGTTACTTCAACAGAGCTTCTCTCTCTGTGGTAGATGGCGCCGTCCAAAAATGTTGGTCTTTATTCTCGCTTAATGTCAGAACTTGATTTCTGACATCTACAGCATCTTATATGAAATTATTTTCAGTTTTCAGTGTTTTGTCGGTATCTATGCGTTTTCCATCTCTTCGATTTGAAATCTTGCTTAGCTTATTCCTGAGTTTGTTCTTTGAAAAATCACTCGTTCATCAGTTCATTAGTGCGTGAGGAATTGTTTACTTTCAGGTAGTGTAGTGTGTAAGGATACTTTTTGTATAATGGGCCACATTTGTATTTTTTGTGGACAGTATAAAGCAGCAGATTCGAATTTTCACCTCTATTCAGTACCAAAAGCCAGTACAAATCTTGACGAATTGACTAATAATGATATTTCCATAGTTCATCATATTGTACGCATTGAATTTTATATTTTCTGAAATTAAATGACAATTTCATTTCCAATTCTCCGTCTGTCAAAATGCAGTTAACCTTAAATTCAAATGGTACAGAATACGAAAAACGACACGACAGTGCTTCCTTTGTGCGATGTTCGGGGGCTTCTAATTCTAGCTTTGCTATTGGTGAAGTTTGATAGATGTCTCTTTTCAACCAATAGCAAAGCTAGAATTAAAACCCGCGAACAGTTCGCCTCAAAAATAAATCTGAGGAATTAAATATACCCTGTTACTGAATTGAATCTAAAACGAAATTGGCGCCATCTGACACGCTAGTGATCTCTATTATCAGGTAGGCCAAGTGTCGCCAAGTCGATCCCAAACTTCTACAGGTATAAGTGCAAGCACCAGGGTTTAAAGACATCTTACAAATAACAAACATTTCTTAACCGCGCCATCTACTAATGAAGTTCTAAGCAGAATTTAACGCTTTTCATTTGTTGTCCCCCAAAAATTCTAAACAAAATCGAATCAGTGAATACACCAGGGTTTTTAGGCATCTCAGTAATTACCAAAACTACTTACTTAAACGTCAAATTCATTTCCTAAGCATTCTTGTGAAAAATGCGAAATAATGGTAATAACTTCAACACGCATCGATTATCAAATAATCGACTTGAAATTTTCAAGTCCAAATATCTAGAAAACGGTTGCTTATAGCGACTTGTAATAAGGGTAGCTTTTTTACGTAGATATGATAGAAGAATTAATTTTTTCACTAAAAAATGTACTAGAAGTACGCTCAAAAAAGTGATTTTCAAAAAAGACGTGTAGGTGGCGCCCCCTACGAGTAAGAGCAATAATAATCAGGTTCGGATTTGACACCTCAAGAAACCTCTCAATACCAATTTTTGTTTAAATAAGGTCAGTATTACGAAAGTAATTTAAAAAAACGAACATAAATTAATTCGGAAATTCTTATTAGAAATTGGAGGAATCACCCCTGAATTTGTCAAATACTTTTGAATCACCCTGTATACAAAACAAAAGTAAACGCTCATCAAAAAGTGTATATAGGGTATTGTATCCAAATTGTCCAACACCGTCAGAAAATACATTCAAAAATATTTACCAAAAGGTGAACCATACCTTCAGTTTCAGTAGAAAAAAGCGTCTAGTTCAAGAAAACCAGGAAGAACAGATATACTGTTTCATTTCGAAGGTAAGCATATCCATAATAATTCGCGAATAGACTTTTTGAAACATTGTATTATTTTTTAGAAAATTCTGAATGTAGTTCAAAAAATGTACCGATAAATTAGGTAAAAGATTTCCAAAATCCAATGTACTTTGGAAAAGAACAACAACAAACCATATCAAATTGTATTCGTACAAGTTTTAACAGAGACTCATAAGAGGAAAAGACTGGAATTTTGCCAACAGATGATTTAAAATTTAAATAGAAAAAAATCAAAATGTAAGGCAATAACTATTTGAACAAAGTTTTAATGAAATTGTTCATCTTTATGGCCAATGTGATCAAATTATAGCGAGAACATGCAGAAGGTTCTGTAGTGTATTGAAGTATATGAATGATAAGATGACGAACTGGATTGTACAAAGAATGATTAATATACAGGGTATTCCAAACTCGATGGCCTATTGGACGTTTCTCAGGAAAATTTGGAAGTAGATATGAGTCATACTCGAAAAAAAAGTCAGATTAGGAAGTAGAATCTGAAATTATATATACAAGATGATCTGAAAAATAATTACTAATGGACATTTTTTCGAGTATGACTCGAACCTATTTCCAAATTTTCCTGAGATATTTTTTAAATTAATCTTTGCTAAAACTGAATTGCATCATCTGAGAGTTAGAAAAAAACTCAAGTTTCAGCTGTATCTCCAAAAGTAGGAACATTTTGAAGCGAATAATTCCAGATTGATTTGATCAGATCATTCCAATTGGGAAATATTACCTATTTCGATTTGTTAAATGAAAATGTCAGTAATGTGCCGTAACCAGAAAAGACCAAGACAATCTTTCAGTTTGACAAGCAGTGATTTTCATGATGTTTTTGTCAAAATTGATAATAATACATATTCAAATGCAGATATTTTAAATTTTTATAGAAACTTGCTTTTATTTCGGAAACCAGACTATTTAGGTATAGGAACATGATACATCATTTGAAGGGAACTTCAAGTTTCTTTCAGGATATTCGATAATATAAAGAGTGTTCCTCTGAAAAAAAATACTTTCCACCATTTTTGTATCTATCAGAAAAATCACAAATTTTGAACGACCCTGTATAATAAGAAAGGATTCCCCTTGACATAACTAACGCACAGAACATTGGTAAACTACACCCAAAATTTCAGCTTTGTACGAGTCTAAATACCGCAGTAATAAACATTTAAATGCATAGCTTCAATTAAATGTTTTGCACAAAAAATAAGGAAATCAATGAATTTCTTGAAAACCGCTTGTGGTAGGTATTGGGAGGTATTATACAAAAATGATTGTAAAGCAAAGCAAAAAATACAATAATATACAGGGTGTCTCATTTAAAATATCAAAGTTGTTGCTACTTTTCAATATAAGCGGCAACGCGGCAACAGTGGCGCGGTGTTCCATATCTCTATTTAGGAAACAGATAGGAATCTATATTTCTATAATATTACCTTATTGCTCGAGCTCGACAAAATAAAAAAAAATTCGGCCACACCGGGGTTCAATTTTTTCTGGGCGGATCCCAATTTTGTTTTTTTAAATGGCAACCTATATTTTTAATCGCTTTTTCGGTTTTTACATAGAAAATAAAAGATACTTTATATATATATATATATATATATATATATATATATATATATATATATATATATGTATATCTTCATTTCCAAAATATTGAAAGTTTTCGAGATTTCTAGCATGACTGGATTTTTTTCCAATATTCGTCACTCAGAATATTTGAAATTATGAAGTTGTGCCAAGTCCAATTGAAATTTGTTTTTGGTCAAATATTCTACATTGGTAACTCTCTCAAACGATATATCTGAAATCGACCTGTGATATACAGGGTATGAAAAACAGCTTGCCACATATTGTAAATGAAAATTTGCAGAATCTTGCTTATTTTAAATGGAACACCCTGTATATTATCGATCCATAAGAAGCGCCAACAAAGGCTCTGCAAATGTCATCAAGTATTCCTTATGGTTAAGTTTACTAGTTTTTCTTAAAACAGCAATTTTTTTCGAAAAATGGCAAGTATTCATATTTCTTCGCTATAATCTCAATGAACGATTTTTTTCAAAGCAAAATCCATTTGACGACTGATAGAATATACAAAAGATATCTTGTTTCAATTATGTACATTATAAGGTGTCCTATAGTTTTTCTTAATTTTGTTTTTTTCGAAAAATTACAATTATTTCTATTTCATCACCATAATATCAATGATGTTTTTACTGTGAAATCCATATTTGACGGCTGTGATCGAGATTATGTTACACACCACACCACAAAATGTACGTTCTTGAATATTTACAATAATTTCAATAATCTCGAAATTTGTGCATATTCTTTCGGTCTAAAACAACCTTTCAGCGAATAAAATATTCATTGGAAATCAAGTAGTCTGGCAAATGACAGATCAAAATATTTGCCCGCAAATTAGTATTGAAATCTTTAGTGAATCGTGAAGTTGAACTTTCGATATAATTGCATCAGAATGTTGTTTTCAAAAGGTGATTTGATTGATATGATGAATCAGACAGGAATTGTTTATTGGCAAGTAGAATTTATTCTCAAAGGTATCCAGATGAAGGCATCCAGATGAAAGATCTTTCCGAAAGGTCCTGACACTATTTGTTGAAACTGGAAGTATCAATTATTAGAAACATGAACGCATCAAGCCAGCTACTAATGAAGATAATGAATTGCAAGTTCTTCTTGCTGTTGAAGAAGATCCTTATAGGAGTCAACGACAAATTGGTAAAATAGTGGATATAAGTGAGAGATCAGTGCAACGAATTTTGAAGAAACATCGCTTTCATCCATACCACGTTCAATTATATCAAGAACTAGTGTATGCCGATTTTGAGAAAAGAGTGAGATTTTGCAATTGGGCTATGGGAAAAATTCGTGGAAACGAATATTTTTTCAATAACATTTTATGGTCGGATGAATCGACATTCCATAAAAATTGATTTGTGAATCGACATAATTACCATTATTATTCGACAGAAAATCCCCACTTATTGAGACAGGTGGATTATCAACATAGGTGGTCGATAAATGTCTGGGGAGGACCTAAAAATAAAAAACAACACAATAACGAATATGTAATTGGTCCATACTTTTTTGAGGGACATCTGAATGGAACAATGTATCTCAATTTCTTACGAAATTATTTACCAGGTTTGTTACCTTCGCAATAGAATATGGTTACAACATGATGGCGCTCCTGCTCACTATTCGGCAGAAGTGAGAGATCATTTAAATGAAGTATTTCCTAATAAATGGATAGGACGGAATGGGCCTGTCAGGTGGCCCGCTAGATCACCAGATTTAACATACTGGATTTTTTCTTATGGGGATACATAAAACATATGGTTTTCGTCGAGCCACCAACTTCTTCCGAAAATATGCGACTTAGAATAACGAATGCTTTTCGCAGCATTACACCAGCTGTCTTGCGCAGGGTAGAACAGTCTTTCAAACATAGACTTCAGCTCTGCATTCAAGAAAATGGAAGACATGTTGAACATATTTTATAAAAGTTTCATTATCAACCTTCATTAAACTTGCCCTTTTGTAGTTTGCCAGTTGACAATTTAAATATCTAGAACTTAAGCTCTGACTTTAATTCATGAATATATACCATAACATGAAAAAAAAATATTAGTAATATTCATAATGTTTTTTCATTTAATCGTGTTTGGTTGGATATTGCACGATATATGTGTAAAATTCTACATCCAATGAAAAAAATAATTTTCCATTTAGAAAAATGTGATACATACATTTATTTCATAAGAAAATATTTGTTTGGACACCTTGTAATGTACATAATTGAAACAAGATATCTTTCGAATATTCTTATCAGTCGTCAAATGGATTTCGCTTTGAAAAAATTCGTTCATTCAGATTATAGCGAAGAAATATGAATGCTTGCCATTTTTGGAAAAAAAGAGCTGTTTGAAGAAAAACTAGTAAACTTAACAATAGGGAATACTTGATGACATTTGTAGAGCCTTTGTTGGCGCTTCTTATAGATCGATAATATACAGGGTGTTCCATTTAAAATAAGGAAGATTCTGCAAATTTCTATTTGCAATATGTGGCAAGCTATTTTTCATACCCTGTATATCACAGGTCTATTTCAGATATATCGTTTGAGAGAGTTACCAATGTAGAATATTTGACCAAAAAAAAACCTGTCATGCTAGAAATCTCGAAAACCGTCAATATTTTCGAAGTGAAGATATACATAAAGTATCTTTTATTTTCTATGTAGAAACCGAAGAAGCGATAAAAATATAGGTTGCCATTTAAAAAAACACAATTGGGATCCGCCCAGAAAAAATTGAACACCCTGTGTGACCGACATTTTTTTTATTCGAGCTCGAGCAATGAGGTCGTATTATAGAAATATAGATTCCTATTTGTTTCCTTAATAGAGATATGGAACACCGCGCCACTGTTGCAGGACCCTGTATATATATATATATATATATATATATATATATATATATATATATATATATATATATTGTTATGAAATACTAATAGGTTTTAAATAATAATTGTTGTTAATTTTTCCCCACGTTATTGTTATTGCCCCACAAATATTTTCTCCCTGTATAAATATTTTGATTTCGATTTTGATATACCTCTAATACTTATGTAGGCAATTCAGCTCCGCGATGGGAAGCCAATTGTTATATTGTGATATGATAATAGCTAATTGTTATGAAATAATAATTGCCAGCTAACGTTACTGTTTTCTCGCCACGTTGTTGCCAATTATTATTATTTTTCTTACCACGACTAATCTCAGTTGGTACGCCTTCGCCTCAGGAGTCGGTACTGCCAAAAGAGCCACTGCCTGTCTTGATGTCACTCGAACTATTTTCAGTTCAGTGTTTATAAGTAAAATATTAGCATATCATTGTGGAAAATAAACCAAAATTTATCAAAAACAATTATTTACTTATATTAACCTGGCCTGCGATAGATAACGTATAACTATGAGCAATTGAAAAATTCTCATAAAATAATGAAAACAGTGATGGATATGTAAATATAACCTCACTTTTTTCTTTTGAGTTGGAAGAATTATTTTATGGTTCAATACCAAATCATAGAGTTCTTCAGAGATACGAGTAATTACGCGAAGTGATTCAGTTTGTGATGTGCACTAAAAGAGTTTATACCTGGAACTGGAATGTCGATGATGCAATACCTGGCATAATCTAAATTCCTGTTTCATCCACTCCTCTCAGGAACTCACCATTTCAAAAGGAACCATCCAAAATCCACGAAATCAGCTTGGACAAGTTCTCATATGGAGAACCAAAAAGGTAATCTTCTTTCATCCTTGTTTATTTTGTGTCGAGATTATTCAGAGGTTGTATTGGTTTTTTATTGTTGAAAAACTACCTTCTCATTAATAAAATCCTAAATTTCTTTCTTTCCAATTTTTGTACCTTGCTTCTCTTCAAAATTTTTTTCAATCTCCTCCCGCTTTGTTTTTCTATTCCCTGGATACCATTTCTGTTTGTCATTTTTATTTGAATTTTCAAAATCGCGCACTTTCTTGTCGAACTTTCACTATTTTGGTGTTATTTGAGAAAATTATGAACTAATATATTTTACATTTCTTATAAACTAAATACAATATTTGATGATAATTATTTTTGACATTTCTCAGTTCTTATTTTTCCACAATTTCAAAATTCACCATCTCTGTTCCCTGATTGGCTATTGTCATCAAGAAGTTTCTTGTTCTCCCATTGGCTATTTTCAGTTAGATACAATTTCATATACTGTATGTTTCAAGCTTATAATTTTGTTGATCACATTTAATTCAGAATGATTTTGTAAATCTAGATTTTTTTGTTGTATTTTGAACAATTATAGGTTGTAATCATTTTGACAATTATGAAAATGCTTGCATTATAGTATTTGCATATTTTTACCTATCAATATTATACAGAGGTTTCATAAAGGGAATAGAATCTCAAAAAAATCTCATGAACTACTAACTATTAAGTATTTATTATTTTTGTGTTTTTTTTTGGAAATTATTTCTTTTCATCTTTAAAATATATTACTGGTCCTTCCTAACATAACAATATATATATATATATATATATATATATATATATATATATATATATATATATATATATATATATTTATTAGAAGGATATATATATATATATATATATATATGGAAGGAATTTAATGGACATAGCCCTCAGCGAAAAGTGTTAACCGTAGACACGTGTTTCGGGCTCTCGGCCCTCATCAGTACGGTGGAGAAGTGCAAGGATGAACAACACTTGGTAGAAAACACGTGTCTACGGTTAGCACTTTTCTCTGAGGGCTATGTCCATTAAATTCCTTCCATTTTGTTTTTAACAGTCCCCTCGATATTACTCTCTTTCATATATATATATATATATATATATTTATATATATATATAATTATATATATAATTATGACAATAGTTTAGAAGCACATATAACAAAAACCAAACGAACATATAATCCTAAAGAGTCAAAATTTCATTTGTAAAATCAATTTATTCAACCTTGAAAAATATACCAGACACTTAAATCATACAAATATCAAGTAACAGTTAGGAGTACACCAGAATAATTGTCAGTTCCTACTTAACCAATAAAAATTACACTAACCATCTTATTCGAAATGAAGAAAAAAGAATTTGTCCTAATGGCTTCCTAAAATCTAGCGAAATTGTGTTTGTAGGTAAGAACAAAAACTATTCAAGAAAAACCTAACTTATGCTCATATTTTCCCATTACAGTTTTATAAATAAAAATGTAGATAATTAGAAATTCTTCAAGAAGCACTCACACCTTTGATACGATGAAAAATTTTAGTTTTATTCACTTCATTTTACAAACTCATTTAAAATACCCAAGAAAACTCCAGTCCTATATATATATATATATATATATATATATATATATATATATATATATATTTGGCTTGTTTTTCTTGGGTTTTAGGTTCGTGGATCTGACTTTCATAAATCAATTACAACTTTGTTTTTGGTATAACACGTGTAATTCATACGTTTCTACGTTTCGACGGGAGGATCCTCGTCTTCATCAGGATTATATATATATATATATATATATATATATATATATAATATGCATAGTTTAGAAGCACCTATATAGATAAAAATCAACTATCCGGAACATATATTCGTATTATTTCAGAACAAATGGAAATTTCAAAAGCTTTGTTATATCAATTGAGGTTCAATTGAAAAATACCAGATAAATAAATATATCAAATACAAGTGAGAGGAACACGATTCTACCTAAAAGCGGTTGTTTGCCTCAGTATTCGATATGCGTTCAGAGTTCTGTCTAGAGACAGCCTGTAGCAGGTACATTAAGACTTCCAAGTTAGTACCATCTGGTATTAGTGACAATAATAAATGATAGTGTAAAAACCAAAGAACACGCTTTAATAGAAAACTAAACTAAAAAGTGGAAAATAATGTTAAGTGAGTTTGAAACAAGAATACAGTGATTAACAACAAATTTATTTCATCGTAAAAAAGCGTGGGGTGCTTGATGTCAATTGTTGTTAATATTTCATGGACAGATATTGGTAAAAGTAGAATAATTATGAAAATATCTTAAAAAGCACCCCACGCTTTTTTACGATGAAATAAATTTGTTGTTAATCACTGTATTCTTATTTCAAACTCATTTATAATTATTTTCTACTTTTTAGTTTAGTTTTCTATTGAAGCGTGTTCTTTAGTTTTTAAACTATCATTTATTTTCAACTTTTTAGTTTTGTTTTCTATTAAAGCGTGTTTTTAGTTTTTCATACTATTATTATTATTATTTGATTTTTTTAACTATTATTCTCCAATTTTGAATAGAATCGGACCATAATCACAAAACTCGTCCGCCATTTTAGAGCCGCCATCTTGAATTTTCATTTTGACAAAAAATCATAATATCCGACCCCAAAAACCCCCACATACCAATTTTGAATAGAATTGGACCATAATCACAAAACTCGTCCGCCATTTTGGAGCCGCCATCTAGAATTTTTCAATTTTTACAAAAGAATCATAATATTGGACCCCAAAAACCCCCACATACCAATTTTGAATAGATTCGGACCATAATCACAAAACTCGTCTACCATTTTGGATCCGCCATCTTGAATTTTTGAATCTCTGACCACGAAAACTCTCAGATACCAATTTTGAAGCGAATCGGACCATAATCACAAAACTCGTACGCCATATTGGAGCCGCCATTTTTTTTTTTAATTTCTTAATGCATTGTCACCGGAATTATGAACACCTGCCAAATTTCAAATCATTCGGACGTCTGGAAGTGGGTCAAAATCGCGCCCAAAGGAGTCGGTTACAAATAAACATACAAGTGAAGCTAATATAAAGCGTGTAAAAATGAATTTACAAGACACAGTCAAAAGTAATTTTGATTTGTTGGACTATTCAGAAGGAAACCAGGAAATTGTTTTTGATGTGTCTATTGTTGATTGGGAACGCAAATTGAACAGTCAAAAGATGGAAAATCACAGATGAGTAAATGAAACCGGTGAAAGGATCATATAATTTGGCCATTAAATTAGGTGTTTTATAGTTTCTTGGGAAAATGAATGAATTAATTCAAATTAAAGGAAAAAACATTCCTAACGGTGAATCGGCAGAAAGAGTTACACAAGTTTATCACCATGTTCAATAAATGAAAATAGAAAAAATATTTAATTAATTTCCCAGATAATTTAATTAATTTAGTGACGTTTACAGGGAAGTCGCATGAATGGCAGAGCATTTTATATTCTACTTGTTGGAAATTAATAATCAATCCTAAATGAAGGAAATATCAATATACATGGAGAAAATTTCATAAAGATAAAGTTTTTTTTAGGTTAACAACTAGAATTGGTCATGGGAGAGAAATACAGGGTGTTACCCAATAAGTGCGAAAGTTTCTAGGGGGTGATTCCTTGTCGAAAATTAAAGGGGGTCTTTCATGTAAACAAAAGCTCTTAGGCCTTTCCTTGAAAATTTACACGCTTCCAAAAATGAGAAAAGAAAAAAAGGTTTTTACACACTTTATATTAGATTCACTTGTATGGCGCGATTTTGACTCACTTCCAGACGTCCGAATGATTTGAAATTTGGCGGGTGTACATAATTCCGGTGACAATGCATTAAGAAATTTTTGTATGAAAAAAAAAACAAAATGGCGGCTCCAATATGGCGTACGAGTTTTGTGATTATGGTCCGATTCGCTTCAAAATTGGTATCCGAGGGTTTTTGTGGTCGGAGATTATGATTCTTTCTCTTTCTCAAAATTGTAAAATGCAAGATGGCGGCTCCAAAATGGTGGACGAGTTTTGTGATTATGGTCTGATTCTATTCAAAATTGGTATGTGGGGGTTTTTGGGGTCGAATATTATGATTCTTTCTGTGAAAATTGGAAAATTCAAGATGCGGCTTCAAATGGCGGCCGAGTTTTGTGATTATGGTCTGATTCTATTCAAAATTGGTATGTGGGGGTTTTGGGGTCGAATATTATGATTTTCGTGAAAATTGAAAATTCAAGATGCGGCTTCAAAATGGCGGCCGAGTTTGTGATTATGGTCTGATTCTATTCAAAATTGGTATGTGGGGGTTTTTGGGGTCGAATATTATTATTTTTCTGTGAAAATTGGAAAATTCAAGATGACGGCTTCAAAATGGCGGCCGAGTTTTGTGATTATGGTCTGATTCTATTCAAAATTGGTATGTGGGGGTTTTTGGGGTCGGAGATTATGATTACCTAATTTGATAAGATTATTCCATTTTTTTATTTGCAAAAAAATAGTAAAAATAATAGTTTAAAAAACACTAAAAAAACACGCTTTATAAATAAACCACACTAAAGAGTAGGAATTGAATAATAGTTTTAAAAAAAATAAAAAACACGCTTTTATAGAAAACCAGACTAAAAAAATTTAAAATAAGAAAAAAAAGTATATTATTTAAAAAAAAGCGTGGGGTGCATGGTATCAATAATTATATAGTACATTACACACCGAGGCGATACCATGCACCCCACGCTTTTTTTTAAATAAAATAATGTTTTTTCTTATTTTCTATTTTTTTAGTCTGGTTTTCTATAAAAGCGTGTTTTTTAGTTTTTTTAAACTATTAGTTTTTTCTTGAAATTGCTTTTGTGGGCAAGTTCCACCAATAAAAAGGCTACCTATGAATTTTTTTTTTGATTTGTTGTGATCTTTTAAAGGGGTGAAACATGCAACCCCTATTCCATTTTTTACCAAAACTTTTCAACGAAACAAAATTTCCCAATTCAAAAATATGTGTTGGA
Organism: Gonioctena quinquepunctata; assembly: GCA_018342105.1. Lineage (NCBI taxonomy): Eukaryota > Metazoa > Arthropoda > Insecta > Coleoptera > Chrysomelidae > Gonioctena > Gonioctena quinquepunctata. The sequence goes on from JAFIRS010001633.1 coordinate 291,413, forward strand.
AAGAACGATTCATTGCAAAACATTATTAACTCTTGTGTTGTGTCCATAAAAGCAATAGTTTCCTAATAAAAAATAAAATACAACATTGTGCATGAACTCTCTTCGAGGGTTCTCTTTTTCACTTTTTTTCTTGGCCACACACGATACAGGAACATTTTGGGAAGGAACTGTATTCTTCTTCAAGATCCCAAGAGCCCGTCGTCTGTCTATAGACTCACTCAATCCTAGATTAGTCTGCACCAGGACGTTACATTCATTTTCTCACAGAAAATGATAAGAACTTTTTCCAGGACAACGGGATCGTTTCGCCTAAGAGTCACATTGAGGAACATAACAATAATGATTTGAACTAGAATATCACTCATTTTTCCACTCGAGGACGTACAATAGTCAACAGAATATTCACCAGGTAAACCAGAATGTCATTGAATGTCAACAAACACAAGAGATTCGACAAGTATTAAGTGTAAAATGTCTAAAATTCATATAAACATTAATGTTTCGAAAAGTAAACAATGTGTCCTTATCACCCACATACATATAGCAACTCTTTTCCATACTGTATGAATAATCTTCGGTATGTTGAATAATATCTCTTTTTTCTCTTCTTAGCTCACTTTCTTTTTTTCTTGGCCATAGACGCTACAGGAATATTTTGGGAAGAGACTGTATTCTTCTTCAAGAGCCCATCGTCTGTCTAAAAACTCGCTCAATCCTAGATTAGTCTGCACCAGAACGTTACGTTCCTTTTCTCACGGAAAATGATGAAAACTTATTCTAGTACAACTACAACGATATCGTTTTGCCAAGAGTCATATTGAGGTATACATCAATAATGATATGAACTTGAATCACTCATTTTTTCACTCGAGGACGTACAATAGTCAACAGAACATCACCAGGTAAACAAGAATTTCATTAAATGTCAACGATCACAAGAGATTCGACAAGTTTTAGGTATACAATGTGTTCGGTCTCATGAGATTTTTCACTCGACTTACTGTATTGCTTGCAGTGTGATAGTATGCTTGTTGGATGATGATGTTTATGATTGATTGATTATGAATGTAAGACAACACTTACAACACGAATATTTAATCTCGTATATAAAAATGACAATGAATAGAGAATGACTTATAATGACAAGTTGATGACAGACGTTGTTTTTCTTTCATGTAATTGGCCCCTCGTTCTCTCTCCATCTTTCTGTCTATTGACCAAATCGAGTGAGCCAGATTGGAAATCAAATAATATTATACAGTAGGATACAGTACAGGCCGCCCCCCTTGAAAGGATCGGCTTTCAAAAACAACACATATGAATGTCTTTAAATGAGAACTGTTTTTTTAAAGAGTTCATTGGTAAAGGGCAAACTTTAGACACTGGTCTTTTCAAAATTCCATTAGCTGTTTTTACGTTCACTACCCGAACTGTTTTGTCTTTACCAGGAAACACTTCAGTGATACGGCCCATTTTCCAACATAATGGTGCTGTATTGTCGTCCTTAGAAGAACCAATGTTCCAATTTCGAGGTTCGGGTGAGGTTGTCGCCATTTTGTTCTCTCTTGAAGATGGTTCAGATATTCATACGACCATCTTCTCCAAAAATGTTGTATTTGTCGCTGAATATTTTTGAAATGGGATAAGTGGTTGGTTGCAATGTCTCTGACGTCATCTTGAGGTAGAGTAGTTAATGGCTCGCCAATTAGGAAATGTGCAGGTGTTAAAGGGGAAATATCATTGGGATCGTTGGACAATGGGGATAATGGTCGGGAATTGAGGACTGCCTCAACCTGAGTTATCACTGTGTATAGGCCCTCAAAGTCAAGTGGGAATTACCAACAATCCTTTTCAAGTGAAATTTTGCGGATTTAACACACGCTTCCCAGAGACCTCCAAAGTTAGGAGCATGTAGAGGTGAAAAATGCCAGTTTATTTTGTTTAAAGTAAGAAATTCATTGAAGTGATTATTATCTTTAAGATTTGATAAAATAACTTTAAATTCATGCTCAGCACCAACAAAATTGGTACCGTTATCACTATAAATGTCGGTGCAAACACCCCTTCTTGCCACAAATCTTGTTAAGCATTTTAAAAATGATTCCGAAGAAAGATCGTCAGATAGCTCTAAATGAACCGCCTTTGTAACAAAACATATAAAAATACATAAATAGCATTTGACGATTTTTCTACTCAGACGTTGTTTTTCTTTCTTGTAATTCGCCCCTCGTTCTCTCTCCATCTTTCTGTCTATTGACCAAATTGAGTGAGCCAGATTGGAAATCAAATAATATTATACAGTAGAATACAGTACACAATGGCTAAAATCACATAAACATTAATGTTTCGAAAAGTAAACAATGTACTTATGTATAGTTTCAAAAATCGTCAGCAGAGGGAGTATCCGTTATTTTGAATTCCAATTCAAATCCAATAAATAACACGGTCTAGGAATAAAAAACTAGTGCGCCAGTGGATTGATTTACAACAACAGTCGAAACGTTAAATTGGAAGTAATAAAAGCATTTCTACTATATTGTAATTATTTGAAAAGTCATTAATTTTATTTGCTTTCTACCAATTTCATGAATTACTGAAATAAGCTTCCAGAGCTCATTAAGACAATAAAAATAATGGAGATTGTGATGCATACCTCAATTTTTGAATCATCTCCAACAATAAATTACCTACCGCACAGATTACTGTCGAAGTAATAAAACTGAATTGCAGGAAAAATAATCTCTTCTTACATCATCTTTAGACCAGGGTAGATAATTTTTGAAACCAAAAAAAATTACAGTAGGATGAAACCCATTAGAAAAGGAGGGGAATATGATCAAAATGAAAGGAAAAATAAATTACGGTCGATCCGAGTTCGGGAAGTGGGAGGGGGTGAGTTTTTAAGGGTAAAAAATGGTTTATCTTGATTTCCGGCAAAACTACAAGTCCTATGGAAAAAAGTTGTAGGCAATAAAAAGATCTACAACTTTTGTATTTGCAGATTTTTCACATAACCTCAAAATTTAGGTGAAAAATTCAAAAAACCAAGTTTTTGGTTTTTTATTTATATCTTTTTCAAAAAATTTTTTTTTCTACGAAATTTGGTGAAAACTTACCTTATTATGTCCCAAATACACTGTAATTTATTTGATTAAAAATATTTATTTTTTCGCTTCATTTTAATTTAATATCAAAAAAGCACCCTAATTTTCAATCGAAAATTCTGACGTCAAAATATCAGCTTTTTCAAAAGTTTGGGGCTTTTGTTCGTTGAAATATCTACTTTCTGATGGTGTAAAGAAAAATATACATTACTATAGGAAATATTCTTAGAAAATGCAAAATTGAAAAACCTCAAATTCGAAATTTTTTTTTAATCATTATGTACAATTTCATCAAAAAAATGTGATTGCTGCAATTTTTTTTAGTTAAAAAGTTTATTTATTTTACTCGAATTACATTAATGTCATAGAAATCTCATACAAAATAAATATGTAAATCGTACTATTGAATTTAGAAACTTAATTCTGATTACGCTATTCATTAAAAAAAATTAAAAAACGTTAATCTTATTATTTATAAATACGTTATTTGAAATTCTAATCAGTTACTCATTCGTTTTTGTCTCTTTGGAGGCATTTCTTCATCGTCAGATTCGACAAATCTTTCCAACTCTAGTTGATCGTCGAAATCTTCAAGACCATCATCTTCGTCTCCAATGTTATTTCCAGTCTGCATTGGTTCTTCATCCATAATTTCATCTGAATCATTTACTTCCTCGTAGATTTTTTCTTCCATATTGGAACAATTTTCAGAACCATGACAATTAGTGCATAAATTTGTGCATTTTAAACCATGTTTTCGGCAGCCACATTTTAAACTGTTACATCCAGTTTCACAGCTGCAGCAAATAGTTTTGAGCAATACTTCCGGAATTAAATCATTTTCTGTAAATTTGGGCATAATGCCATGCTGATGTTGCTTCCAGCCCCAATCTGTTGCTGTCAATTCGTTACCCAACCAAGTTTGAAGCTGATAATATGCTCTGTAACAATGTTGTTCTGCTGCTCCTTCTGTGGGTGGGAGGTTTGCCAAAATGAAGGATGATTTAATTTTTGCCAATTGATATTTTTGAAACCTTAATTGATTCAGTGTTATTTTTTCTTTTTTACATTTATAAATAGATTTGATTAATTGTAATCCATTTTTTTTTATATTTTCTTTACTTTCATCTTTTTTGTAAAAAACATTGGCCAAATTTGACAAATTTTTCGCGTCTAATATAGAATTAACGATACTTTTCTTTCCTTTTCCGGCAAATCCAGATGTTGTATCGCAACCAGAAAAACAATGCAGAAATGCAACAACATTTTTGAAGGATTCGTGTTTGAAACTATTAGACGTGAAAAATAGATCCTTATTTTTAAAAACGATGTTGTACACTACTCTGTATCTCGAATACTGGCTAACGGTCTTTACAGCTGCTACGAAATAGCAGGTATGTAGTAAGGCCCAGACCCTACTAGGTCCGTCCCCACTTCTCAATGAAATAACTTACAATGGGCTTAAATTCACCGAAGGTCACTCAGGTATATGAATTATCTTAAAACAGCAATAAATAGGCATCTACAAATATTATTTAAAGAAGATTCTACAACTTTTTCAAAATATTGTAGATGTCTTATTAAATATTAACTTTATTAGTTTATTTGTTTGTTAATTATAGAAGTATATTTTAATTTGTAATTTTTTCGTTTATCAATAAAACATGAAATCTGACGTTTTTTGAGTAATTAAAGTGTAAATTTTAATAAATACCTCAAAATTGTACAAAATGAGTAAAAAAAAATTTTCGAATTTGAGGTTTTTTCAATTTTTTGCATTTTCTAAGAATATTTCCTATAGTAATGTATATTTTTCTTTACACCATCAGAAAGTAGATATTTCAACGAACAAAAGCCCCAAACTTTTTGAAAAAGCTGATATTTTGACGTCAGAATTTTCGATTGAAAATTAGGTGCTTTTGATATTAAATTAAAATGAAGCGAAAAATAAATATTTTTAATCAAATAAATTACAGTGTATTTGGGACATAATAAGGTAAGTTTTCACCAAATTTCGTAGAAAAAATTTTGAGGTTATGTGAAAAATCTGCAAATACAAAAGTTGTAGATCTTTTTATTGCCAATTTTGAGGTTATGTGAAAAATCTGCAAATACAAAAGTTGTAGATCTTTTTATTGCCTACAACTTTGCCATTTAACTTTTTTCCATAGGACTTGTAGTTTTGCCGGAAATCAAGATAAACCATTTTTTACCCTTGAAAACTCACCCCCTCCCACTTCCCGAACTCGGATCGACCGTAATTTATTTTTCCTCTCATTTTGATCATATTCTCCTGCTTTTCTAATGGGTTTCATCCTACTGTAATTTTTTTTCATTTTTTACCATTTTTGTAGGCTTTGACCCTGGTCTACTTGTTCTGAAACTAGAATTACTGAAAGGCAGCTTCTAGTGTCCGTTGATAAAAGAAAATAAAAAACCTGAAGGCGCGGCCAGTCGAAAAGGTAGATTCCAGAATAAATTTCTTGATTTTGAAATTTCCAGCTCTGTAATCAAGCTAACGATTTATGTTTCAGAAAAAATGGGACACATTTTCTGGGTCTATCCATTGTGTTTCGCAGCACATTTCGCAATATAGCAGGATTTATAGTAGCAAACACTTCACAAATGCGATTTTGTAAAATTTCAAGGGGCGGTGTATAAAATACCCGTTCTTTAACATAACCCCACACAAAAAAAGTCTAAAATATCGAGATCAGGTGATCGGGCAGGCCAACATATAGGACCATTCGTTGCAATTACTCGCTCATTGAATAGTTCATTACTTGGATGGTATTATGAGGCGGGGCCACATCTTGTTGAAAATACATCACTTCAGAAGTCCATTGTCAATTCTTCAATATCATTCTGAAGGAATTCTAAATACCTCACCCTTGTCAACTGTCCTTGAAATAAACTTGGTCCAATCAGTTTACTTCTGATTACCCCAGCCCATCGTTTAGTCCGATTCTTTCTTGAAAATGACTTTGCTTCATTAAATGCTGAATTTGTTGCGCCCAATATCTGCAGTTTTGTCTGTTAAGGTAGTTGTCGTGAAATCCACTTCCAATCAGATTTCGTTTATATTCATACCACTTTTAGTTAACATTATTACCTGTATAATATTAAATTTTTGGAATCATTTACCACAGCGAAAGTGAGATATAAGGCTTCAAAATTGCATCGTTTAAGACGTAATCCCTATAGTGAGCTACCGTGGAAACCACATTTTGAGGCATAACTAAAAACTCTCCATTCAGATCTTTTTGAAAAACTAGTATATTATTAAAAGGTAAGTAAAAAATTTTATAGAAAAAATTAAACACGCGTAGCCATACAGTTATTTAGTTATTGCTATAAGAAGTTTCTAAATTATTGCGTATGAGAAGTGCAAGAGAGGAAGGCTGAGAATCGTGGCAACGCCTCAAGCGAGCGCTCGTGATTCAAATAAGCGAGAGCGCGAGGGTCTTGGGGGTTTGAATTGAACTGTGATATGGAATGCACATATTTATGAATAATAATTGTGAATAATTTCGTTAATATTGATACTGATACTGATGCATTTCAAACGTATTACAATAGGAATAGATATAAAATAAAATGTAGTTTTAGCGAGTAACGGCAATAAACAGTGCATAAACTTTATTTTATTTATACATTTGTACAACACATGTACGTATAACATAATTCGGATATTTTCAAACATAAACAAATATGATTCAGATTTCCAACAGGCTAATAAATGATAACGTATAAATCTACAAAAAATATAAACAACAATAAATGTAATATTCTTTATTTTTCTATTATATGAAATAATCACTTGATTGACTAAACATTTATTCTTAAATCATTAATGATTTTAGTCAATGCTTTCCTATTTTTACTAACTCTATGTATTGTATTCTGCAATTTTTCAGTTAGGTGATTAATCACAGCTTCTTCTCCTTCATCGTGATACCTTTGTTTCAGAAAATCGTATGTTATATTTTGTTGCGAAATTTTTTTCAATAATTCCCGTGATATAACATTTCTTATGTCACTTAAATTAGGTACATTATAAAATATTCTTTCGTTCTCAGGTCGCTCTGAAATACATTATTTATATGATTTCATGTATGTTGATAATTCTAACTATTTACGAATGAAGCGAATTGATTTTTGCAAAATGTGTACATCATACATCGACTCTTGGAAATTATCTGATGTTTCATTTAGTATTGAATCTTTGGCTAATTTTGATAGCTCGAACATTTCTGGCCCTTTTCAATCTGGGAACGTTTTTCTAAAAATAATTAAGCCATCCACATCATGGTAAAATCTTCCATTAAATTATTATAAATGATTGCTCTTAGTAATCTCATCGAATCTCGCTTATGCACAACGAGTAAATTTGGAGCTGTAGATAAATTAAAAAATTCTTCAAATTCTACCAAACAATCTACTAAATTTAGTGAATCGACTTGTACATTATTCAAATATAATTGACCAGAAATTGTAGACATCCCGTAATTTTTGTCGCCACAGGATTGATGCTTCGTAGGGCTAACATATATATAAAATTCTCTATTTTCACATTTGGCGGCGATTTGTAAAATGTCATCAGTCATACACAATCCAGATGTTTCCAAATCAAAATAAACTATGGAATAATTTATTGATATTGATTCGATGTTTTTGAATAATAGTGATGATGCTCTTAATTTGTTAATTCCAACGTTTGGTTGATATGTTACACCTTCTGACTTTTCCTTCGATTTTCTTAACATTTCCCTTTTTTTGGTCAAATCAACTCTGCGCAACTTTTTTTCTCTTGATGTAGCAACAATCTTCTTTTTTTCTATCAGAATCGTATCTTTGAGCATATGTAGCTGTATGACTACCTGGTTCCTAGTTCAATTTTTTTCTTATACTCAATAACGATACCTCCCCAATGTTTTAGAGCAAACTGCACTGTATCTTGAACAACTAAATGCGAGCGATCGTTGGATTGCGACGTTGTCAATAGTCCAGTCATGACTTATTTGCTGTGTCACGCATGCTAGTTGCGTTTCTGAGTGTACAGTTCCCTTAAAAAAGATCCCACTAATTCAGCGTTTGAACATGTATCACGTCGCGCTACAATCGAGCCTAATTTTTGTAGCATGAGAACTACCTTAAACATTCCATTGTTCGTGAATCTTGACTCGTCGGAAAACAATAGCGAAGGAACAAAGTCGGGATTAGCAGTATTGTTCTGAAGTAACTAATCACAATAAACTAATCTTCGATTTCATACAAATGCTGGTGCACTTAATACTTAAACGATCTGTATCTATGCTTTTTCAAAATCTTCCTTGCTGACTCATGACTAATTTGTAACTCGTGGCTAATTTCCCTTGTAGAAGCGGTAGGATTCACTTGTAGACTTGTAGAAGCGGTAGGATACAAATGCTAAAAGATTCAATGATAAAAGTATCATGGTTGGAAGTTTCTTGCCCGAGTTGTTTCTCCACAACGGGGAAATATTGATAACATGGATGAAGCCTCAGATGTCTGTTGGGATACCTTTCAGCGTTCCTCGGATTTTTATTGCATTCGCCATAAATTAATAGCATTTTTTCGTCTCTTGTATACATGTTTGTTGAAAAAAACGGTGAGCTCGTATTAACGAGTCTTTAATCTACACGAAATCGATCGTTAATGGCCCCTATTAACCTTCAATTTATCTTTTAATGCATAATTGTGATATATGCAACTAAACATACAGCGAAATCGACCATTAATAACCTGCCAATCGTCGATTTGGTCCATTAATGTATAATTGTGGTAAAGGCAACTAAAAATACACGATTTCGAATATTATTCAAATGTCAAATCATGTTACCTTCGCGCTGTCAAATTTATCCATTTTAAAATCCAAATATTGTAAGTTTCCTCCTAGTTGAAGGAAATGGATATCGAAAATCAGCCGTTTTTATCCCCGTACAAAATATCCCTGACAAAATATCCCCATGACATATTATCTCCGGACAAAATTTCATCGGACTAAATATTCACATGATAAAAAATCCCCGCCGGGTATCAGCCATTTTGATCTCCGGACAAAATATCCCCGACAAAATATCGAATCCACTTGGATTGGGAATATGTACGTGTCGTAATCGAAGAAATAGTGAAAAGCCACGATTTGATATTTCGTTATGGAGTTGTTATCTAGCAGTTGTTAATGATTTGTTGCGAACTAATAATCCTATGGAGGGGTGTTAATCATGCTTCTATCGGCGTCTTTTTAAAGTCTATCAAAGATGAACAAGTCAACACTGAATATAATGTGAAAGTGGAAATATTGCGTCCGAAATAATAATAATAATAATAATTTTATTTGCTCAAAATACAATAAAACATTGAATCGTGCAATACATTCAAATTATAGGAAATAAATAGAGTAGAAAACCCATAAAAGGTAAAACCTTGTGCATGTATGTTTATTACAGTTTGAATAAAATAAAATAAGTAAATAAATAAATAAAATGTTTCTGCCATTTATTGTTTTGGTTTTCATCTTTGTATAAGAGCTATTTTGGTGCAGAGCTGCGATAAATTGAAATTATTTCGTGACTTTATGTCTCATACGGAATACATGACTCGGTTTATAGAATATACATTTTTTTTGTGTTATATAGGGTTTGATTTATGATTCTCTCTGAAATATTTGAAGAACCTGGTTGGGAGCTAAATTCAAGAGCCATATTTTTATTTTATTTTTGAAAATGCCAGAACTATTGATGTTTTTTATTTCATTTGGGATTTTCCTGTAAATTATAGGGCTCAGGTAAGAGAGAAATCTTTGGTTTTTTGTCGTTCCAACCTTTGGTATTTTTGTAGTTTGATTTTTTAGTCTAGTGTTGTATGGATGGTCAATTTGGGGGAGCTCATATTTGTGTTTATGATGGTAACATGCAAGGTTCAAAAAGTATAACTGATGGATTGTGAGCAGTTTCGATTCTTTGAAAAGTTGTTCTGTTGGGAACCTGTAATCTTTTCCAAACATTATTTTCATCAGCCATTTTTGGTAACTTCGAGGTTTTTAATATAATTGTTTGTTATTCCTCCCCAAACAAGTATACCATAGTTAATATGTGTTTGGGCTAGACTGGTGTACAGTTTTCATTTGTGGTGAGTTGAACAATTTTTTGTATAATTTAAATTTAGTTATTAATGATCTTAGTTTTTTGGTAACATATTCAGCGTGTTTATGCCATCTGAGATTTTGATCTATGATTAGACCTAGGTATTTTATACTCTTTCATTCCAATTTCAATGATGTTTTCGTTGATGTTAATCATAATTTTATTATATGTTGGTAAGTTATTATTATATATTGCGAATGGAATGAAGTGAGTTTTGGAAAAATTAATCGTCAGTGATTTATTGTTAAACCAATGTAATAGGGTTACCAAATCTCTTTGAACTCTAGTTTTCAGGTTGTTCCAGTCACTGCCTCGATATAAAAGTGCTGTGTCGTCTGCAAAGCTGATGATATTCGCTTCCACACCAATATTGAAGAGATCATTTATATAAATATTAAATAGGATCGGTCCAAGGACCGTTCCTTGGGGCACTCCATACTCAATAATATGGTCTGAGCTATATGAGTTATTGATTTTCACCCTTTGTTTCCTGTTAGATAGATAACTGGTGAGAAGTTTCAATGGCCCATCTCTAAAACCTATATTTTCCAATACTTTCAGTAATTTATGGTGACACACCGTGTCGAAGGCCTTCGCCAAATCAACAAAGACACATATAGTGAAGTTTCTCCTTTGTCCATCGCTTCGTAGATATCTTTTGTTAAGTGGATCATCGCATCCTGTGTTGATTTGGTTTGGCGGAATCCATACTGGTTATCTGAGAGTATCTTATATTTTTTGATATAATTATCTATTCTTATTTTGAGAATTTTTTCGAAAATTTTTGCTAGATGGCTTATTAAGGAGATAGGTCTGTAATTAGTTAGCTCCTTTTTGTCTCCCGTTTTATATAACGGTTTTATTACAGAGTGTTTAAGGGCATCTGGAAAATTCCTAGTTCGATCGACTTGTTTATGATAAATGTTAATGGTCTCGTTATATAATCAACGAATTTTATCAGAGTTTCAGATTTAATATTATCTAGTCCGGTAGCTTTCTTTGTTTTCAGTTTTAGAATCACTTCTCTGACTTCTTTTTCGCTACATTCTTCAAGAAAAATTGAGTTGCATACTCTTTTTTCGACGAATTTAACATTCAGTGAGTTCATAGTTTCAGTGAGCTCCATAGTTTCAGTGAGTTCCATAGTTTTTTTGCATCATTCTTGTGTTTATCCATTTCATTCTTATAAAACGTTATTTTTGCCCTATCTATCATTTCGTTGAGTTTATTCCGATACTTTTTATACTGTATTTTAGAGTTTTCATCATTAGGTTTATTTTGCATTGCCTTATGGAGTTTGTTTTGGTTTCCATTGCTTGAAATCCGTATGACCATTTTTTTTTTTTTTAATTTTTTGTGTGCATTTTTCGGTTATTTCTGAGAATCTTTTTATTAATTTATTTGTTGCCCTTTCGATATTCGTATCTGTATAAATCATTTGCCAAGTTTCATGTTGTAGTTCTGTATGCATTTTTTTCTCATTTAAATAATATTTGTAGCTTGTTACTGAATTGTTTTTATTCTCAAGTTCCGCCGTCTTTACATATTCTAGTTGAAGCACAATGGGAAAATGGTCGGAAATGCATGAGTGGATGATGATGGGATGGATTGTTTCATAGTGTGTATCTGTTTTTAAAAATATATGATCGATGCATGTCTTAGAGTTATTCTGTATTCTAGTAAACTCGTTTATTGCTGGTATGTATCCGTGCTCACTCATGATATTTAGATACTCAGTAGCATATTGATGTCTCCTACAATCATTTCGAAGTAAGTTTTTTTGGGTGGATTCCTGTTGTGTAAAAATGAATTTAATGAGTCGTTGTACAAAAACGGGCAAGTTGACGGTGACCTATATATGGTGATGATTTCGATCATTTTTTCATTAATTTCGGTTTTTATGCTGATTGCTTTTACCGTTCCTATTTGCTTTATCTCTGATGTGAAATCAAAGGAATCTTTTATGTATACCAGACAGCCATCATTTTGATTTAGGTCTCCGTAGTTATATACTAACTCATATCCAGGAAGATTTAATTGAAATAAGTTATCAATTTTCCATGTTTCTGTTAAGGCTATTATGTCAAAATCATGTCTAAAATATTTAAGAGCTATTCTGAGTTCATCAATATTCTTAACTATACTTCGTATGTTCGTATGAAATAATTTAAAGTCTCGACTGTCATTCCTATTACTATTATCTGCCAAAAAATCATTGCAATCCCTAAAGTTTTCGAATATATTATTCTCCAACTTATCGACAATAAATTCATTGATATATGGATCCATCTTACAGTAAAAATAAAAATATAAAAAACATAAAAAATATGCCCAGGTATGACTCAATGGTTGAATTATAAGTTGATGTATAGAAAGCACACATATATACTATATATTATAAGAATGAAAAAGTTTTTTGAGGTACCTATTTATTTTCAAATGGTCGATTTGTTCTTCACCAGTTGCTTCTTGCTATTTCAGAACGAGTCCTTTAATTACTTGTTATGATTGGCAGCTTTTGTTAATTTTGTTCATTTTCATTTTGTTTTTGTTTGTTGTTTTTTGTTTCCTTTTTTCTGAGATATGAATTTCGTTTTTGTTATATTGTCGTTTTCTTTATATTTTCCTCGGTTTTGTTCTCTATTTCTTTGTGGTGATTATTATCACTGATTTTTTGTGGTGTTTGTGAAGAATAGGGATGGAGACTTACTTCAAAGAACGTTTGACTTGTGGTAGGGGTTGACGGTACACTGGCTGATTTGATTTCCTGCTGGGGGTAGGTTACTGGGTCGGGGTTATGTTCGTCCTGTTGTATCTCACTTCGTTCCAGTTGGGCCGCTGAGTAGACTTCGTTATTAATGACCAAGTTTTTGCCGCGTATTTGGGCTGAGTAGCCTTTCGATCGCGCAATCTTTTGATGTTCCCTAAGGATTTTATTCTCCTGTCGGTCCTCGTAGCACAAGTCCTGTATGAAGTGTATGTTTGTACCCTTAAGTTTGTAACAATTCTTAAGTACAGTGGCTTTTTTCAGGTAAGAAATAAATTCGATTTTTATTGCACTTTTGTTTCCTGCCCTAAACGGATACAAATTATTTATTTCATTCACTGTTATCTCGATTCCAAGCAATTCTTTGATTTTTTTCAGAACTACTGTTATGAATTCTGTTCCGTCTGAGACAGTCAGACCAAAGATTATCAAGTTGTTTTTCCGTGACTGTCTATCGGAATTAATACATCTCGCTTCAAGATATTTATATCTGGATTCTAATCGTTTTATGTCAGAAAAGCATGCTGCGATCTTTCCTATCAGTTTACTGTTCTCTGTTTTGATTTCTTCTTTCAATTCTTTTTTGATATCATATAATGAAAGAAGGGAATTTTTGTGGCATTGTGGATAAATTAATAAATTAAAGAAGAAAAGGCATCCTCAAGTGGGAGTCGAACCCACGACCTTATGATACTAGCCATAGGCTCTACCAACTGAGCCATTCGAGGACATAGGAGTCGACACACACTCGTGAATCCTTTCCTTCCATAATTTAATATTCATGTTAGAAAAATGAATCGAAAATCAAACGTACTTATCACTGGCCGTCGAGATCCATTACCTGACACTCAACTTCATCGTTATTTGACGATTTCAGTAGCAGATTCAAGCTACGATAAGTACGTTTGATTTTTTATTCATTTTTCTAACATGAATATTAAATTATGGAAGGAAAGGATTCACGAGTGTGTGTCGATGCCTATGTCCTCGAATGGCTCAGTTGGTAGAGCGTATGACTAGAGATCATAAGGTCGTGGGTTCGACTCCCACTTGCGGATGCCTTTTTTTCTTTAATTTATTAATTTAATAATTTTTCTACTATGCCACAAAAATTCCCTTCTTTCACTGAATATAATATTTTAATGTTTTGTTTCAATGTTTATTTTATTCTTTGGATAACATTTTTATTTAATGAGTTGGTATTTCTTTGATTAATTTGAAAGTATTAAGAAAATGTTTACAGTTGTTTATATGTAATTATAATTTTGTTATATTATGTTATTTATGTTATTTTTTTCTAATGAATTCACAACTGAAAATAATTATTTGTCTTGTGTGCGGGTGTACGTTTGTCCAGGATTATTTCGTCTTGGGGTCTTATGTCTGGGGATGTTTTTTCTTGTGGATATTTTGTCTTGGAGATATTTTGTCCGGGGATATTTTGTCGGGAATATTTTGTCCGGAGATAAAAACGCATGGAAGCGAAAATTTCACGTTGACCCCAGGAACGAGGTCGACGGAATTTTTTTGTAATCAACTCGTATGTTGAAATGGCGATTCATGATCTCGAACATTAACGCACTCGCGTCGCTCTCGCGTTAAAATATCTCGATCATTAATCGGCACCATTAATCGCCACCATTAATACACTAGCTGATTAAATAACTATTAATGACCTAAAGCACTGGGTATACGAACTTATTAAGTTATTGATGTACCCTAATTTCTTACTTGTCAAAGTAATTTTTGTTTCCATAGCACACTTTTGATTTTTAAAGTTTTCACCAAACGAGATGAGAATGGGAATAAATCTGAAAAATTGAGTAAGCGCTATTCGTTTCCGAAACTGAGTAGACCTACTTGGAGATGTTTGCGGAATCGAAAAATGTATAATTATACAGAGCGTTTCATCAAGAATTTCAAAGTTTGATTCAGTTCCGAGTGAAGGTGACTTCGAAATGTTCGACTTATTCAAAAATGTATTTATTCGCAAAATAATTATATCTTTCGTTTTGATCTTGAAATTGAAGTTATGAATCTGGTTTCGTTCAATTTTCTATTCACAGCATATAGTCTAATCAACACGTTCAAAAACGTGTTAAATAGATATAAAGCTCCTAAAAATATGAGCGATAGCTCATTCGATTCGGAATGACGTCTAGAAAAATGTTTTCTAAGGGTTTATTAGCACGTAAAAAATTGCGATTGTTATTAACAAAATAAGATTAAAAAAAGAAGGTATTTCGTTTTTCGTTAATAATTTCTAAAATAATGATATTTAAGGAATTATGAAAGAATATCCCGGAACTCTATCTCTATTATTTATATTTTTTTTTAACGTTGAAAATAGGGCTCCGCGAGGTCGTTACGGCATAGGCGCACCGTCTAAAAAGCCGTTATAATACCTAAAATAATTTTTTTATAGTATTAAATAACAATTTAAAAATTTGAACAAATTATGGTGTAATCTAGACACTTGACCGAAAAAAATCTTGGTAAAAAAAACTTTCATGTCGATTTTTCAAAAAGTTACACCATTGTTAATTAACTAATTTTTTTCCAATCTCTGTTTTTATAAATTAAAAAGTTTAAATAATTGGTCTATGAAATTTTCGCTTCTTGGAGCTCTTTTCATTCAGGTACTTAATGAAGCAATGCAATTTTTTTTTATTAAAGTTCATTATTTTGTTAATTATAATTTTTTTAAATTAACAAAAAATGAAATTTTTTAAAAATGTTATAAAAAAAATTTTTTTTAGTAATATCTTATCATTGCTGTTTTTGCATCTGATATAGGTATTAACTAACTTTGGAAAAAAAATTTTTACGTCATTTGTTAAGAAATTGTTTATAAAAGACTTTTAAAAAAAAATTTACCATCTTATTGAATAGGTAAAATTATTATTTTAAAAAAAACCAATTTTCCTTAAATAATTTTTTTTATTGTTTATAATCGTTTTTTTTATATTTCAATTGTTTAAATAATTAGTTAGGAAATTATTTTATTCTTAAAAATGATCATTGACCTTTTCCAATGAATTAACAGAGAAATAATTTTTTTTTATAAATATTTTCATTGTTTATTAACTTAACAATTTGTTATAAACAAATAATATTAACCGTTATATTTTTTTTCGAAAACTTCAAAAAATAACAAAAACAACCATGTATAACAAAGTATAGAAAAAAAAATTTGTATTTTTTACAGCATTGTTACATATTATATGATAATGAAATTACAGCCGTTCCATAATTTGTCAAGTTATAAATTGTTATAACTTTTGAACTATAAGAGATACGGTAAAGGACATTCAAGTAATTTTTATAAAAGATTTATTTATCTTTAAAATGAATTCAAAATCGATTCTGTAACCATTGTTTATCAGTTCCACCCTTTAAAAAACGGAGAACTCGTAGAATTTAGAAACTGTATTGTTTATGAAAATATATTTTGAAATGTTCTTTAAACAAAATAATGTGTAATTAATAATTTCCTTTTATCCGTACGTTATAGTTGTTAAGTTTCTAACAATAAAAATAATAAAAATAAAATAATTTAGAAATTATACTTGAAAAGAATATAAAAATTAGAAAATAAATTCAATTATTATTTTAGTAAATAAATAATTAAACTTTAGCAGAATATTAATAATTCTAGTGATAAATGAATGAAAATGATCAATAGCAGAATGTAAATTAGGTAAGTATAAATTTAAACTAGTATATTATTTAAACAAAAATCTATATTGCTATAATTTATACGTAATTAGAAAGATATTTTATCATAGAACAAAAAAGTTCCTGAGTCCGTAGCTGTATCTATATTATTCAACAAGTTATAAGCTATGAAATTTCGAAAAATATAAAAAAAAAACTAAAATTTTTAGAAACAAATGCTTATAACAACTGATAAACAATATTAAGAACATTTTTAAAAAAAAATTAAAAATAATCCGAATGTCCTTTACCGTATCTCTTATAGTTCAAAAGTTATAACAATTTATAACTTGACAAATTATGGAACGGCTGTAATTTCATTATCATATAATATGTAACAATGCTGTAAAAAATAAAAAAAATTTAATGTATTATTATAATATTTATTTTTATTTTTTTAATGAAAAAAAAATATAAAAAAAAAAAATTTTTAATTTTAAAAAGGTTTTTAATTTCTTAACTAATTATTTAAACAATTGAAATATAAAAAAAACGATATAAACAATAAAAAAAATTATTTAAGAAAAAAATTTTTTTTAAATCATAATTTTACCTATGCAATAAGATGGTAGACATTTTTTTTTAATTTCAAAATAGTCTGTTTATAAACAATTTCTTAACAAATGACGCTGATTTTTTTTTCCAATGTTAATTAATACCTATATTAAAAAAAAAATATAATTAACAAAATAATAAACTTTAATAAATTTTTTTTGCATTGTTTTATTAAGTACCTAAATGAAAAGAGCTCCACGAAGCGAAAATTTTATAGACCAATTATTTAAACTTTTATGTCGTAATTTATAAAAACAGAGATTGGAAAAAAATTTGTTAATTAATTTTTTTTTCCTTTTTTTCTTAAGTGTTAAGATTACACCATAATTTATTCAAATTTTTAAATTGTTATTTAATACTATAAAAAAAATATTTTAGGTAATATAACGGCTTTTTAGACGGTGCGCCTATGCCGTAACAACCTCGCCGAGCCCTATTTTCAGCGTTAAAAAAAAATTATAAATAATAGAGATAGAGTTCCGGGCTTTTTTATTGGAAATTTCCTCCTCTTTCAGGATCTTTTTTCATAATTCCTTAAATATCATTATTTTAGAAATTATTAACGACAAACGAAATACCTTCTTTTTTTAATCTTATTTTGTTAATAACAATCGCAATTTTTTACGTGCTAATAAACCCTTAAAAAACATTTTTCTAGACGTCATTCCGAATTTCCGAATCGAATGAGCTATCGCTCATATTCTTAGGAGCTTTATATCTATTTAACACGTTTTTGAACTTGTTGATTAGACTAATACCTGATGAACGAAAGTGTAGTGTTTGTCAAACCGTGCACACCTAAATTGCAGAGCTCCAACATCATTATGTATTCCAAGTGTTGTACATCAAAAATAGTAAGTCACTATGTATGCACAAATTGTTCTGGCATATTCCATAGCTGTATAGTGAAAATAAAAAGTAATATTCGATTCTTGAAAGGAAATGCAATATCCTGTTGAAAAACGATTCTTGTTCAAATGACAAACAAGAGGAAATTCGTTTTCTGGAAAAAACAATTAATGATATGAGTGAGGATGGTTTATACAAGGATATCATTTTATCTAGAACCCGTTACGATTGTTGAAGTTGAGTCATTAATAAGTAGACTGAAATCTTCCAACTCCTCTGGCCATGATAATATTTCTAATAATTTATTGAAGAAATGCAGCTCGTGGATTAGTGAACCTCTGAATTACCTAATCAATCTTTGTTTTGAGGAAGGAAATTTCCCAGATAACTTCAAACTGGCAATAGTTCAGCCACTTTACAAAAAAGGAGATCCGAATGATTTTGTTAACTACAGAGCAATAAGCCTGTTATGCAGTATCTCTAAATTATTTGAGATGGCAATTAAGGATCGGTTAACCAATTACTTACTCAAATACAAACTCTTATCGTCCGACCAACATGGTTTCTGCAGTAACAAAAGTACAGAGACAGCACTATCTGAGTTCAGCGGTCGGATCATTTCAAGTATCGACAAAAAAATGTTTGCTTTGGGTATTTTCATTGATTTCTCGAAAGCTTTCGACCTAGTGGATCATCGATTAATCACTGCCAAATTAGAGAGATATGGAATAAGAGGTTTGCCTTTAACTTTAATCGAGTCATACCTCAGTAATAGAAAACAAATGATAAGAGTCAATAACATTTTCTCTGAAAAAATGGATGTAGAGCAAGGTGTGCCGCAAGGTTCTGTGTTAGGTCTTCTACTTTTCAACATTTTTGCTAACGATCTCATTCTCTATATTCAAAGGGTTCAGAATGTTCATCTTATCTGCTATGCAGATGACACGAATATTTTGGTTGTTGACAAGGATCTCAATAAGCTGAAAACTACTGCTGAAGCGGTATTTGCCAATATTGTAAAATGGTCCAACAATAATAACCTACAACTGAATCATCGTAAAACAATAACTGTTCTTTTTGGTAATGGCAGGACTGATGAAATCAAACTTTTTGAAGGTTCCAATGATGAAATAGCAAGTAGTAAATCAGTGAAACTATTGGGGGTTACATATGATAGGCAACTTCACTGGAATTGTCATATTGATTGTTTGTGTAAAAAATTACAGAGTAGCTGTTATAGTCTGAAATTTATGAAGAACCACTGTAGTGAGTACACACTACTGTCATTGTACTATGCAAATTTTCATCTCCCATATAAAGTATGGAGTTTTGATTTGGGGAAATTGTGCACATGTGAATAGAGTATTGGTACTTCAGAAATATGCGATTAGAATTTTGCTAGTATCGATACTAGAACGAGCTGCAGAGATTATTTTAAAAAATTCAAAATCCTTACTGTTGTAAGCTTTATATATACTGGAAGTTTGTACATACGTCTATAAAAATAAAACAAGTTTTTGAATACTGCTGAGAAGCATGACCATAATACACGTTTCAAAGGCCAACTACAACCTGAGAATCACCGGACTACGCTGTACCAAAAGTTTTTTTTTACTGGCTGTAAATTATACAACTCTCTTGATGAGCATATTAAAAGCTCCCTCAATTTAAATATTTTCAAAACAAGACTGAAACAGCAGCTAGTTCAGAAGGCCTGCTACACTATAGATGAGATCTAGATAATTTGTGTTATGTTCGCGATATATGCAATTGATTTGATTTGTATTCAATATAGCATACTTATATATACGATTGTTCTCTTGTTGTCTCTTGTGCATTCACGTATTCTACCTTTCATGATATATTGTCCGAAAAGTATGTTCCTGCAAAGATGATTTTCTCAATTTTTATCATATATTTTAATCTAATGGTATGTATTTTATTTTATTTTGTTTTGATGTTTAATTTATTTTGTTTTGATGTTTATTTGTGACTTGTCATAAACATGCATCTGTCTTTGGTCCTTGTGATTGAATTTATATGTATATTTTATGATTAATAAATTGATTGATTGATTGATAAACATATTAAAAAATTGAACGAGGATCATGCTTTTTTCATCCAGGAAGCAGTTAAAAATGAATGCGAACTGAACTGATTGAAGAACAAGAAGTTCATATACAAGAAATGCAAAATAAAACTCATAGAGCTACAAAAGGAAATAAAAAAAAACGGTATCAACGCAAAAAACTCATTCTCACAATCACAAACAGATCCAGTATCGGTGCAACTAGAACTTCCGCAGCGGCAAAGCCGAAATTAATTGACGAAAAGGGACCCAAACCACAGGAGTGGCGTAGCAAATATGGAAAGCTGTCCAAACAAAATGCAAGACATTGAATGAATGTGGTTTTTGTGGAGGAACAACGTTTTTGACATGTTTTTGGAACCTTCCACAGTCTGAAAATGAAAATATAACGTCAAGAAACGCTCATAGACGACTTGAAACAAGAAATTTGTGAACTGGAAAAGGATAAAATTAATCCAGAAAATCTGTAGTGGAATTCGAAATACTGTTGAAACAATTGAAGCAAGAAAAGCTGAATTATCCGGTACAGTAAACAATATGGAAATTTCTATAGAAACACTTTCTGTAGAAAATGAAAATAATAACTTAGAACTGAAAGACTTAAAAGCAGAATTGTCAGAAATGAACCAAAATAAAGACACAAGCTTAGGTGAAGAGATGCTGATGGACAACGGTTTTTCAAACTGATACCGTTGGAGGCTTCATTCAATACAGTTCTAATAAAAAAAAAAATAAGGAAAAGAAGAAAAAATAAGGAAACCTAAGTCTGAGAAAAGAGACACTAGTGAAAAGAAGGAAAACTACAAACTGAAAAATCATCAAGAAAATCAGTTGAATCACCAAGCTCAGGAATTCAAAAAACAAATTAAGCAGGAAAAGTGAAGCTACTAAACCTACACCAGACGAAGAAAATGATGGAAAGATGGAGTCGCACCAAAACTTTATCATTCTGCAAAACTCGGACTCTGAAAAAGAAACAAAAGAATAAAATCTTGATATTGGGCGATCAATATGCTGAAGGTTTTTCAAAAGTTTTGAACAGAATAATCAATGGTGCATCTAAATATGACATTCAGGAAAACATTACCACTACTATAGAAATCTGAGACCTGATAACAAACAATTTTCAAAACCGTAAATTATAGGAAGATGATTATATTATAATCATGTTCAAAACTCAAAATATTAGTAATACAAAACACTCAATACTGAAATGAAACATTTACTATCTTTAGGAAGAACCACAAATGTAATTATAATATCCAGTATTGATACAATAGACTATCTATATGATACATCATAGTATAACTAAAGCGATAAAACGTTTAAGGTGGCAAACAGAAATTCTTCTATAAAATATATCTTTGACAAAAATGAACACACTAACAAATTCAAAATCTGTGAAGATATCAAAATAATGTCCTCTATTCATTCAAATCTCCTGTGGTATTGAAAACAATAAAGACGGTCGAGCATTACGAAAAAATTAGATAATTCAATATTGTTGCAGTTTTTCGAGTCTGATCCAAAAACTCACACAGGTATTATAAAGAAGTGAAATAAAAAAATAAATTAGTTATTCTTCACCAGAACATACAATGTATAAAAAATAAAATTTTAGATATAGAACTTTATATTAATACCATGCATATACAACTCACAAGTACAATGCTTCTCCTGAACACTGGATGAAGCCAGATGAAGAAGAATTCACAAACTGACAGGTACAAGTTATTGCCCTCTTTTCAAGGAAGGATATGATTCATGGCGGTAATTTGTATACACAATAGAAGACAATTTTGAAAGTCAAATGTTTCAGTGAAAATTGTATAGAAGGGCATATGAATACTTTTGTTTAAAGTAGAAAGATAAATTGGTAATTTTATGTTTTACCGTTCAAATTTGGTAGAATAGATGTTTTATGGAAAGTTTGAAATATTCTTCAAGAGTTGACTACAAAAATTTCGTGATCATAAAATAGTTCTATGTGGAGATTTCAACATAAACCCTTTAAAAAAAAACACATCGATTTAATTTTTCTTATAATTGTCACCCAACATTTTTGGCAAAAAGGGTGACCAAAAAAGACGCAACCCTTATTGATAACTGCTTTGTAAACTTGAGAACGTCGAGAGTGAAGTGTCAGTTACAGCCTTGTCTGACCACCATGGTCAAATAGTGAAGGGGGAAAAAACAAGGTTACCTATAAAAAATTACTGATAAAACAAGAGAATATTTTCAAACAAAAAAAAATTTTTTTTGGGAAGGCTCCCCCCCCCAAGACTGAGAGGGCTTGAAAATTCAGATTTAATGAGGAAATTCATTTTTTTAAATTTTTTACTGGGAAGGGACAGAACCCATCCAAAAAAGAAATATTTCCTTATGATATAGAAAAAAAGTCATGGATAACTTTGGTATCAAAAATATAATAAGGGAAAGGATTCAAAATTTTGGGAGATAACCCATAAAAACATTAGAAGCAAAAAAAAAAAATCTATTTTTGAGGTTACCCTAATTTTTTTAAAAAATTCTTCAACCCCAATTTAACTAAAAACTGGGAAATGTTTTTTGACAAGGACTTATGAAAAAAAGGGTAGGGGATTTTTTTTTAAAATTTTGGTGAATCAATAAAATGATGGAACAATTGTCAAAAAATACTATTCTTTAAAAACCTCAAAAATTTTTAGAAAATATCAGAATGAAAAAAATAGAAATAAATTTTAAAAAAAAAAAAAAACTATAAAATTACTGCTTTTTCAGCCCCCCCATCAAAGTCATAAGAATTTGAAAATATTTTTTTTTAAAAACAGTGACGAAAATATTTATAATCATTGGTGATATAAATATCGACTTACTTTTAAAGAAAAACACATTTGTATCTGAGCTTTTTTAAAAGGGTTTTTCAATTTTTAAAATACCTTTATCAGAATCCAAAGATTCTAAAAACCAATTTTTGTGCAAAAAAAAGGGAAAAGTTTTGTGATCACTTTTCTCTTTTTGGGGTTTCCCCTTTGCAAAAATTAAAAACAAACATAGGGGTATGGGAACCTAAGTAGGGACAACATCGTGAAGAAGATAAATGATCAAAGATTGAAAATGAATTAACCAATTTTTTAAATTTGGGGCCTTTGTATAAACGTAAAAACATAAAGAGCCAAAACCACTTTATTGTGAAATTATTCCCCCAAAATTTAAAAAAAACATACTATAATTTACAAAAAAAAAAGAAAAAAAATTTTAAAAAAAAGAATGTATTACAAAAGGGGGGGAAAGTCAATCAAAAAATGACAGGGTACATGCAGAATGGAAAAATAAAGAAAAAATTTAACAGCTAAAGGAAAAAACAAAAATATAGAAATCTCTTTTAATAAAAAATTAAGAATTTCAAAAAAAAAATCAAAAAAACAAATTGAACAGGGAAAAAAACAAACAAAAAATAAAAAAAAATATTTTAAAACTAATAATAAACTTGTAAAAATAAAACAGATAAAAAAAAAAAAAATGTAGTGGTTCCAGTAAAGAAAAAGAATTTTTTTCCCTTGATTTATTCTCCAACATAGGCCAGAACTTTAAAAAAAAACGAAAACCCCCCCCTTCCCCCCTAGGGATAAATTATCATTCAATTTTTTCAACCCCACGAACGAAAAAAAAACAAAAAAAATTTTTTTTATCCGAAAAATTATAAGACCCGGGTGACGAATAAAAACCGAAACATTAAAACAAATATTTAAAAAAAAACAACACCCCTTTTTTAAATTATCAATTGTATAAAGGGGAAAAGGGGTCTTCCCAAAAATTTAAAAAAGCAGTAATCGCCATTAATAAAAAAAAAAGGGGATAAAAAAAATTTTTATCAAATTTTTTTCCCATTTTTCCCCGTAAAATAATTACACCCCAAAAAAATTTTTAAAAAAAAATAAAAACAAAAAATTTCCCGAACAAACAAAAAAAATCCTGAAAATCAAGGGTTTCAGAGGGGAAAATTCCAAGAAGCCCCGGCCCCTAAAAAAAAAGGGGGGAACACAATCGACAACAGCCAACCCCTTTTTTTTGGGTTTTTGCAAAAGGGATTTGACACCGTTAAACCCTCAGTTATTGGGTTTTGCAAGATTTTGGGGGAAAAATGGGAAAAAAAAAATTTTTTTGTTCATATTTAGAAAAAAAACAATGTATCAAAAATTTGGGGGCACCTAGTACATTTTGAATCCCCCTTAAAAGGGGAAAACCAAAAACGGTTTGGGCCCCAATTTTTTTTTATCTTTTACATTAAAAACCATACCCGAACCTTTGGGAAAAAAAAATTTTTTCCCAAAATGTTTAATATTTTTTGCAACAAATAGCTGGGGAAAAACCCCAAAAATTTGGGGTTTAATCTGAAAAGAAAAATCATTGCTGGGTTTTAAAACCCCCAAAATTTAACGATCAATTTTACAAAAAGATGTTTCTTCCAAAAAATTACAAAAAAATCCCCCAAATTTTTCTTTTAAAATAAATAATCATAATAAAATAATTTAATAAAATGTACTGGGAAAATAAAAAACCTAGGGGGTTTAAAACCCGACTGTCATTTTTTGGGGTTACCATGTTAACAATATTGTACAAAAAATTTCAAAAGAAATTTCGCATAATTATTGAACCAGAAACAAGGGGGGAAAAACCCCAGGTTATCAAAGGGGGGGGTTCTAGCAAATTTACCCCCAGCCATTAAATCTTATTTTATAGGTAGGTATAATGATATTGGGTTAGATTATTAAGAAAAAACGGTTGAATATAATTGAGAATTGTTTATTTATATATAATATATATATTATATTATATAATAATATATGATATACCTAATTAATGTAAAATGTCAAACTTTATACTTTATAAAGTTCAGTTTCTCGATAAAAGGTATTTATAAACAAAATTACTCACGAAGATCAGTTCACTGTCGTCATCCAAATTGATAATAAACTTTTCTTTGGGAATTTTTTCTATATCCATATATGACTTTTCCACCTTTTAATATGGAAAACAACTTGCCCAGCTGCTATCAGGAATGTTTGCAGTTTCTTTTTGATTAAGAGCTATTGAACTTAAGGTTGAGAAAGTATTATTTCTTCGAACTGCTGACTTAAGCTGATATTCAATTGTTAAACATACAGTGATAAGGAGGAAGTCTGAGCACCATATATCCCAAGCTTTCAGCCAATGAATCGAAAAAATATTTCTTTTTTATCGAATAACTGCGTAAAACTTCTAGTAACCGTTTTTATGTACTTTCCTCATAGTACATATCATTATTTACATATAATTCTTGTATAGCACCTTTGGTCATTTGAACATGGTGCTTTATCTAGTCTTCGACTGTGGTAGCTAGCATTTTCCATGACGATAATACTATTGGGTGGAATATTTGGTACGAGTTTATTTTGGAACCAGTCTTCAAATAATCATCATGATAATCGACTAAAGTCCTTAATATTTTTGCCGATAAAGACAACGCATTTGGTATAAAACCATTTTGGTTCCTGCGTGAATTATCGTAATGCGTTTTCCTTTATTAGACGGCGCATTGGTTTGGCACAAGTCAGATGAGTCTACCCAACTTTTGTTTGAAATATCGTGTATCGAACCAAGTTTCATCCAAATACACTACTGTTCTACCATATTCTCTAAATTCGTTTATTGCCAATAAATATTCAAATCTCCATCTCCAAGCGCACAGATTCCACTATATGTTTTTCTGCTTCTAGTGAGTTTTTAAATTTAAACTGTTTTGTAAAAGAGACTTCCTTAAAGTCTCTTTTGCAACTACTTGCTTTGAAATATATAATGTAGGCACAATTTGCTCTTTATACAAGGGCATATATTGTTCTTCGAATTATATCTACATCACAGCCATCTAGTTTCTCGAACCGCCAGAGTCTTTTCGTTTCTTTCTTTTAAGATAGGATTACTTACTATTTTAAACACCTTTGGGAAAACCGTGTTTTTTGTTAAAGAAGCACTTTCTTACACAGCTTGATCCTTGGACATTCCACATTGCAGAGGAAGTGAACATTTAATATAATTTGTTTCTCATGAGGGTGTAACATTTGTCTACTAGTGGTACTACGATCACCAGTTGAAGTTTTAGCTTCAGGATGAGCCCATAGACGCCACATTTTTCACGACACAAAAATCGAATAGACACTTTAAAATAGACAAAACTGACAACGGAATATTAGGTAGGTAATGACTAAATGTTTTAACTTTTCCCTTTTATTTCTGAAATTGGAAAGCGGTCGTCTCTCAAACAGTCTGGTTTTCCGAATCTGGTAGGTAATTTATTTTGTAACCGTAAATAGACCATTATTGCTATAATCTCGTTGATAGCCCATTAGTACTGAAAGTCTGTGGCCAGCTAAGTAAATGCATTATTTACACATATTTAAACATATTCTTATCAAGGGTTCTAAATCAACCTTACGAGATTTTTATTATCAAATAAATTTAAATACAAAACTATCAACAGAAGCCAAAATAATGGAGGGCCCACTATTAAAATGCCAACTATTTCATGAGATATTTTAATCCGACCTGGGAATCTTTTAAGGGACGCACACTTCTATTGCTTATCTATATTTCGAACAATAGGTAATAATGAGGATCGTCTGCTAATATTGATTTACGACCTTCTTAGATTTCTGGTTCTACTTTACTCAAGAAGAGCTAAATATTTCAATGAACTGAAAATCCCATCAGCTAATAAAACATTAGGTCTAAATGGCTCTGAGTTTCTTGGACCACGATTTATAAATTTAATTTCAGAAACGTCCTTTTTAATGCATCCAATTCCGGAAACATATTTCAGAAACAAGATCAAGTCGTTTTATTGAATAATCAGAGACAACTTATACAAAATCTATTCAACATTCATTGATTTTTTTTATATTAGTACTCCTAGATAATAATTCACAGAAAAATCTTTTATCAATATCCAAATGAGAATGTTTCCCTTTTCAACATGAATACCCCGTAAGAGGTTATCTTGACGATGGAAGATAGTGACTAAAGTTTATCATTCAGTCGCAGATGATTCACATCTGATTTTATGAACATCCTGTTCATATTTTCAACAAATCAATCCGTTTAAAACTTATACATTTCATTTCGTTATTTGTAATTAATTTCCCTTTAAAGTATTCATATATTTCTGTTCTTTTTTAATTTCCCACTTATTTTTTTTATTGGGGTATAATCATTTCATTGTCAAAACCCCGTCTCCCCATCTCATGTTTACCACGGACAGCAAAGTTTGGTTTCTCTTTCATTTTTTTTTTCGTTTGATTCTAAAATATAAAATCATGTATTGTATTTGTCAAATAAATAAAATTTATTATTATTAACATGTTGTCATTTGAAAAATTTTACTTTTTACAATTAGGGTTTTGGGAAATATAAAGCCTTAGTTATCCCAAAAAGGGGGAAAAACTTTAAATATTTTTTTTGGTGCCCCTTTTTCCCCATTTAAAGCCGCCTCAGGGGAAATGAACTTTAAAAAACCCGTTTTTTTTAAAAGGGAAATGAAAAACAACAAATCGAAACGGAAGTCAAATGACAAATTTTTGATTATTGTCGACAGAATTCCTTGTAACGTCAAAAAAAATATTACTACAATTCGTTCAATATGTGCTCCTCCCTCCATTTGATGAACTTTTCATATTTTTTTTTATATATCACTGGGTTTTCCCGGGATTAACCGCGATTCCTTTTCTATTCAAAAAACGTTTAGAATAATTCTTTTTTAGCCTGGTGGCAAAAATTTGATCTTTGGTAACAAATTGCAAATGAATGTTTTCTCATTTCCATGACAACGAAAATATACTGATGTCATCACGAATTCAACCCTTGCATTATTATTTTTTATTTCTTTTTTGGTAAATAATACCGTATATATGATTTCAAAGTGCACCAATAAAAAAATAACGTAAAATATTCGGGGTCGGTCTTTAAAAAAACTTGCTTTTTTGGACTCGGGTGCGCCGTCTGCTCGAAAAAACCGCTGTTTTAAAGCCCTTTTTCCATATACAATATACTATTACTCATTATTCATTCCATCAGATTGGTTGATGGATCCCCGAGTCTAGATGAAAAAAAAAATGTTGAAAAAACATTTACCCAATTTTTCTTCTCCAAAACTACGGGTCGTATTTTTACTCATCATTCATTCCCGATTTTAAGGGGGCCAACGCGTCTAGATGCAAAAAAAATGTACGAAAAACAAATGTAAAAATTTCGTCTCAAAAATATTTGATCATAAACGTCCAAAAAAAAAAAAGGGGGTTTCTTTGAAAAGATTGGGGCGTTTTCCGGTTGCCGGGAATCCCACACTTCGGGTTTAAAGGAAACGACCCCAAGATGAAATATTGTAATTTTTTCCCAAATTTTGAATCTAAACCCACCAAGTTTGGGTCTCATACCCCCTAATAAAAG